>JAECWU010000668.1:0-566866 GCA_018150985.1 Chymomyza costata | reverse complement strand
TTCCAACAAATTGAATTTATTGTAGTAGGTTTGCGCTGAATAGCGAGTACTTCTTCTGAATCTGTCTCCCAATCTTCAAATCTTCTACGAAACTCAATACAAAACGTATCCCAGGTAAAGTTATGGTAATTTCTGTGGAATTTCCAATACCAGTCACTGGCTTTACCTGTGAAAAGCAGATATAAATGGTCGCAAACTAATTGGTAATCATTGTTCAAATTCTGTTCTGTAAGCGAACGTACACGGTATATGAATTCTTCCATACGCATGCATTGTTTTGAACCATCAAATTTGATACGCCAGTTCTGTATAATACTTGAAACTTTCTCTGGCGACACCCCTGAACTGGGTCTACTCGAGTTCCTACTCATTCTGGAGTTGTTACTTCCATAATTCACAGTTTTTGGTGCTGTTTGTGCTATATCATTAACCGTAGCTCTATGATCAGGTTTTGGTGGTGTTATGCTCTGTTCTTGTTTATTTAACTGTAGAGAAGCTAACTGGTTCTGGATAGACTTTTCAATAGCTTCAGTCATAATCGATGTAAGGTGTTCTATTAGTTGTGTTTGCTGTATATTTATAGCGGACTGTACATAAGTTTGCTATTTCGACTTGGTTACTCAAAGAAAGATTATTCTGGCTTGGAGGTTCGCCTAAAATACGATCTAAATTCCGTCTTTGTGTTGATCTGGTTGACATACCTCTTCTGGGAGTAGCTCCTCTAAATCTAGAATGCTTGGTGTTTCTCCTGACTGGTTGTGATCTGTCTTGAGAACCTAACGACTCACTCACGCTTGCTGGTCTTGCTTCTGCATTAAGCTCTGCTGCCAATGTGTTATTATCAAAAGTCAGAGATGCTGGTGTACATTCCATATTGGACAAGCTGATGTATTTCTAATAATCTCAAGGATACAATTTTTATGAAATCTTTGCCGGCAAGGTGCATTAGCTTTAAGCTCATTTGCTGACATAACTTCATTACATACGCCGCAGAATGGATCTTGCCTTGTAAAGCTGATCTTATATCCTCATTACTCCGTTCTACTGGGCATATTGATCATACAAATTTATAATTAGGGTATTCACGCTTTGTGTTGACTTGTTGACTTGAGGACTTGTTGGAAAAGTCAACAGGCCAAAGCGTGAATCCCTCCTGTTGACTTTTTGAGTTGACTTGTTGACTTTTCTTCTTCTTTCCTGTTTTTGTTTACATTTGTAAATTGGTACAAATTGCATTAAAATTCAAAAGGTTCAATTAAAAATGCCAAGTGGAAGAGTAAAATCTATATTAACAGAATCTGTAGCTGAAGTAGCTATGGATTACATAGATTTGTATTATTTTATTGCTGCAAAAACGAAATAATTGCAGAAAAACCGTATTTGATTTTGTGCTTCCTCTTCTTGTGTTTGTTTACATTTGCAAAATGCTGCAAATAATTATTAAAATTAAAAGAATTGAATTAAAAATGCCGAGTCAAATCATATAATCAATTTTAACTAAACCTGTAGCTAAAGTAGCTATGGATTACACAGATTTTTATTATTTTATTGCTGCAAAAACGAAACAACTGTAGAAAAACTGTATCCCACCAAAAAACATTTTCATGTAAAATGTTGCCAAGACGAGAACATATAACTCGCACTGTCAAAAAGTTATAAGATCTCATATAGAGCCAAGCTTCTAACTCTACACGCCCTAACTCTACAAGGTCTAACTTCACAAACTCTACACCTTAGTCAAAATATGTGGCTTGGCCGTTCGTTACAAGAACTATTGTATAACAGAAAAGTAATGAACAGTGAATTAATTTTTCACCTTACGCCTATGTGAATGTAGCGAAATGGCCAAGCCATATATTTTGACTAAGGTGTAGAGTTTGTGAAGTTAGACCTTCAGTGACGAAATCAGCGTTTTTTAGGTATCAATAAAATCTAAAGTATGAGAACTATGCAATTAAAACTTTATACGTTTACTAAGTCCGCTATTTACAACATATCCCGAAAATTTTGTTGATCTAGCATAATCCTAACCAAAGTTATAAGGGCTCAAAAAAACGACGAAGCGCTTCGAGAAAAGGAAGGTAGTGCCCTTACGCTTCGCTTCGCTTGGCTCGTCTTGGCGGGGGCACTACCGTGCCACCAGATTTGAGTTTGTGCTGCTTCTTCCCTGTGTTTGTTTACTTTTATAAATTGCTGCAAATTATCATCAAAATTTAAAATCTTGAATAAAAAATGACGAGATAGGGCGTTAAATATATATTAATTGAAGCTGTAGCTGAAATGGCTTTGGGGGAAATAAATTTTATTGCAGGCAAGTCTGCTAAAACAAATTCATTGCAGAAAAACTACATTTTGTTTAATACAGAGACAATAGGGTTCCGTGGCGACGTGCAAATTGACGAAGTTCTAGATAATTATCATGAAGACATGAATGGAATTATACCCTCGCATCGCGGTGACCACTTCCAGATCCCGAAATCAATTGACTGGTGCCAGAACGTGCTCACTTCCTTCGACGAAACCCGATTTGTTCAAATGCTGGGGGTAACTCCACAATAGTTCCAGCAAATATTTAGCCTAGTACAGCCCCTGCATTTTCCAATTCGCATCTATTTTTACTCTTTTATTTGAGCAAACTCCAACAACAAGTAATAATGCCTAATTTACTTAATTTCCCACAGGAAAGGCACATTCTTTTTTTACTTGCGTTAATACAATTTGATTATTTTAAATTTGGCGCTTTTGTTTTTTTAGCAAGTTTACAGTAACTCGTTGCTTTTCATACCACGAAATGGCTAAAAAATGGCAAATGCATTAGTGCTGAAAAGGCAGCGAATTACATTATTGTACAACACTTTCTCAACAAGTCAACAGCAAAAAGTAGAGGAGGGCTGAGGAAAAGTTGAGTTGAGAGTTGAAACACAGGGTTGTATTTTGCCATACATTTTGTTTTTGTAAAAGTCCGCAAGTCAACAAGTCAACACAAAGCGTGTATACCCTAAATGATAAAGCAGTAATTCAAAAATAAAAAAAAATAAAAAAATTATTCTCTATCAACAAAAAAAAAAAATTGAAAAAAAAACAATTAGGGTATTCACGCTTTGTGTTGACTTGCTGACTTGTTGACTTTTACAAAAACAAAATGTATGGCAAAATGCAACCCTGTGTTTCAACTCTCAACTCAACTTTTCAACAACCCAGACCCTAGTCTACTTTTTGCTGTTGACTTGTTGAGAAAGTGTTGCACAATTTGTTAATTCGCTGCCTTTGCAGCACTAACGCATTTGCCATTTTTTATCCATTTCGTGGTATGAAAAGCAACGAGTTACTGTAAACTCGCTAAAAAAAGAAAAGCGCCAAATTTAAAATAATCAAATTGTATTAACGCAAGTAAAAAAAGAATGTGCCTTTGCTGTGGGAAATTAAGTAAATTAGACATTATTACTTGTTGTTGGAGATGGCGCAAATAAAAGAGTAAAAATAGATGCGAATTGGAAAATGCAGGGTCTGTACTAGGCTAAATATTTGCTGGAACTATTGTGGAGTTACCCTCAGCATTTGAACAAATCGGGTTTCGTCGAAGGAAGTGAGCACGTTCTGGCACCAGTCAATTGATCTCCGGATGTGGAAGTGGTCACCGCGATGCGAGAGTATAATTGCATTCATGTCCTCATGATAATTATCTAGAACTTCGTCAATTTGCACGTCGCCACGGAACCCTATTGTCTCTGTATTAAACAAAATGTAGTTTTTCTGCAATGAATTTGTTTTAGCAGGCTTCCCTGCAATAAAATTTATTTCATCCAAAGCCATTTCAGCTACAGCTTCAACTTAATATATATTTTACGCTCTATCTCGTCATTTTTTATTCAAGATTTTAAATTTCGATGATTATTTGCAGCAATTTATAAATGTAAACAAACACAAGAAGAGTAAGCACAAAATCAAATACGGGTTTTCTGCAATTATATCGTTTTTGCAGCAATAAAATAATGCAACTCTATGTAATCCATAGCTATTCCATTCTCTACAGATTCTGTTAGTATAGATTTTACTCTTTTACTTGGCATTTTTAATTGAACCTTTTGAATTTTAATGCAATTTGTACCAATTTACAAATGTAAACAAAAACAGGAAAGAAGAAGAAAAGTCAACAAGTCAACTGAAAAAGTCAACAGGAGGGATTCACGCTTTGGCCTGTTGACTTTTTCAACAAGTCAGCAAGTCAACAAGTCAACACAAAGCGTGAATACCCTAAATATATATAAATTCTGTCTGTCTTTCTCTCATGTGAAACATCCTTCAAACTGATTTATTTAGGTAAATTCTTTGAAGATTTCTTCTATTGTAGGTAATAAAACTATTGCTGCTTTGAGTTAAGGAATATCTTGAACTGTTGGACAACATCCGAATAAATCCAGAATATTGTAACTCCTAACGATTCAGAGACAAACCTTATCAAAGTTGTACCATTATCAAGTGCCTCAAAAATTTATGTCTTGTACGCCAGACTTAGTTTTATTCTGGTCGACCAATCCTCAAAACTGAATTGCAATCGCGAAATCCGAAAATAAATTCTATGTACTGCACGTTCAACACTTTAAAGAAACTTTACAATAACTTGAAATAAATAAAATGTATGGCAACTAATTGGATGGATTGTTAGAGCTTAAACGGGGCATTATATCTTTAAGCTAGATGTTAGTAATTAAATTCCTTTGGCTTCTGCTAGATGGATGGCCCCACGTTGGGCGCCATTTAAATTAATGTAGTGTACCGCATGTGAGTGCAAAAAAATCCATTTTCGTTCAATACTGAACCGGGTCCTCTGTCAACTGGGGAAAATCTGTTGACTTAAAAGTACCGAGGTGTATCTGAGGTTGGGGTTGCGCATTCTTGCTATATTCGCTCAAAGGAAAAAAAAATAATAATAATAAGAAAACATAGGTATTAAATATAAAAATTCAAAAATAAAGAAAAGAAAAGGAAGTTTGCTTTACAAAATTTAGCATCTCCTTATCCGAGGCAGAGTCAAAAGTAATACCAAATGTGCATATACATATATATCTTTTAAATAACTGGCTTACCCAGATTTATAGTTTTACTCACAACAATGATGAGAATCGTTTATATATACATCGCAGCGATCGTTGGGCCCAAGATGCGTAGATGGAGTTTTGATGTTGATTCTAAATAAAGTTCAAAAATTTATAAGATATATATATACGCATGTATAATAAATTAAACCATGGCTTTTTGACTCGTTTCTCAGCAGTTAAACTTATTTAACCTCTTATTTAAACTTCATTAAAAAAAAATTAATAGTATTGAGTTTTACTTATAATTATAATAATAATGAATTTAATATATTAGATATTATAAAAGATTAAGTTATACCCATTATGCAGGCGTTAATAAAAGAAATATACATAAGAAAAAAAAAAGTGTCTGCGCCGCAGCAAAGATAGATTGTTCATTTTTATAAATTGATTTGCTGGTAATTAATACATCTTTTTATATGTGCATTTTCATCTCAGAATGTATCTTTATAAAAAAAAAACACGCATCGAAATTTACTGGAGCTAAACTTCTTTGAACACTTTGTCTGCTGAGATACTCAAAAAAGCTAGGTAGGTAGTTACGAAATTCTATATCCGATTCCAAACTTCAAAATCATCATCATCAAAAAGGTTCTTATGCCGAGGTTGAGGTCATGTTGAGGCTAGCGGACTTCTCTTCATGCTGTTCCCAGTGAAGTGAATATTATCCAAAAAAAATAAAATTGGTAGCCTTCAGGAAAGATGAACGGATGTATGACAATTGCGGCCAAATCGGCCTTGGACCGTTCTGTCCCTCCAACACGTGGAGTGTAAGGCGGACCAAACTCACTAAGTGTAGCTGAAATTCATTTATATGAAATAAATGTTTCACTCTTGCATAATCACGTACCTTTTCCAATTGATTTTCTTTTAATTAATAAATCACTTAGGGTATTCACGCTTTGTGTTGACTTGTTGACTTGCTGACTTGTTGACTTTTACAAAAACAAAATGTATGGCAAAATGCAACCCTGTGTTTCAACTCTCAACTCAACTTTTCAACAACCCAGACCCTAGTCTACTTTTTGCTGTTGACTTGTTGAGAAAGTGTTGTACAATTTGTTAATTCGCTGCCTTTGCAGCACTAACGCATTTGCCATTTTTTAGCCATTTCGTGGTATGAAAAGCAACGAGTTACTGTAAACTCGCTAAAAAAAGAAAAGCGCCAAATTTAAAATAATCAAATTGTATTAACGCAAGTAAAAAAAGAATGTTCCTTTGCTGTGGGAAATTAAGTAAATTAGGCATTATTACTTGTTGTTGGAGTTTGCGCAAATAAAAGAGTAAAAATAGATGCGAATTGGAAAATGCAGGGGCTGTACTAGGCTAAATATTTGCTGGAACTATTGTGGAGTTACCCTCAGTATTTGAACAAATCGGGTTTCGTCGAAGGAAGTGAGCACGTTCTGGCACCAGTCAATTGATTTCGGGATGTGGAAGTGGTCACCGCAATGCGAGAGTATAATTGCTTTCATGTCCTCATGATAATTATCTAGAACTTCGTCAATTTGCACGTCGCCACGGAACCCTATTGTCTCTGTATTAAACAAAATTTAGTTTTTCGGCAATGAATTTGTTTTAGCAGACTTGCCTGCAATAAAATTTATTTCATCCAAAGCCATTTCAGCTACAGCTTCAATTAATATATATTTTACGCTCTATCTCGTCATTTTTTATTCAAGATTTTGAATTTTGATGATAATTTGCAGCAATTTATAAAAGTAAACAAACACAGGGAAGAAGCAACACAAACTCAAATACAGTTTTTCTACAATTGTTTCGTTTTTGCAGCAATAAAATAATAAAAATCTGTGTAATCCATAGCAACTTTAGCTACAGGTTTAGTTAAAATAGATTTTATGCTTTGACTCGGCATTTTTAATTCAATACTTTTCATTTTAATAATTATTTGCAGCATTTTGCAAATGTAAACAAACACAAGAAGAGGAAGCACAAAATCAAATACGGGTTTTCTGCAATTATATCGTTTTTGCAGCAATAAAATAATACAGCTCTATGTAATCCATAGCTACTTCTGCTACAGATTCTGTTAGTATAGATTTTACTCTTTTACTTGGCATTTTTAATTGAACCTTTTGAATTTTAATGCAATTTGTACCAATTTACAAATGTAAACAAAAACAGGAAAGAAGAAGAAAAGTCAACAAGTCAACTCAAAAAGTCAACAGGAGGGATTCACGCTTTGGCCTGTTGACTTTTTCAACAAGTCAGCAAGTCAACAAGTCAACACAAAGCGTGAATACCCTAACTGTTTGTAGTTATGAACTTCAAAATTTAAACGTGCTAAACACGTGTACTTTCACAGCACTTATATATATGTACTTATATATGTTCAATATTTGCTTTATGTAAAACACTTCTTTGCACGGCGAAATATCACAAAATATCTTTACAAACAAACGAAACACAACGAATTTGGTACAAAACGTTTTTTTGACCGATTGATCCTATGGGAGCTATATGATATAGTCAACCGATTTTGATAAAATTTGGTACAGTGCTTGGGAACTCTAAAGAACTTCCGAGTGCCAAGTTTGGTTATAATATCTTTATAAACAAACGAATTATCCATCTAAAACTTTTGTTTTTTTTTCGAGGTCCTCTGAACCACCCCTATGGGAGCCATTTAATATAACCCCGATATCGAAAAAGTAAAATAAGCTTGTCTCTCCTGACATAATTACGCATCTTATCTGAAAATTTGGTCGCTCTAGCTCTTACCATCTCTGAGATCTAGGCGTTCATCCAGACAGACGGACATGGCTATATCGACTTCTCTAGTCACCCTGATCATACTTTAAGTAACTTTGGGGGGTCTCCGACGTCTTCTTCTCTATGTTACATACATTTTCGGCTTGCACAAACTTAATATACCGTTTGTACCATATGATACAGGGTATAATTAGTGGCACTATATTATTATTATGTCAGCGGAATGAAATCAAATTGCAACTTTCGAACTCTCATATCTTCGGATATTTTTGATTTCTTGGTTACTGTTTCTTTGTAACTACTCAACTCCTTTTTCCTCTAACTTGCGCCGTTTTACCTTTAATCATCAATTCATTTTTAAGATATTCACCTAAAGCAATACCATTCTGAATTGTTTCCCTAATGAATTTCAGAGATGTAAAAAAATTTCTCTACATTTCCTTTATAAGTTTCATCTGCGGAATCATCCAAAATAAATTTTAAAAACATAGTGGATTCCCAATAACCTTCATATCAAACATAAGAAAAGTTTCACTTTTTTTTATCACTAAGGCCCAAATCATGACACAAAACTAAACAACTTCCCTTCATAAAGTTGGTTTTTATTTATTAATATGTATATCTTTTAAACCAATCAAACCACTTGTTGTGTAAATAGTATAACAAATAACTAAAATATACTTACTTCCACACACACTTTTTGCGTCGATTTTTAGGCGCTTGATGTACTATATAACTAAATATTAAAAATAAATGCCTGCATTATACTATATATAAAAACAAATAAGATTTTTGCGGTTGAATCCAATGTTGCCTATAGGCAACAATTGGTCTAAAAGGGCTAAGATTTACAAGGCAACAAGCAGGAAAATAAAGCAATACATAGCAGAAACAAGGCGATCTAAATCATTATTTCAGTAATTAGAGCATATATCTGGCATTTTATGCAAAAATAAAAGTCAGTGACAAATTTAATATAATGGAAGAAAAATGGCTTGTAAGGCAACGTCTACTAAAGTTTAATGGTAAACTTTTTTTTTGTTAGGAGGAAATTTTTTATGTAACGACTTCATCTTCTTTTGATTTAGTTGGTAATGTTGTCTTCTTCTTCTTTGAAACTAACACTTTAAATCGAAAGGACTGCAGAATAAATTAAAAATTAAGTCCAATTCGTTCTGAGAACTCTGGCACACTCCTCCTGGTGTTTGTTTTTTTTATTTACTAAGCTCTTGAGTTTGACAAGCACTGGTAAAAGCTCTTTGCTGAAGTATTTGTGCGCTTCACAAGCTTAATTTAAACGGCAAATGTTTACAAACATTGAAACAACAAGTGTGTGTAGTACAAAAAAAAACAACATAAATGGCGCTTAATGCAACGGAAATAGCGCGGGAAATACCGTTAGCATGTGTGAGACATGAGACATGCGCATTGCCATGGTACAGTTGTAGAGCAACTGTGCCAAAGCAGAGCGCAGGCGCAGTGAGTGTAAAACTTTGTAGTCTGCAAATAAACATTGCATGCTTTTAGGCGACGCTCTCTAAATTGTAAATAGCAAATATACACAAACCAAAGAAGGACGATACTTTTTATTTATAACACGTTTCTTAGTGTTTGTGAGTGTGTGTGAAAAATCTCACCCATCAGACAGCGACAAATACATACTCTCACCTCTCTCAGGCCACAAAGTCGCTTCAGACTTGCCATTATTGTTCATGCGAATCCATTTGCAAGGAAGCAGCACAGCAGGACGCGTGTGTGTGTGCGTTGTCCTGGCCGACAACGGCTACACGGCGCAAAAAAAAAAAAATAAAAATACAATAAGAAAAAAACAAAATAGAAAACTCTATCTAGTTAAAATTTTTGCAATCAATAAATGTTGCGTATTGCAAGTAAGTGCATTAGCAGTGACTAAAAGAAAGCTAAATAATAAATAAACCCATAAATAAAAGGCAGTGCTTAAACCTAATGCTTAAAATATCTCTACTTGTGTGTGTATGTATCTGTGTGTGCGTGTATATAATAGTATATTATTGCAATTTTACGCTGACGTTGCAACTGAATATACTTCAATGAAACTTGGCATAGCTTTTATATCGTATACAAACACACAAAAAACAAACACATTTACTTAAAATCGTATGTGTATGTGGGCTTTTTTTACTACAACCAAATGTCCTCGAAACACACTTACACTCACAAGTATGCTCAAACTCACACAGATACGCTTGCAATTTAACTACTGCAGCTATGCTACTTTGGCCTATTCCCCTTCTTTCTAACTCATTTAACATGTCTGTTTTTGATCTCTTAGCGTTTAGTTGAAAAGCACATGCAATACAGGGTGTCCCATTCAAAACTAGGCGATCGTTTTTTTTTTAAATTATAAAAAAGTTTGTTTCAGTAGGGTCCTAAACCATATCTCATAAAAAATTGCTACTTTGAGGATTCAAGGAATATGGCTTGTGTAAATTGAAAAAAGAAATCCTTTCGTTATGTATTAGGCTTATATGAGTCTACTTTGGTGAGTATATTTTTAGACAAGCCGTGGGCTACGTTCATTTGGCACCGATAAGAACATATGAACACAAGGTCGTGCATAAAAAAAATTTCCGAGTCGAACTTTCCCAACGACTAATGAAGGCTTTACACGGAGAAGTGAGGCAAGATATCGACATGGTTTGGCTAAAATTTGGAGGTTTACTACTAGCTTATACGTTTACATCAAAGTAAACCAGTCGCAGTCGTAGTGGCAGCGTTTTCGATTTGTAGCCCCGATGGTCGGTGGTTCGATTCCCCGCAGTAGCACTGGTACATTTGCCTAGCACTGAGATCCCCATGCTCCACCTATGGGCGACTGACTAAAAAGTGAAGTCAGGGAATTTTTATAAGATGCACAAATCTATATTTGTCTTGACCCTATAGGGATAACGGGTAAAAAAACATTTTTATACCTGGTACAAATGGCATATTAAGTTTGTGCAAGCCGAAAATGTATGCAACATACAGAAACAGACGCCGGAGACCCCCCAAAGTTACCTAAAGTCGATATACCCATGTCCGTCTGTATGTCTGTATGAACGCCTAGCTCTCAGAAATGGTAGAACAAGTTTATTCATTGTTTCCAAATTTGGTACTCGGAAGTTTTTTAGAGTTTCCCAGAATTTGATCAAAATCGGTTGACTATATCATATAGCTCCCATAGAACAGATCGCTCAAAAAAACTTTTTATGCACAAAATTCGTTGTGTTTCGTTTATTTTTTAGCATTCAAAGTTTTTCCGAGTCCCCAAATACTGTGTCAAATTTGATTAAAATCAGTTGATTGTATTATATAGCCCCCATAAGACTGATCGATAAAAAAAAGAGTTTGTTGCAGAATTCGACAGTTTTTTTCTGTTTTTTTTACGAAAATATCGTTATTTAATTTGGCGAATAAAATACCTTTTGGAGTTCTTAAGCAATAAAACATATTTGATTGTAATGTGGTGATAAACTCGTCCGCGCCCGACTTTAACATACGCCATTTTTTATATTGAAAATTTTACTCTATTATTCATCCGTTTATCAGAGCAAATATCAAAGTTATCTTTTATTATCGCAAAGCGTATTACAGATTAAATTAAAATGCAACTCACAACAGCATGGTAGTTTTTAAACATTTGTAGCTCTTTTTCCAATGTTTCGATCCGCATTTCTTCAGTTAAACAAGGGTCTCTTAATTGAAGTAAATCCTCAAATAACTATACAGAAAAAAAAAGCCTCCAGCTGTAAATGGTAGGGACCGTTATTTGCATCAGAAAAGTAACATACGATTTCAAAGAATAATCGAAATTATCAAAATCGGTTATCATAGCCCGATGACTCTTCTAAGCAACTGGTGCTGTGAGACAGTTTGACAGTTACTTTTCGAGACTCTCTTCAAATTTTAGTTTTCAGCGCCCATAATTTTATTTATTGAAAATGCTCTTTGGTGGGATATGACAATCTGTCAATGACGGAGTGTTGTCCATAGGACACCCTGTATGTTTATATGCATGCCTTATCATGTACATATGGGCATATAATGAGTCTAGGCGTTTTATTTGTACAATCCATTATAAATTGTATGGCTCCCTTATAGAGCATGTGTTTGTTTTCCCGATGCCACTTTTAATTTTGGTGTTTAGTATGTGTTCCTACATATTAGCACGTCTCCAAATTAACACTGTGTGGGTCTATTAATTTATTTAATTGATAAAAAAGGGCAAGTCGACACTGCTGGGATTAAATTGCAATAAGCTAATAGCACTGAGTACACAGTGATGGTCAGTTTCAATTCTCCAAAGACTTTAATTGGCACCAGAACAAACAAACTGGTTTAAATTAGAATTTAAAAACTTTTTGTTGCAAGAAAAATTTAGAAAGCTATTTAGTACTGATACTAACTATGAGAAAAATTAAATACGTCTTTTTAGCATAATTAAACTCCTTAGAAAATAAAACTTTCGTTTAACAAATTTTTTAGATTTGTGTGTTAAATATTTAGTATTTTCTGCAGTTTTTTTTTTTTCTTCTAGTTTTATTTTTAATTTGTCCAAAAACAATCAGTAAATTATATACAAATATTTAAACAATAACAGGAGCAGCTATAAATTTAATGGATATTAGTCAAACCTATAGAAGACTTAAAAGATTTCATGTCCTTGATCTAACAAGCAGATTTTAAATAAGGATTATCTGCAGTTAAGTTGTTTTCACCTTTTTGGGGGAATATCCATTTAATTTACAATGTTTTTAGCCTATATTTCAAGCTAATAAAAATCAAAAGATATTTAATATTTATATTATTTCATATTCAATATACAATTTTATTTACTTCATGGATATATAGAAAAATGTAATACAATCGAGGGGGTGCCAGACAGAGTAATACCCTGTACCTTTTTTCTCGAAAAAGAAAATTGCATATTCCTTCTAAGGACTTTCCAATTGGATTTGTTTTTTGGGGCAGAACTATATCTATACCTATAAGTTCCGTAAATCTTAACCGATTTTGAAAGAAGTTATTTAAAGTATACGGGGAAAGTTTTCAGTTCATATGTTGAGTGGTGTGGGTGAAAACACGTTAAATAGATTGCGGGTGTGGGGGGTCTGCATGGGTAAAATTTGGATGTAGATTTCCTTATGCACTTGAAGCTTATACCATATAGAGGAAAGTGGAGTGAATTCGGAAGTGGAGTGAAACTAGAAACGCATCCTAACGGATTTCTGACACCACCTGACATCAATTTTCAAATTAACGTCATGACCGAAAGTGGTTTTTATAATACTTCGACTCGATTACACGTATTTTTCTAAAAAAAAATATTGCTACCTTGAAAGTGGAATTTCAAGTTTTTGTGGCGCTAAAATTTCAACATTTTCTCGAGTAAAATCATATGTGAGTATATAATATTATTTAGATTTTATACTTAAGAAATGTAATACAGTCGAGGCGGTGCCCGACAGTGTAATACCCTGTACCTTTTTTTCTCAAAAAAATATATTTATTCCTGCATATTCTTACTAAGAATTTCTAATTGGAATATTTTTTTGTTGGTGCAAAACGATATTGATACCTATTAGTTCCGCAAATTTTAACCGATTTTGATGAAAATCGAAATTTACGTTAAAGAAGTTATTTAAAGTATATGGGGTAGTTTCAAGGGGATATGTTGAAAGGTGTGGGAGAAAACACGCTAAATCGATTGCGGGGGGTGCGGGGGCTGCATTGATAAAATTTGGATGTAGATTTATTCATTAGAGGCACATGAATCAGCTTACCAAAATTGGTGGTTCTAGGTCATTTGTTACTATTAGTACGTAGAGTCAAATATTGACGCAGTTTATTGGCAAGGGGAGGTTAAATTTTTTACATTTTAGACTATAACTTTTGTTGTAGTTGTCCCATTTTGTTTATTTTTGACACACAGATGCATGTAACCACAACGCATCGCTCTGTTATACCCCGTATGGTACAAAGGGTATATTGTGTTGTGCAAGCCGAAAATGTATGTAACGTACAGAACGAGACGTCGGAGACCCCCCAAAGTTACCTAAAGTATGATCAGGGTGACTAGAGAAGTCGATATAGCCATGTCCGTCTGTCTGTCTGTCCGTCTGTCCGTATGAACGCCTAGATCTCAGAGATGGTAAGAGCTAGAGCGACCAAATTTTCAGATAAGATGCGTAATTGTGTCAGGGAAGACATGTTTATTTTACTTTTTCGATATCGAGGTTATATTATATAGCTCCCATAGGGGTGTTTCAGAGGACCTCGAAAAAAACAAAAGTTTTAGATGGATAATTCGTTTGTTTATGAAGATATCATAATCAAATTAAATCGAAATCGGTTGACTTTATCATATAGCTCCCATGGGGCATATCGGTCAAAAAAACGTTTTTTGCACCAAATTCGTTGTGTTTCGTTTGTTTATAAAGATATCGTAACCAAATTCGGCAATTGAAAGTTCATTAGAGTGCTTAAGCACTGTACCAAATTTTACCAAAATCTGTTGACTCTATCATATAGCTCCCATAGGACCAATCGGTCGAAAAAACGTTTTTTGTACAATATTCATTGTTTCGTTTGTTTGTGAAGCTACCGTCACCAAATTTGTCATTAAGAAGTTTTTTAGAGTACCCAAGCATTGTACCAAATTTGGTCAAAATCGGTTGACTATATTATATAGTTCCCATAGGAACGATCGGTCAAAAAAACATTTTTGGTTCAAAATTCGTCTGTTTTTGGTTGTTTATGAAGGTATCGTCACCTAATTTGGCAATCAAATGTCTTTTGGTGTTCTTAAGCAATATACCGGATTTTATTGCAAGCAGTGGTACAGGGTATCCCAAAGTCGTCCGCTCCCGACTTTAACATACGCCATCTTATTAAATTATTGTTGTTAACCGAAAAATTATCTAACGAGTCGATGCTAAACATTAATTCGAAAGAAATTTTTACTCTGCCAAGTCACCTTTTTGGTTATTTGCAGCCATTACAATTGTAAAAAGAACATGCTGGTTGCTTCGGGCGAAAAACTTCATAGTATAATTTAGTTACTCCAAACCTAGATTTCAAACGTCTCCAAATGAAAACATACTCCATCAGTTTACACTAAGGAAGACGAACGCCTTAGCGTTTCTTGCATACTTTGCAACCCTTATGGAAAAGTTAATAATAATTAAATAAGCTGAACTATAAAAATGCAATTAATGTACTGCAGATCATTAAAAGTAAGTACAATGAAGCTTCACTTCTAAACATTTAAATTTGCCGTCAAAAAAATGGTAAATATGGCAAGAAACAATGTCTACAACATTCACGTGCTGGCTAATTGAACCAAATCAAATAAAAAAAAATTGTTCCTAAAACAAATAATAACAACAAAAGGCCTATTATAAACGGAACATCCTGACTATAATATACCCTGAACTTTCCTTAGTTTTTGAATTGTTCAGCTTATTTTGGTGTGCTTTAAAGTTTAAATCGATTATTTTATTGCTCGCAAAAAGATTTAACTTCCTACGACAATAAAGTTACGTATACGTATGTATACATATACACCAAATTCTGATTTTACACGGTTTTGAAATAACACAGTCTAGAACAAAAATTTTTACACTATTTCATTCGATTAAGCACGATTAAAAAAAAAAACTTTTTTTATTGACATTTTAAAGAAAAATATTTTTATTAACCTTATCGAATAAAAATTCTGTTCGGGAATTCTCCTTTCTAATTTATTTTCATATCAGCTTTAGAATTTACTTCATATCTTTTTTCAAACGGTTTTTTCTGGAACGTATATGGATATTTTAAAAAGCAAGATATCTGTTTTTACTTTAGAACTTAAAAAATGTGGAAGTATGCCAAAAAACTATTTTGAGGGAACGCGCGCCTGTTAGAAGATGCGCCTTGCGTTTAAGTTTCATGCACCAATTAATTTTTTTCGTCCTAATCATTTTTATAAAAACTAATGGTTACTCATTACTTTTTAGATGTTAATATAGCATTGTACCCAAAAAGCAGGGTATAAAAGCAAAGAGTATACAATCTGTGCAAGGTCTTAAGAAAAAAGATGCTTTTGCTTCTAAAAATATAAACAATGAAAACAATAAAAATATATTGTCTATATGTAAAAACAAACATTAGAAAGCGTCTGGAATGTGTGCTAATTATAAAAAAAACAAACTGAAATATTGTGTCAGTTTTTTATTTACTATGACATATACAAAAATATAGTATATTACCTATGAGGGAGTGATGACTTTTTGGACAAATAACGTTCAATATCTGCGCTCTAGATTTTCAGTCAATAATCTATATAGACAAAATTAGTTTTAAAACTAGAGTATTTCATACATGAAAGCAGTTTATCCAGAATATAACTCAAATGAAAAAATTACATTCGTAGTCTCAAACGAAATATTTAAAAAAAAAACATTTTTTCGACATTAAAAAAAGTGTCTTTACTTAAAAGCAAATATCTCTGGCTGTACTAAACTGATTTCCATCATTTTTCACTAAGCTGTAGATAATTGAATTGTCAAATTTACGACTTGAACGCTATTTATGCATTCATATGAATCTTTTCGTAATTTTTAGCAAAGTTTTGAAAAAAATTCTATTTCGAACGTAAATTTACAAATATTAAATAATTTTTTAATACAGTTTTTTTCATGGCTCGTAAAGTTCGATCGATTACAAACAAAAGGAGAGGTTGTTTATCAAAATCGGAGAAAAAAGTGAAATATGTCAATTTGTTTTAAAAACCAAAAGTTTTAGATGAATAATTCGTTTGTTTATAAAGATATCGTTAAAATTTCAAATCAAATTTTTTATTACGAGAAATGGTTTTATCGAAATATCTCAAAAACCGTTTTAAAATGGCAAAAAAAAAAAATGGCTAAAATTTTTTACGAAGTTGTAGATGAGAAAATTTTTTAAAAAATTTCGATCCAAAGTGTCGTAAACGGCAAACAGCGTGAGTGTATCTTGTAGACACATAAATTGTGGTTCGATTTGCAGTGGAGACAAGTTTTTATTAGATATTTCTTATAAGATTTAATTTACTACTTTGTTTAAAATAAGATTTATAGAAATTATTTTGTATCCAGGGTTTTTGATTTCATTCACTTTCCATTTGAGTACCAAAACGAAGTAGATTTATCAATAAACGTATTCCAACTTCCTCGGATTTATGAGGGGCTCTAAACACCCTCTTCCCCTTCTTCGGGTTTTACTCTAACACTGGGTTGCTTTGTCTTATTAATTTAAAGCATGTCATGTTTTTTTTTTTTTTTTTGATTAGAACTGGAGAAAAAATAACAATATAGAATGTTTATAATGTATTGTTTGACTATTTTTACTTACATTCATAATAGCCGAGATCAAAGGTTTTCGTAATAAAACGCATATTTTAGACTCTGAGTACAGAAAACTTATTTTTGCTTACCTTCACATATTATGAAACTGAAACATGACGTCAAAATAAACGTTGTCTAGTAAATTAGCAACTTTCGTGTTTTACAAATAAAGGCCGCGCCCATCTCTAGATAAAAGAACTGCGATAACAGCGCGACTTTCGATCTGATGAATTCGTATGCAGATACATACGAAATTCGAAAATTTCCAAACATTTTATTAATTAATTTCTTCGAAACTACTCTAAATAAAGCGATACTTGTAATACTTATAATATATTTCGGTCCAAAGCTTTTAAAAATAATACCCAAGACTTTTTATTTTGACTTATTTTAAATGCGAAGAAATCAAAAATATTAGCCGATAGGTAATATTGCGATTTTTAATTTATTTCCAACGAAGCTTTTGCATAGATTAAGACATAATTATTTGCATATATGTATTTTTAATGCGTGATATGGAGAGTCAAGGCATGACAAGTACTATGTAGTATGTAAACATTAAGCGATTGACTCATCGACTAAGCAAGCATTACATAAGTTAGTCGGTCATTATATCTACATATATATACATATTTGTTTATTTTATTATTTTTATTATAAGTATTCGTTTGAAACCAAGCTTTAAGTCGTAATGGGCGAGATAAAGTAAGATAAGCAAAGCCACCAAGTATATACAAACATTTAAATTTGTATATATGAATTTCTATCCAAAAGTCAATTATAAAGATAATGTGAATATACATACCACAACAAAAGTTTAAAACTTAAAGTTTTCTTGCAAATCAAGTTTCGTCGTGTAGACACACACACACACACACACACACGTACACTTCCATACACAAACAAAGGGTAATTTATAATAAAACGTCAAAAACAAAAACTCTTCTATCAACTACAAGGCTTAGACAGAAATAAATCTATGTTTTTTTGTATACTTATATATTATATACATATTTGTTTGATAATACAACCTAGCTTATCCAAACAAAAAACAAATATTGTTGCGGGTGCCAACAAGAAAATAAATAAACCAGCAAATCAACTAACCCAAAAACTTGAAGCAGTAATAATTGTTTGCTTCCTATTTGGCTTTAAATCACAATTCAACACGCACAGTTTGAGAGCCAAGCTCACTGAAATCGTAGGCCTTGAACTTTTGTATTTGCCAAAGAATAACTCATTAGTGGGTAAATATATCATGAAATATGGTTTTGGGAAGCACCTTAAACCAATTTTTGGCTACTAACTTTGATGCTCTTTAGGTAGACGAAAAAATAAGTGGAACGTCTTATGCTGTAATTTTACGACTTTCATATACACTGTACCCTAAGTAAAACATTTTCAATTATAATAAGCATATATGCATATATCCTGTACACAAAAGGTTGAAATAAAATAAAATTAGTGTGGAGGGAAAAGATTAAAACCCCAAAACATTTTATACCTGTTCGAAAGCGTAAGGTTCAAAAATTGTATCCCGCGGTATTAATATTATTTTCCACCGATAGAATTAAATTAAATAAAAAGAATTCACAATTTTAGATCTTGAAACAGATTTTAGTGACGGCACCCTTTTAACAAAGAGATTTACGAATGGTTGCATTTTTTATAGCAACCAAAAAATATGGCGATCATTATAGCCGGGCTTGAGATACTCCATAGCATTCAATACATCACACTGTGAAGGAAAATTGGGAACAATGTAACGCGAAATTTTTGATGGATTCTTCCTTTTATACTAACAATGTACATATGCATGTACATTAGGGTGGCCATTTTTGAAACATCTCACGATATCAATATCGACACCACCTAAAAAGTTGGCGTTTTACCTGCATATAGCGCCTGTAAAATTTAAAGACGATCCGAAAGTATTTGATCGAATCGAAAATAGGTCATTCTTCGCCAGAAGCTGAGAAAAATTAACTTTTTTACTTTTTACAAAAATTTTCGTTATGTATGTATTTTTTCTCCGATTTTGATAAACAACCACTCATATTTTCGTAATCGATCAAACTTTACGAGCTATAAATAAAACTATATGAAAAAATTTTAAAAATTTTTTGTATTTACATTCGAATCAGAATTTTTCTCAAAAATTTGCTAAAAAAGACGAACAATTTCATATGAATGCATAAATAGCAACCAAGCCGTAAGTTTGACTAAAATATGTTCCAAATATAATCGATCAATTACACTAGTTTACAAATTTAAGGGTCATCGAGTGAACCTTTATAAAAAAGTGTTTTTTAGGGTAATTTATATCTATAATTTTGACTTAATCTGTACATAATTATATATCACTGTAAAGAGCAAATCAATACCTTTCGATCTAATCGTCTTTCATGTCGATACAAAATTTTGTACACGAGATATTGAAAAATAACTGAAATAAGTGCCCAAAACATGTTTTTCGAAAATATCTCGAAAACGGTGCTTAAGAAAAAAAAAAGGTTGCCATTTTCGTGTTTCTCGACCCAAAATTACCCTAAAAAACACTTTTTTACGAAGGGTCATTTTTCGTGTAAACTAGTGTTATCTACAGTCAAGTAAAAAAATGATCGAAATCAGTTTAGTACAACCAGAGATATTTGTTGTTAAAGCCTAGTACGCAGCAGTGTAAAACCGCGTGAAAGAAAAAAGTGCTACTTATTTTGTGCGCTAAAAAAATTGTATGGGCAGAATTTGTGACCAAATATTCTGTGCAATTGACATGCAGATGGCGCTACAAACAATAGATGGCGCCAAAAAGTAAATATAAAAATCAGCTGTTTGTTCTTTTTGTTTACAAGTGCATAAAATAATAAAAAGTGAAAAAATGAATCGCCAAATGAAAAAAAAGCTTAGTATTTATTTCGCAAATAACGCCATTATTGCCTATTTTTTTTATTGTTATTATTATTTTATTTTATTGGAGCTCCCGTGAAAATTATATTTATTTGTGAGGTCCCAAATAATTGGGTGGTCCTCCACTTCCTTTATTAGAACAATTTTCTGCTCCTTAGGAAAATTTGTACACCTGTTTTGCCTACGCGCCATTGCTCTTGCTATCAAAATAAGTTGCAGCACATTAATGTTTCGTTTTTAGCCTAGTACGCAGCAGTGTAAAAACGCGTGAAAGAAAACAAAACTTCATATAAAAAAAAACGCTGTAAAAATTCTTAGCGCCAAGAACAAAATCATTGGTACGCAGCAGCAGGGCTGCATATATATTTTTAGAATTGACGTGTAGATGGCGCTAAAAAAATCCGATAAAATGCACATTATGTTACTGGAGACACACTGTTCCTTTTGTGACCAAAACAAGTCTGTCTTTTTGCTAAGTGGCTGTTTTCGTGTCTGCGTAGAGGCCTTAAGTAGAGACACTTTTTTTTTAATTTTGAAAAACGGTTTTTTTGCAATATGTATCTCAAAACCCGTTTCATGAAAAAATTTTTGACTGCAATTTCGGTTTTAGCATGTCCTTTTAATACGGTAACGACTTAAACATGTTGAGGATACCAAAATGTCTTAAAATTTGTAATTTAGTGTAATTAATCAATTTAATCAATTTTAGAGCTTATCAAATTTATTCAGGCCGACTCTATACGCGATTTTTTAAACCATAATTTGTTTGATTGGAAATAAGTTTAAGTCAAAAACCTTTGACCTATTTTCGATTCCGTCAAAGACTTTCGGATCGTCTTTAAATTTTACAGGCGCTTTATGCAGTTAAAAAGGAAAATTTTTAGGTGATGACGTTATTGATATCGTCGGTATATATAAATTCTGTGCTTTCCAGATTTAAGAGCTCACTAAATAGTTCTTAAGCTTAAAAAACATTAATTGGTAGATAAATATGTACATATATATTTGTTTCAAAAATCGCCAATTATTTTTCTTATTGAATTCACAGAACTTTACATACCAAATTTGATTTCAGTAGGTAAATTAAAATTTATTCTACCTGAATGTAAATGACAATTATGTTGCACATTGAAGGATCGACAATCCTAATATTACATCCATTGAGGGGCTTGTAAAGTGTGTCATATTCTAGAGAGGCCATACGGATCGCCTCCATTAGTGATGCTAATAACCTTTGCAACAGGATCTTAATGTTCTGTCATGCCTATTGCTTCCTTTTACATATTAAGTGTCCAGTGTGCGTATACAGTCCACATACTATTCTTTATCTTGTTTATTATTATTTAATAAGCTAATTCCCAAAATTCAGCATCAGACCGATAATGCTACTTCCTCTTACAATTTGCCAGAGTATATGCATATATGTACATACATACAGTGTATGTGCATCAAGCATACATACATAATTGTGTGCGCATATCAGCTTTAGCTACGAATTCCGTTCATCGCTCATTCCCAACATTTTGTTGATAACAAAGTATTAAATTTTACTTCTTGAATTTTTTCACAATAGACACATGCGGGTCTTATTCTGCCTTATTGACAACACGTTGTGATAAACATACAAATGTATCTAGTATCGAAATTGTTTATTATTTACCTTATGTATAAATAAGCATTTATTGTAAGCAAAACTGCAACAATCAAACATTGTACATAGTTACTCATCTGCAGTACCCATCCACATAGCCATTAGTACGATACATTGCCAGCACCTCGTCCATCTCGTCCATCATGATGTTAAATAATAAACCCATTGCACGACCCGCTGCCAGTCAGTCTCGAGCGTTCGACTACGGCGTGACGTTACCCGGTTGGTGTTTATTTTCTTTGGGATCTGTTTTCGTGTTTCTTTCTAGTTTGTTTTGATTCAGCGTGAGCCCATTGTTTGGCAATTTCTCAAATTATTTCATTGCAAAACAACAATAACAAAGGGCATTTATTTTGTCTCGAAAACGATTTTGTTGCGATTTTGGTACCTTTGGCAGTTAAAAATAAGTTACAACAAATTGTGTTCGAACATAATGTGAAATTTTCACAAACTTAAACAAATTTAATTTAATTTATGTGGTGGTGCACTTAAAGTGCGTCCGAGTCAAACGAGAATTTGTTTTAATTTTGGTTTGGTGGCGGAACGTGAAAATGAATATGAATAAATAAGTGATAAAAAAGCTATGAAAAATATGTGCCAAAAATAAATTATAATAAATAATTAAGATAACAGAAAAACACAAAAAAATAAATCAATATTATATATACAAATAAAACTTATAAGTTCATACTAAATCGCATATCTTAAAAGTGAAATAATTGATTATTGATTGCGTTTAAATAAACTTTGAGATGTGCTCAAAAATTATAATAGCTATTTTTCGTTTTTGTGCTAATTAAAATAAAAAACAAAACTTGTAAATTGAATCTAATAATATGTATATGTATCACATACGCTGGAGAACTGACTGAAATGTCTATAAATCGACCGAATGTGAAGAAATAAATTTTCAAAATTCTCTAAAGTTAGGGACTTAAATAAAAACATAACTTAAAACCCTCAGTTTTTACGAATCCAATCGATTTAATTTTATAAAATTAATAAATATTTTGAAAAATTAATAACTTTAAATTAAAGTGAATATTACAAAAAATTTTAAAAATCACGGAAATTTGCAAACAAATAAATAATATAATTAAAAAGAATTATGCGCTAAATACGCGGCCCATTGCACATGGATGGACAAAATTTAATATGATTTTACACATTCATATAAAGGTATCCTGTGCAAAAAAAAAAATTATTAAATCATAATTAGTGGTTTTTAAGTTATTGGCAATCAAAGTTGGTCCCAATCGGACTGATCGACTATATGGTAGCTTAAAGAAATATTGGGCCGAACCGGGCGAAACTTGGTAGTTCGTCTTGAGGGCTCAAAATATGCATAAGTACCAAATTTGGTGCAATTATCTCAATATTTTAAGGCTTATGCCAAAAAAGTGGCCAAAGAACCCGTAGTGCATAGTAACGGTCGGTAAAAAAAATATTTTTGGTGCAAAATTCAATGTATTTCATTTGTTTATAAAGTTATCGTCACCAAATTTGGCGTTTGGTAGTTTTTTACAGTGCATAAGCAATGCACCAAATTGTAACAAAACTGCTTGACTAAACCATATAGTCGCAATAGGAATGATAAGTTAAAAAAAAACGTTTTTGGTGCAAAATTTATTTTTTTGATTTTGTTTATAAACATATCGTAACCAAGTTCGCAATCAAAATTTTTTTTTGACTAATTAAGCAATGAACCGGATTTGATTGCAATGTGATTGTAAGTCGTCTCCACCCGACTAAAACATACTTTATCTTTGTTTTATAGCAGGAAAAAAATGTAACGTACGCAACGTAACGTGCACAACGAATGTTTTTTCAAGTATTAAAAAATATGCGTATGTTACCTACATTTTCGGCTTGCTCAAACTGAATACACACTTTGTACTTTACAGGGACAGGGTATAAAAATCGAATCGATGTTACTAGTAAATAAGTATTTACGTGTATATAGCTTTAATAATTTTTGCACATTTTATGAAATTAAATAAAAAATGTTCATTCAAACTTGTGTAACCCGAGTAAGTTAGAAAAATGTTCTACATAGAGAACCACAATTGGATTAACAAATGTTGGTGCGTCTAAACTTCTTTTGGATGGATAAAAAGATCTGCGTCGGGTTTCAAAATTCGAATATGATTCATTTTGGTATATAAAAGAGATTGTACTTGTGCCTTGTTCGCACTAACCCTTACCCTTAACTAAGTAAAAAAATAAAAGGACAGATTCGATAATATAAAAAAAATAAAGTATTATATTTAAAATCATTAAAATCATGTTTATGACTTCATAGATGGTGATTAATTGCGTTAGGTTGAATAAATTAAAACATCATCAGTAACTTAAGTCTCTTGGCATTATAAGCACTTTAATATACAAACTGCCACACCATATTGTTGCAAACAAGCAAAAAATAAAAATAATAATTTAAATATAATAGATTTTACATCTGTATCTACGTATAACCAGTTTCACTTAGCTAGTTTTTATCACTTAAAGTAACAAAATTTACTTCAATCAACTAGGCTAATATTTGGGAATTTCATGTTCGCTAAGTAAGATTCCCGCGAGTGATATTTTTCCGAGAATGCTTGAACTAATAAAAAAGTTTAACAGGCCTCGAAGAATCAGCCTCACATTTTTAAAAATTTAAGCAATTCTGAGATGCTGCATCAGTAATCGATGACACGGTCATCAATTAAAAACTGAGCTATATGCAAACTTTAATAAGATGTCGCATTATTTCGTTAAGAAGAGACGCCAAAGTTTACGGAGTGTAAGAATTCACTTATACCCATGTATGACCATAAAATGCTCATCACTGAAATAAGAATAATATCTATTTCGTTTTGGAAGGACCATATCTCCTAACCAAGAATGCCAATGATATTAGAGACACGAGAGCAAATGAAGTTTGTTGAATCATATCAAAATCTTACCCCGTTCCCCCTAATAAAATATCACCCTTTTTAGCTCTACCCCGTAATATTTTTATCTGAAACTTAAGAGAGGCATGCGTCATGATCACATGCATCTGTGTGCCAAAAATGAATCGGAGAAATACAAGAAAAGTCATAGCAAAAAATATACCAATTTCAACCCCCTTTTCCTATTATGATAAAAAATGACCTACAATCCCCAATTTTGGTAAGAGTGATGACTCTATATATGCCAAAGTCTTACGTTTTTCTCATTTATTAAAGCACTTCTCCTATTCATTATGCACGCAAATCTATTCAATATATTCACAACTAATTGAACACCGAACACATCCAATGTACCATCAATACGTTCAAGGGGACAAAACAAATTGATTTAGACATTTTCTTCCGTCTGTTTCTCCTCCTATATGAACTTGGAGACCAAAGAGCTAGGATAACCAAACGTTAAATTTGGACTCCTTATATGTCCATCCAAATTTCAAGGTTACAGTTTTTTTCTTAAGTTCATTAAAGTCAGATCATAAATATCAGAGATTATAGTAATACAGTATTTAAGAGGCGAGAGTGCGAATCACACTAGTGGCAAACCCCTACATAAGAGGAGCTGAGTTTGTGGAGTGTTGTCAAAACTTTACGTCACGATGCCTAGGGACAGGCCCGACGTAAGAGGAGGAAATCGGGGAGCCCGGTGTAATTACTGTCGTAATCAAATTTTCTGAAATTTGCTGTACTGCTAAAAAAGGACAGCCTGATGCAATGTCTTTTTCGAGTGAAAAAATTCGTCGTACTTACAGAGCACAATGGTTTAAGCTTAAGGTGTAATGGACGGCCCGTTACATTCGAGTCTGATAAACCCATTTTATGTAAGTGATAACTTACAGTATGGTGCCCAGATAAGTACGCTACCAGGAACCTTAGGTCCCCTCTGCCAAGACATATAGTTCTGTTGTCATCGATGGTAAGACAAGCACTTTAGCTTGTCCCCAGCACTGTACCCAATTTTATCAAAATCGGTTGACTATATCATATAGCTCCCATAGGATCGATCGGTCGAAAAAATATTTTTTGTACAAAATTCGTTGTGTTTCGTTTGTTTGTGAAGATATGTAACCAAATTTGGCGTTAAGAAGTTTTTGAGAGTTCCCAAGCACTGTAGCAAATTTGATCAAAATCGGTTGACTATATCATATAGTTCCCATAGGACCGATCGGTCAAAAAAAATGTTTGGTGCAAAATTCTACTGATTTCTGTTTGTTTATGAAAATATCGTAGCCAAATTTGCCGAATAAAATATCTTTTGGAGGTCTAAAGCAATATTTCGGACTTAATTGCATTGTGGTGGTACAGGGCATCCCAAAATCGTCTGCGCCCGACTTTAACGTACGCCATTTTTTGTTGTTGACATAGAAAGGAGCTGGGCAAGTGGTCGGGGAAGAGGAACCCAGTCTCGCGAGCTTTTCAGCTATTTAGTTACCTTCCACTCCTGAATGTCCTGAAACCTGTCCTGAAAGTGTGACTCTGCTACGGGAGTCCAAGGACTGTCTCCATTGCAGCTTTAGGACATGTACGCATTGCTCCCGACATATCAGTCTTTCTAGCTTA
Source organism: Chymomyza costata (assembly GCA_018150985.1). Classification (NCBI taxonomy): domain Eukaryota; kingdom Metazoa; phylum Arthropoda; class Insecta; order Diptera; family Drosophilidae; genus Chymomyza; species Chymomyza costata. Next base: position 540,537 of record JAECWU010000668.1, on the reverse strand, counting down.
CTGCACTTTTTAATTGCTCCGCTTTGCTGCACCTTGGGCCACCACACAAGGGCTGCGTACGTGACAATAGGGTGGACCTTCATACGGTACAACCAGTCTATTATGTTGGGCCTGAAACACCAAGTGCTACCAAAGAATTTCCTGCAAGCCCATAAAGCTCGGGTGGCCTTTGAGAGCACAAACTCTAGGTGGGAGTTCCAGTTCAGCCGTTTATCTAGGACTATTCTTAGGTATTTAACCTGACTGGAGAACGCTACCTCTGTTCCATTAATGGTCAGGTTCCTAAGCCTCGTGTTGTATCTCTTCATGACTTGAAATTTAGCTATTTATTTATATGCAGTTTTTTCGAAGCAATACAAACTATAAAATTAAAACCTGGCAATTACACAATTTCATCCGATTCCTTATCTTCGCTTCAAGCTATTGGCAACACTGAAAACTCCTCCCACTATCCAAGTGCAATTAGAGCACTTCTAATGACACACCATCAAAAGTTTAAACTACTATGGAGCTCGCTGATCAAAAAGCCAAATCTGCACCTAACTTTGGTCTAGTTTTCAACCCAATTACAACATTACAGACATTAACAAAACTATTAAAATTAACCTTTTAAAAATAAAACTTAACCGATCAAGCCAATCCTCTAGCTAGATGACGACTAGGCCATACCAAAATTACTCATGAGCACTATTTTAACCCAAACATGACTCACTTAATAATCTTAATAAATCATTTATTGTTGGATAGCCAACTCCTTCTCCTCAAAAATGCACGTTGTTAATTTTTCGGGAATGAAACATAAAATCTCATTCCTAGTAAATCCAACAAATAAAAATAATAAAATTTCTGACAGAAGCCAAATTGTACCATTTCATTTGAATAAAAAAAAAAACTATAGGTACTTACTTATATAAAAATAAAAAATAATATACTTAATATAATTTTCTGTCAGCACGCTAAATCCGAAAATAAAGTCCAAAATTTTTTTTATAGAACGGATTACGAGATATTTCGAAAAAAACACTTTTCGAAACAAAAAAAAAACGGTGTCTACCTAAGAGCAAAGAGCAAATATCTCTGGTTGTACTAAACTGATTTTCATTATTTTCTTACCAAAGTGTAGATAATTGAATTATCTATCGATAATACTTGGAACATATTTTTTAAAATTTAAAAGCCTGAAGGCCTATGTTGCTCTGGCTTTAAAACTACTTTTGTTCCCTAGAATTAATTCTAAGTTACAATATTTAAATAAAATAATAATAATAATGAAAAATTTAAAAAAATGTTTTCATACAGTTTTATTCGTGGCTCATAAAGTTTGGTCGATTACGATGAAAATTAGTGTAAAATTATGGAATTAACGGGAATTTTTGTAAAAATTACAAAAACTAAATTTTTCTGAAAACCTTAAGTTTTAGATGGATAGTTCGGTTGTTTATAAAGATATCGTGACCAAATTTGGTATTCGAAAGTTTTTTAGAGTTCCTAAGTTCTGTACCAAATTTTATCAAAATCGGTTGACTTTATCATATAGCACCCATAGGACCGATCGGCCAAAATAACGCGTTTGATGCAAAATTCGTTGTGTTTCATTTGTTTATGAAGAGATCGTACCCAAACTTTGTGTTTGGCAGTTTTTGAGAATTTCCCACTACTAAACCAAATTTTATCAAAATCGGTTGACTATATCATATAGTCCCCATAGGACAGATAAGTCAAAAAAAACGTTTTTTCAACGAAATTCGTTGTGTTTCGCGTGTTTTTGAAGATATCGTGACCAAATTTGGTGTTCCGAAGCTTTTAACAGCTCCTAAGCACTCTTTTAAATTTTATCAAAATCGGTTGTATATATCATATACCGCCCATAGGAATGATCGGTCAAAATATATTTTTTGTGCCAAACTCGCTTTGATTCGTTTGTTTCTGAAAATATCGTAACCAAATTAGGCAAATAGAAGTTTTTGCACCAAACACGTTTTTTTGAACGATCGATCCTATGGGTGCTATATGATATAGTCAACCGGTTTTTATAAAATTTGGTACAGAGCTTGAGAACTGTAAAAAACTTTCGAATGCCAAATTTGGTAACGATATCTTTATAAATAAATGAATTATTTATCTAAAACTTTTGGTTTTTCAAACAAATGTACATTTTTCACTTTTTACAAAAATACTTGATATTTCCACATTTTTTCTCCGATTTTGATAAACATCCACTCATTTTTTTCGTTATCGATCAAACTTTACGAGCCATTAAAAAAACTGTATGAAGAATTTTAAAATTTACGTTCGAAATTGATTTTTTTTCAAAACTTTGCTAAAAATTACGAAAAATTTTGTAGGAATGTATGAATAGCGTCCAAACCGTATATTTGAAAAAAAAATGTTCCAAGTATAATGGATAGGTAATTCAATTATCTAAAGTTTAGTAAAAAAAAGTATTCAAAATCAGTTTGGTGGAACTAGAGATATTTGCTTTTAAGTAAAGCCACTTGTTTTTTAATTTCAAAAAGTGTTTTTTTCGAAATATATCGAAAGCCGTTCCATGAAAAATTGGACTTCATTTTCGGAGCAGAACATAAAAAACACATAAACTTAAACATAACAAACACATAACATTAAAATAACTAAACACAAGCAGTACATATGTATGTATGTAAATGCTCTAGTTGCATATTTTCTTTAATCACGCTCTTCGCTTGATCTACTGCGTTAAAACCAAGGTATACTTACTAGAGGTAGCATACTCCCGCCGAAGGCTCTAACGAATATTACCAATTTTTAGTTTCGTTGCGACTGCACGTGAGGAGGGTTGTTTACGCGCATCGGGTGCGAGCACCAGCTACAATTTTTTTTTGTTTCCCTCTCACGCTTTTTCTTGCTCTCACTAAAATTGGTAACGACGTCGGCAGCATTACTCTACCTTTAATAAGTATACCTTGCGTTAAAACTCACTCAAGCGGGAGCTTTTGTTTGTTACACTCATTCTCTCTTTATTTGTTACACTCATTTGCTAAAGTCGAGCTTTCGCATGCAGCCGCTGCTGCTTGCGCTGGCCCTTTTCATTCCAAATAGACCAAATGTTTGCAAAATGAAAAAATCACACAAGAAGAAGCAAATATTGCGCTGTCAATTAAATGTTTGCAAAATGCGGACACAAGGCGAAAAGAAACAAATGAACACCTGCGTCTTTGCTATACATTGCGTGATTGTGTCCTTGTTTTTTGATGCCTAGGTCATGTTTATCCTCCTATATTTTCATCCGATCTTCCTATTTTGCTTTGATTAGAGTAGTTCTGTTGGTTGTGCTCTGTTTAACAATTCCAATTCCAATAGTACCCCCAAATTTTGGATGTGGCGTAAGTAAGGCATCTGGGCAGGTCTATCAGTGATTTTTTTGTTATTATACGACAGCAACGATTTTTGTTTGTGGTCGATGTGCTGTTACTGCTTTTTGTTTAGTTTATTGGGGGTTTGAGGATCAACAAACCCCAATTTCATCGCGCTCCTTGGCTATTCTTTTTTTAAATTGTCCAAATCACTGATATTATTTATGTATATTATTATTATTGGCTCGGCTTTGTTATTTAAATCGAAAATTTTTTATATTTTGGCCAAAAGTGGCACAAAATAGTGTCTCCTCTAAACATCATCTACATACTCAAGTTTAGTGATTTGATTTAGGTCTTAAATATAAGACCAACATAGCATATGACATAAAAGTTTAGCTTTGAAACATGTCGGTCTAATTCCATTTAGTTAATTGTCGAAGTATTTAAAAAATAAATGGAAGTAGAAAAATGCTCTAAAGTAGATATCGACACCACCTTTCAACAAATTTGCCTTCGCATGATCTGTGATCATCATATAAGGGGCTGTACTCATACTACGACCCAATTCTTGCATCAATTTTGATTATCTTGACTTTGCTGTCAGAATTGGTTTACATTTTTTATGAATTGTTGATCTTTTTACATAGAAAAAAAAATGTCAAGAATTCTTCTTCAATTTATTTTGTGAGGATTTTGTTTCAAGTTTGCAGGAAATCGCCGAAGATATTTGCATGAAGCACCAATGACTTAAAGTTGAGCCAAGCAATCCAAATTCTACAAAGTTTCATTGAATGCTATGGCCCAAGGAAGCGAGCTGCATCTGTTGTTGGACCAAGCCGAAAGTGAAACGAGTAGTGTCCCCGCGTTAGATAAAGATGCAAGTCGAACGCCTTGGAGGGAGAAACATCTAAAAGATACAGTAGCACCAGCACTCTTCTGGCCCACAAATGCACCGCTCAAATATGGCCAATGGTCATGCCGCCAACTCTTAATGCGCCGCAAGCTGCTGCTCCTGGCTGGTCTGGCCTTACTGCTCTTCTATGTGCGAGTAACGGTGCAGTTGCAACGCGATGATGACGACACCGACAGTGTTGATATTCACAGCTATATTCCCGTAGTGCATCAATCTCACGTGCTTGGAATGAAAGGTAAGCTTTCGCATGTCTGTTTTAATACGAGGGCAGTTTAAAAAGTAATTGGTAAAGACGGCACAATATTATTCGAGAAAACCCATTTTAGCTCTTAGCTCAAAGACTGTACAGTTTTTAAAGTCCTTCCAGAAAGTAATTATTTTAAAGTTTACCATATCGCTTGGGACAAATGAAAGTTACTACCACTTTAATTTTGACTGCTAATGTGATTTTTGTCTAGGCCAATTCCTTTTCATCATGCCCATGTGAGTTGTGTAAGATTATTTACTACATATGTATATGTTTTTATTGGCGTGTTTAATTAATTTGTTTGTTTTGTTTATTTTATTTTTTTTTTTGTATTTAATTCATTGCATGTTGTGTTATTTTATTTAATCAAATTATTTGGGCTAACGATTGGCAGCCACACCCGCTATGATACCCACCACATCCCTTGAACAAGTTGAGACTACCAGCTTTCCAGTAGTTACACCTTATCATAATAATACTGTTTCGCCACCAAAAGGTTATCTTGTTTGGAGCGATCAATGCAAGATTGCCGACTTGGATCCGTATAAACGCGAGGTAATGAAACATTTTTCGCGTTCCAAATATGTGCCCTGCACCAAACGCAAGCCATTGACCCAAGTGCAATATAATGAAGAGTCCAAACGATATGTACTTAGCATTGATGGTACGGCTTTTAAATCATATAAGATCTCTGAAACCTTTTCATGTTGCTATATGGACATCGAGAGACTCAATGAAAAAAATATCAGGTACGCAAAGACACATATGTATGTATATAAATTGCATAAGTTTGATTAAACGATTTTTTACCTAGTCTTACAGATTGTAAAAACTTTAAAAGCAAAGAAATACTGAGCAATAGCACGGACAGTATCATTGTCAAGTGTCGCTCGGGTGGCAAGCAAATCTATATTAATGCGCATACCACTGTCGCAGAGCGCTATGAGGTGCGAGAGCATCTTAAGAAGTGGGCCGATTTGGACGCTAAGGCGAGTCAACGTACACCCAGCGTCTTAATTGTGGGTATTGACAGCATTTCGCGCGTGAATCTTATACGTTCCATGCCGAAGACAGCGCAGTATTTGTATGACAATGAATGGTTCGAACTAGCAGGTTATAATAAGGTAAGTCGCATGTTTGCAATGCTGAATAATTTTGGTTTGTTTTCGGTTAAAGGCATATTTGTTGTACGGATCTCATTCCACAAGCCCTAATCTGCACTAATCAAATGGGTGTTTATTAGTGCTGGAGAAACATCTCTGTTTTTGCCAACATCGATATATATGTAGATTTTTTAAACTTCGATACATCGATGCATCGATGTAACATCGATGTTTTCTCCAGCACTAGTACAATGCCTTAATGTATATACTATATATACATATGTATGTCCTACACCGTTCACCCGTGGGACAATCTATCCACCAGGTGAATTTTGACACTACGCACATTGGAATAGTACGTTTAAAAGACAACAAAACTTTGCCTTTGTCACAAAAAATTTTCCCTTTGTTTTTAACCTTCACATTGTTGTTATCAACACCTTAAAGAACATACATACATACATACTTCAAATATGCAGTGCTAGTAAATTCCTTATTATTATTTACCGCATTTCAGATAGAGGACAATACATTCCCCAATGTGATGGCTGCGATGTCCGGCTATAACCTTAGTCAATCCTTACACGAGTGTTCTCCTTATAAAGAGGGTGGACTGGACAAATGCGATTTCATATGGAAACAATATCGCGAGCACGGTTATGTTACAGCCTATGGCGAAGATGCTGTAAACATAAACACATTTAACTATTTAAAAAATGGTTTTAAAGATCCGCCAGTTGACTACTATATGCGGCCCTTTTTAATGGCAGCCGAATTACACATAGCTATGAACATAAGCTCGGGTCTACCACAGTGTCTGGGCTTTAAGCATGCAGCGGAGCACATTTATGACTATGCGCTGGAATTTGCGCGTCGCTATAGAAATGACAGCTACTTTGGTTTCTTTTGGACCAATACGCACAGTCATAGTGATATCTCACAAAGCACGTCAATGGATGAGTATATGAGAGAGTTTCTGACTCGGCTGTCTAATATAGGCACCATGGATAACAGTGTTGTGGTGTTTTATAGTGATCATGGCATGCGTTTTGGGCCCACGCGTTCGACTTGGTCGGGCTACCTGGAGGAGCGTCTACCATTTATATTTATATGGCTGCCACCTTATGTTAAACAAGCGCATCCGGAGTTTGTAAATGCGCTGAGTCTGAATCGCAATCGTCTGACGAATCCCTACGATCTCCATATGACGCTAAAGCACATACTGACTCTGTCTCAGAGAGCACCCAGTGTGTTAGCCTTGGGACAGGCCAAAGCCTGTGCGCACTGTCAAAGCCTATTAACGCCTGTGCCGCATAATCGCACTTGTTCGGACATAGCCATTGAGGATCACTGGTGCACCTGTCATCCTTACGACAACGTCTATAAAGACTCTAAGACCGTGCACATGCTTACTAAGCGTGTAGTGGTGCACATTAATAACTTTGTCAAGGAGTTTCAAAATGGCACTTTTTCCAAAATGTGTCAGCCACTGTCCTTTCTCAGTGTTAAGACCGCCTATAAGGCGCGTCAGAATGCCGGCGATGAACCCGATGTGCATACCTATAGACTAATATTTTATACCAAGCCCAATAAGGCCTTGTATGAGGCCACAGTGCATTACAATGAGCGTAATGATAAGCTAAAAGTAGCTGGCGGAGTCAGCAGATTGAATATGTACAATGGAGAGGCTGATTGTATGAAAGATTTTGCTGCCAAAAAGTATTGTTATTGCCGTAAAAAGGATCATTAGTTGGATGGTCCTTTTAAGCACCAAGTGCCGTTATAGAGCAGTACATTTTAGCATTAGCAATTCCTAGTTATTAGATAGTCGAATACCCTGCCTTTGGACTTAAGAGCGCCGGCGTTTACTTAAAGCAGAAAGTCGTACCAAAAATCGAAAAGTTTAAAAAAAAATGTACTTTTATATCGTAAACTATGTAGTATGTACTTATATTTTTTTAATGCTCTTGCTAGAGCTTGCATAAGCGTGTATATACTCTATATATGTATATACATGTATAGGTCCAAAATTATATGGTATTTTTGTATTTTCCTTAGCATAGCTCTTAGGCGTTACATTATGTAGAAAAATTTGCCAAATTCTTAACACCAATTATATAAACAGTTATACATATATCATCATGTTTACAGTATGCAATACTATTTGTTATTTTATAATATACTGTTTTCATGATCTGATAACTATTCAAGGCATCTTGGAACAAGCCTTGATGTCCGCTTCGAACACGATGTTGCAAAACGAAAATGCACAATTGTTGGAAGCAGGCTGGCCAAAACTCATTAGACTTTTATTTAATGAAGTTAGCAAGTATTATATTTAATTATTATATTATTATTAAAGAGATAACGAAAAGCCTAGCTTATAATCTAGTAAACTGTTTTACTCATGCTTTATGCGCTGAAACTTTTTTGGCCGACTAGTTGACTTCTAGCCATTATGTATTTTTTACAAATATACATTGATACTCAATGAAACATTCAAATTGTGCTCTTGTTCATATAAGCCGCTTAAAAAATAATCTTTTTAAGTTATTTGAAACAATTCCCAACATCAACTGATAATTTATAAAATCATTTAATTTCTTGAAAAGGAATAAAAAAAATGTAATGGATAATGTGCGGAAAACAGATTTTGATTATCATTATCCCATGTATTGGATTAAGATTTGTGCAAAGTAAACAATTGAGAAATGTATTTCATACAGGAACTAGTCATCAACTAAAACCACAATGTTCTTTGGTAGCATGCCGAATTAAGAAAAATCTCGCTAGTTGTGCATCTAATCTCCAAGACAGACATACATACATGATGCAAGAAATTATCCAGTCTGCCTTTCAGCTTTGGTTAAGGTGTCACATAAAAAAATATTTCAAAAATTAAGTGTTGCATCGTGGGATTCAGTCTGTCTGTATTATATTTACTTGTCTCTAATTTTAAATGGAGGATGCCTTATAATAATTTTAAGTTAGAACTTTTATGAATTTACAAATTAATTATTATGTTAGAACTAAAATTCCAAGTTAGTTTTGTGAAAATTATAAAAATGTATTTTATGTAAGGCCTTAAAATTGATTTTTTATACTATTCTGTAACACAGGTGTAGAATGTAAAAAAAGTTTGCGCAAATGTTTCTAACATAGAGAAAGAAAGAGACATCGGAGGAGGATAAAAGAAAATGATCTAGACGTGTCCGTCCGTCCGTCTTTGTGAACGGCTAGACCTTGGAGATGGTAAGTGTTACAAAAAGATTCTTATGTTGCGTCATAGCACAGGTGGTCCATATATTTTCTTTATATGGATTATATTTAATTTAACATTTAAATTTTCACTTGTCGGTAAGTTTCTTAAAACAAAACTTACTTAATAAATTAAATGAACTAAAAACAAAATACATACATTAATATAAAATTATTTTAAGTTTAAATTTTTACAATATTTATGAAAGCCACAAGAAATAGGTATACAGCTTAGTTATTTTTTTTGTTGATCTGATCTTTCAAGTTAAAGTTGCACAACAGATTCTTTAAAGATTTAAAGAACTTAGTTAAAGGACTGTTACGTTGCAGCACTAAAGGGTTATTGCTAAGGGGTTCGAGTTCTATGCGTATCTCCTTGTCTTTTTCACTAGCATTTAGTGTTAATATAGCACGGAAGTTGACCGCAAATTTTTTGTCCTCAGCGCGTTCTTTTTGAAATTTCATGCTCTGTTGCAGTTGAAAGTCGTAAAAAGTTTGAGATTTGTTGCGCTGAAAGTTACGCGCGGTCCAAGTGTCCAGCGAGGCCACAATCGTCCATCTACATATTTTGTTTGACGAATCAGAGCTCTCAAGCGGTTCGTTCTTGTTTTCCTGCAAATTAAGCAGGTAAACAGATTCTAAAATTTTCCTAATAGCCTCCATGTAATATTCTATCCAGTAATAATATATGGTGTGCTGATTACTGCATTTGGTGAGAAGAAATTCGATGCGAAGAGCTTTAATTTCATTACTTGAAGGAGTGATAATGTGAGTCAATGATGTTTGCTTGGTTACTGCGACAGAAATGGGTGCTTCTTGCTCTGGGGTCTCTAGCTTTGTTAGCGGCTTTTCCTGTTCTGTTAAGCTTATTCGCTGTTTACGCTGCTTTGGGGGTCGCGCTTGAGCCAAATCACGATCTCTTATTAGCTCCTCTCCCAGGCCAAACAGTAGGTAGTCATATATCATGGCCGGCTTAGACATTAAATTGCGATTTTGGCATGCCACTGTAGCTAAGGCAATGCATTTTCGCAGATAAAACAAATTGGTTTGAGATACCGTTTTAGCGACATTATGCATCAGCTCGAAAGGATCTTGCACACATAAACAACGTGCCACTTGAAAAGGTGGAGGTGCCTCACGTGTTACCTCTTCAACATTGATCATTTGCTCTGCATATTCTCTATACTCGCATGGTACCCCCAAAGGTTCCGAAAGCTTGACAGGGCGACCTAAGTAAGGCGCTATAATAATATCCTCGAAATTCATGCTGTTATATAGTTCAAAGAAGCCTTTTATCAGATCCAGCGTAGTCATTCCAGTTGTCAGATGCACGCCTTCAAGACTGTAAGCGTAGTTTATTCCACGCCAAAAATACGGCTGGCAGTTAGTCTGAAGTTCCTTGATAGGGGCCAACAAGTCACGTTGTTGCAAATAGTAAATAATGAGCGTTACAAGGCAATAGCTTGTCATGTTGCCACGCCCAATGATATTTAATTTCTTGGCCCAAATCTTCAGAAAGAGAAAAAGTTGACGTAGACGAGTATCGATGTTTAATAAATCGTTCACAAAACGTGAATTAAATATGCTGGTTAGATTGGATACGTTCAGGTCCACACTGAGCCCTGTAGGTTCATGTTTGCATTTGATGATAGGTACGCGAGCGTGGCGTATGGTTACAATGTCTTTAAAAGATTTGGAGCGTCGTAAAGCATTGCTAACAATGTTAAACAGCTGTATGTTTTCCAAATGGGAAAATCTTTTATCAAAAAACTCAACGAATAAGTCCAAGTCACTCTCTGCAATTCAAATTTATTTTTAAAGAGTTCATTGAATAACTCAAATTAAACTTACCCTTTAAAGCTAGTCCAGTTACGAACGAACCAAAACAATGTACCTTACAGTTGCAGCGCAGCTCAGTTTGTATACAATTGCTGACTTGACGAAAAACACTGTTGAGTGCATATGAATCACCAACATAATGCTCAATGAGTACATCAAATTCACGACCTGGTTGGGCTTTCTCCAGTGCCTTGTTCAGCTCAATGCGTTCATTGTAGGCCTCATCGCTGGTAAATTCCTTTGTTATAGCATTTAGACGCTGACGAAGATGTTTGTTTTGCTTATGCGTGTGCCGTTTTAGTTCATGAGCTAGACATTCCCGAATATTATCGAAAGATGCAGCGCACACCTTGCACACCATTTTGTCGTCTTCGTTATGCCCGTCTGCTGGCAATGAAGCCTGTGCCTTTTGATGTGACATCTCAACTGCAAACTAAAAATTAAAATTGAACACTTCAATTAACTGACAAGTTTTTTTATGAACACATTTTATTTTAAACAACAAATTTCATATATCAGAGATTAATATGCTCTCCTGTTTGTCGATCTATAACTCGATCAAAGTATTTTGGTGAAATGCAGCCATTCACTCCGGAGCATAGTATTACGTTGTTAGAGGAGCGATAAAGAGGTAAATTGTCTGCAAGCACCTTATGTACGTCTAAATAAATGAGCAGTTGACAATCGTGGCGAAAGCCGCTGATTACGTCGCCTTCACTTAACCTGTCGTTGACGGCAAAGTGTATGTGATTACGCTGAAAGCGTTTTAAGCCCTCGATTTTAATTTTCATCCAATGTCTGTAGTATGTCCCATGGACGGCCGTCGGCACCTCAGCTGCTCGAACTATGCGCAGCAAAAAACTTTCATCTTGTACTGCGACCAGAGAATGTCCCTGATTTGCGCGTATTTCGAACGCGCCATTTTTGGGATTACGACGCAGTGTATAACGCTGCTTTGCGTCGGAAGATACAATCTCTTGCAGCTTTGATAGCGTGTAACAGCTACCGTAATGTGGATGTTGTAAAATATCTGCGACACAAATAAATCCGTCTGGTTGAATAGCAAAACCTTTCTTTTCAGCTCCATGACGCAAAAGCCAAGAGAGTTTTTTGCTTAGTTCCACGTTTTTTGGATCTGTTTTCGACATTTTTGTAACTTAACTTACTTATTTAGTAATATATTTTGCCAAAACAATTCATAAAACTATAGTGTGCCCGAAAAGAGTAAACACAAGCACTCTATGGCACTTAAACGTTTTGCAGCACTTTTTGGAAAAGCAACAGTTATCGATAGATGAGCAAAATAACACTGGTCAACAAAATTTTGTAACAAGAAAGGTACTTACTATTTTTGAATTACCTACCTACCCTTCATTTTATCACCATCAGGCTTACAGGCCTGTTCTAGATTTCGACTCGTTTTGAAAAGTCATAACGAGTGCATTCCGACAAATGGTGTTCTAGATTTCGACTGAAATCGAATCGATTTCGAATCGTTTTCATTTCGAATGCTATCGATAACCTTTTGTATTGAACAGCTGTGTGATATCGATAAGTTCACATTGTAGAGTTGCCACAAGTTTTCGAACAACTAACTAAATAACTTATTTTTTCTTTTTGCCAACATTTTTCTGAGCGAGAAATATTTTTTATTTATTTACAAATTTTGTACAATTTATTTTATATATACATTTTAAGCCATCCATTAATAAAATTATCTTCGAATTTACTTGTGCAACACGACAACACATAACTTTTCGAAGTTCTGTTTTGTCTAAAGCCTAGTACGCAGCAGCAGGGCTGCATATATATTTTTAGAATTGACGTGTAGATGGCGCTAAAAAAATCAGCTGTTCTCTTTGCGCGCTAAAAACGAAACACTAATGTGCTGCAACTTATTTTGATAGCAAGAGCAATGGCGTGTAGACAAAACAGGTGTCCAAATTTTACTAAAGAGCAGAAAATTGCTCTAATAAAGGAAGTGGAGGACCACCCAATTATTTGGGGTTTTTTTTTTTTTAGTTCCTGGCGATTTTCTATTTCCTCCAACAATTTGGCAAATAAATAGGCAATAATGACGTTATTTGCGAAATAAATACTAAGCATTGTTTTCATTTGGCGATTCATTTTTTCACTTTTTATTATTTTATTATTTTATGCACTTTATGCACTTGTAAGCAAAAGCATAAACAGCTGATTTTTATATTTACTTTTTGGCATCATCTACATGTCAATTGCACAGAATAATTTGTCACAAACTCTGCCCATACAATTTTTTTAGCGCACAAAATAAGTAGCACTTTTTTCTTTCACGCGGTTTTACACTGCTGCGTACTAGCCTTAAATCCAGAACACCTTACTTTTATTCCACTCGTTTTGGTTTTACATGTACACACAATTTTCATAGACATTTTTTGTAATAAAAATATATAATGAAAATTAACCTTGATTAGTTCAAGTGAGCACATCTAAATTTTCTTAAAGCATTCAAAAATAATACAAAATGAATTTTAGTGGCATTAATGCGTTTATTTAAGTAAACAAAGCAAACAAATTTTCATTTCGACAGCTGCGAGCCAAACTTTTCAAAACGAGTCGACTCTTGTCGGAATCGAAATCTAGAACACCTTTCATTTCGATTCCGACAGTTTTTGTCGGAATCGAAATCTAGAACATGCCTGATAGTGTTTGTTTTGTTTTTTGAGTTAAGTGATTCTTAAATATGTTGAATATTGGCAATGCTTGCATTCGAATAAATTCACCTTTCACCACACATGTACGAAAGGTGAAGATCAATGCATATGAATATTCCTAGTTAATGTTTTAGTAAAGAATATAGAACTTTATGTGGGGTACAGATATTTGTACCCCAAAAAAAATTTTTTTGTATGAGATGCGCATTCTATGTAGTTCTATATTCTTTGGTTTTAGTCACAAATAAACTTCACACTGTAAACACGCACGGCGGTTGTTATTAGTTTTCTTCGTTCTCTCTCACTCCCTGCACAACCTTCCTCTACCACTCAATAAAATAATGTCAAGAAAGTGTAAAAATGATCCTGACAGGTTTTGTTACATTTGTAACAATATTACTTTTAAAACTCAGCGAAGGAATTTGACACCAGTAGTAACTAAGTTATATGAAGAGTATTTTGGCTTTGCAGTCGGACAGTAAGACAAAGCGTGGGTTCCACACATCTGCTGTGTTACATGTGTGGGTCATCTTACTGGATGGGCGAGAAGATCTCGATCTATGCCTTTTGCAATCCCTGTAATTTGGATAGAACCAACGAATCACTCATTTGATTGTTATTTTTGTCTTACTGATACAAAAGGTATTACAATTAAAACAAGAAGTAAAATTAAGTATCCTGACGTGCCATCTGCTAAAAGACCGATCCCTCACAGTGAGGAACTACCTGTACCAGAACCACCACAAAGTTCCGGTCTGGCCACTACGCCAGTAACAGTGGGAAACGACACATTAGATCCTGACTTTCAAGAAGCTTCTTCATCTAAAGAGCCACATCTACTATCTCAAGGAGATCTCAATGATTTAGTACGTGACTTAAATTTGTCCAAACAACATGCAGAACTTTTGCGCTCTCGATTAAAGGGATGGAATTTATTACAACCAAAAACAAAAGGGTGTTACCAAAGAGTATATACTCTTTGGTGTTACTTTCGCAATCGAGATGAAGAACTTAATTAAATAATTAATCGATAAGGGAAATAATGTACATATCGATGTCAATCGAGATTCAAAGAGCAAAAGGTGGAAAATAAAGCATGATCAATAATTATATGCAACTACTTCATAGATGCATCAAATATATTTAATTTTGTAATATTTATAATAAATGGATAATAATGGCTATAGTATGAACACGTTAAATAATGATATTTTAAACACGCACCAAATATCGGACATATACAGTCTATACGATATTCACAGTTTTAGTCGTGAAAAGAACTCTGTGTCACTTATCGAGTGTGGGAAATAAGCGTTGCTATGGAAAACTGTTGAACCAAGCCAAAACTAAATAAAATGTGAAAAATCAACTATGCAGTAGGAGTGCATAAATTGCTTTTTATAAAATGCGCGGTGTACTCAAATGGTTGGAACGCATCGAGTTTTCTAATGCCAAAGATGAAAACACCAGGTAAGTTTCACTTAAACATGAAACCTGTTGCTTTGTTTTTACCTGTTTTTCTGGATACATAGTGTGCATAGCATTTGTTATGCGCCCGATGGCAGCCAATTGGTTGTAGCTGCCGGCGAAAGATTGCTTATTTATGACCCCACTGATGGATCGCTACTCAATACGCTTAAGGCACATAAGGACACTGTTAATTGTGTGTCTTACTCGCGGGATGGTAAAAGGTTTGCCAGTGGTGCAGCGGATAAAATGGTCATTGTTTGGTCCCCGAAACTAGAAGGCTTGCTCAAGTACTCGTAAGTCTCTTAATTAGGGAAATAGATTATAAGCAAACATACATATACATTGGCAGTATGATCCTTAAAATAGGCACAGCGACTCGATACAATGTATGAGCTTTAATCCCATCTCACATCATCTGGCCTCATGCTCTTCATCTGAATTCGCCTACTGGTCCGCTGATCAAAAAGCAGTGCAAAAGTATAAAATATCATCGCGTGTAAATGGCTGCTCCTGGACCAACGATGGACAGTATCTTATATTGGGTCTTTCAAATGGCACTATATCCATTCGCAACAAGCTGGGCGAAGAAAAAGGGCGCATTGATCGACCCGGTGGCCCAAATAGTGCTGTGTTCAGCGTGCAGTGCTGTCCAGCAAATAGTTCCGGCAATGTGGATACAATAGGCGTTGTGGACTGGGGTCAAACACTTTCGTTTCATACGCTTAATGGTCAAATGATAGGCAAGGAACGCGCTCTGGGTTTTGATCCGCTCACTTTACAGTATTTTCCAAATGGGGAATTTTGTGTGGTCAGCGGCTGCACGGGAAGCTTGCATTTCTTCACACGCGAAGGTGTCCGCCTGGGTATACTTGGTGATGGATTCGATTCATGGATTTGGTCGGTGGCTTTACATCCCAACGGGCAGTCGTACACATTTGGCTGTCAGGATGGAACTTTAGCTTGCTTTAATATCGCCTCTAGCACTGTGCATGCCTTGTATCGTGAGCGTTACGCATTTCGGGAGAACATGTGCGATGTCATCATACAGCACTTAATTTCGGGACAGAAAGTGCGAATAAAATGCCGCGATCTAGTGCAAAAAATAGCCATTTACCGCAGCCGTCTAGCAGTGCAGCTGCCGGAGCGCGTTGTGCTCTACGAGCTTAGCTCTGGCGAGGATCAACCCATGCATTATAAGGTGAAGGAGAAGATACAAAAGAAATTTGACTGTAGTCTGCTTGTTGTTTGCGGACGTCACATTGTGCTTTGCCAAGAGAAGCGTCTACAGTGCTTGGATTTTGCCGGCAACCTGCAACGTCAATGGATTATGGATTCTTTCATACGGTATATTAAAGTTACTGGGGGTCCTGTAGGCCGCGAGGGTCTTATGGTTGGCCTAAAAAACGGCCAAGTATTTCGTATATTTATTGACAACTCACTGCCACTGCTTATAACCACTGTGGTGTCAGCGGTGCGCTGTTTGGACATTAACTCAAATCGCAGCAAAATTGCAGTGGTTGATGATGCTGGACGCTTAGTAGTACGAGATATAGTAAACGATACTATACTATATCAAGATTCAGGAGTAAATTCGGTAACCTGGAATACCTACCTGGACTCAATGCTTTGCTATACACATACCACTGGCGGCTTAAGTGTACGGGTGGGTAATTTGCCACCAAGAGCGCCTCAAAATATGCACGGTGTGGTTGTAGGCCTGTGTGGCTCTACTGCCTTTTGTTTGCGCGGAAATATCATGCACAATACGCCGTTGGCACTTGGTGCCACCATGTGGCAGTTCATTGAAGCGGGTCTGTTTGAGTGAGTAGCAATATTTTACAACTAATACACTAATATGTGCATATGTGTCCATAAACTGGAATTCCACACAGATAAATTTCAATTTATTTACTTTCACAGTGAAGCCTACCAAGTGGCATGTCTAGGCGTTACTACCAGCGACTGGGAAGGTCTGGCACAATCAGCGCTCGAAGCGTTACACATAAACATTGCTCGTGATGCTTACGTCAAAGTACGTAATCTGCCGTGGTTACAGCTCATCAACGAGTTGCGTGAGCAACAGCAGCGCGCTTCGGTGCCTAAAGAAGTGCTGCTAGCCGAGAGTTGTGCATTTGCGGGTAAATTCAAGGAGGCCGCAAGACTCTTCCTAAAATGCGGCCAAACACCGCGTGCTCTAGAAATGTACACTGATTTACGCATGTTTGACCAAGCTGAGGAATATTTAAAAGATGGCAGCGATATGGACAAGCGCGAACTGGTGCGCAAACGTGCCGAATGGGCATATTCGGTTAAGGAACCGCGTGCTGCTGCCGAACTTTTGCTTTCAGCTGGTGAAAACCAAAAAGCCATTGATATTGTGGCCGAGCAGGGCTGGGCGGATGTGTAAGCATGGTAGTGTTATAGTCTTAACTCAAACGAATAACTGTATTTGCTGTTTGCAGACTGTACGACATTGGTCGACGCTTAAGTCTCAACGAGCGCGACGCACTGCACTCTGTGGCGTATAACTTAAAATCCTTAAAAGCTCTACCCTTGGCTGCGGAAATTTTTAAGAAGCTTGGAGATGAGGCACAAGTAGTGCAGCTTCATGTCGAGGAACACGACTGGCCTGAGGCATTTCGTTTGGCCGAATCTCAGCCGGAATTGTTATCTACTGTGCACTATCAGCACGCGCAGTGGTTGGCTGAAACGGATCAGTTTATTGAAGCTCATGAGGGTATGTCCGCTCCACATGTGTTTGTTATCACAGTTCTTAAGCTCAATTCTCTACAGCCTATTTAAAGGCCGGACGCACTAAAGACGCCAATCGTTTACTTAAACAGCTTAGCAATACAGCCATTGCGGAGGAACGGTTTTTGGATGCAAGCTATTTTTATTGGTTGCTGGCCAAGCAATATCTGGATATCTACCATGAAAAAGCGTAAGTATCTAAGTTATAAGTTACAACGTGTATTTTATGTTCTTATGTTTAGCAATCAAAATCCAATTGATCATCACCTGAATGAGTACAAAAATCACATGCGCATTGCCAAGGTGTATTATGCATACAGTGTAATTTACAATTATATGAAGGAACCCTTTACAACGCATTCGCCTGTAAGTCTATTCAATGTGAGTCGGTTTATTCTTAATGAAGTGGAGCACAAGGGTCCGCCAAGAGGCGTAAGCATGTTGTAAGTTAAGAAATTGAATCCTTAACCAACGAGGAAGTGCCTTAACTTTGTAAACCTTTTATTTAACCTTAACAAACTGTAGTTCCGTGCTATTTACGCTGGCGAAACAAGCCAAATTTTTACAGGCCAACAAACTGTGCCTTTTGGTTAATAAGCGGTTACAGTCACTTAAACCACCTCCAAATGTGCAGGAGCAAATTGATGTAGGTCCCACAGAATTTAATCTATTGTTTTCTTTTCAAAACAATCGCAATTTTTGCTCCACAGCTAAATTTCTTGAGTAGCAAGGCCTGCAAAAGTGGCTTTAATGATCCGGAGGAATTGCTGCCTCTTTGCTACAAATGCTCCAACTATAGCCAGCATCTGAACAACAATAATTGTCCAACATGCAAACAGGACTACATATTCTCATTTGTTTCGTTTGGTTGGTTTACAAACATTTTATATTGCACCTATAATTACAAACTTTTTTATATATTCGTTTTAGAAATCTTGCCGCTAGTACAATTTTATCCCGAAGTGGATATATCAGATCATGAAGCAGAGCGTTTGCTTTTGGCACCCGCTAAGCACGCCGATGATGCAGATCCGTTCAATGAAGATGTTGCAACTGCCTTACCCTTAAGCCTGGATCGCAATGCACTGCGCTCTATTGATCCCAACCATGTTCTTATACTCAAGCGACAGGATAAGCATATGCGCAATATATATTATCGCAATATTTTGCCAGACCTGCAGGTCACTTACTGTCCAGAGTGTTTGATGGTAAGTTGTATGATTATTAAATGTTTTGAATATTCTAATTTCTATGACATATTTTAGCTATTTTATGCCGAGGACTTTGAGTTACAAGCCTTGCAAAAGGGTCATTGTCCATTCTGTCGCACGATTACAGATAAACTTCTCGAAGACTTTTAAAATTGCCTTAAAGTACACATAGCACTTAAATACTTTTAATTTTCTGACGTCAAATTTAAATTATTCTACATTAAAGCGTATTTAAAGCGTTAAAGTTGACTAGTGTACTGCATTATGACCAAGTCTCTTCCTGATAGCGTCTGTCTTTAATCATTTGCTCGACGTATGCTGCATCACCGTTAAGTACTTCTATGAATGCTTCCTTTACCTCTTTGGGCATATTATTTGAGGATCCAGCGACAAAAATATGCACCTGTTTAAACCTAATAAAATGAGCTAGTCGAGCTGCCTGCTCTTTGATCAAATGCTGCACATAAACCTTCTGCTCTTTATCGCGTGAGAAAGCAAAGTAGGGCTCTACAATTTTCGAGCTACGCCAAGAAACAAAATCTTTTTCAAAGTGAAAATCATTGGACCGATTACGGCAACCAAAGAACACCAATAGTAAGCCTACTTCAGCACCAGTTTGCTGCAACTTTAAACGATTCTGTATAACACTACGAAAAGGTGCTATGCCCGTGCCAGGTCCCACCATAATTAAGGGAATTGTCAGATTACTCGGAAGGATCATGGTGCCTGCTTTTAAAACTCCGCGCAATACAGAACCGGGCCGCAGCGCTTTAAGCCAATTGGAGCAAAGACCCAGGCGCGGGGATTGCATAATAGTCTTGTATTGTACCACGGCGACAAGCAAATCCAAGGAGCCAGAGGATGCATCAGAGGCAATAGAGAAACTGCGTGTTTGTATTAAAGGCATCATTTCAAAAAGCTTAGCAGGCGTCAATTTAGCAGATGCGTGTCTGAAGTCCTGCAGTACCTCAACCAAAGTCCGCCGAGGCCGATTGACATAAGCTATCAGTTCGTTGAGTCCCTCGGCACTGCAGAACTCATGCAGCTTCTCCTGTTCCATTTCATCAACGCAGTTTTGTGCAAGAACCTCAAAAAATCGTTGCCTTGGCTTGGCGTTTAAGTCCCATACATATTTAGCAGCACTTCCTAAAGAAATTGGGGCGGTATAGGCTAAAGGCAACGGCATATCCTCAAAAGCACTTTCCACTTGTACCACAGTAGTTTTATCAAAGTCCAAATTACGCTCAGACATCAAAGCAAAAAAGGCTTCCACTAGTTCCTCACTATTGTGGGGCTGCACGTCTAAAATGTCTCCCGGCTGCCAAGTAATTGATTCTTCGGTGCTGCTAAATCGCAGTAAACGCACATCTTGAAAATGATCTGCTGCTGTTGTTCTTGTATTTTCCAAAAGCCGAAATTTGAGCGGTTCCTGCTTTTGTGTCCAACTCAGATGATCCACATTTAAAGGGCACACATTTGCTGGCAACTTTTGCAAGCGCCACCTGTTTACGATGGATATTTTTTTCGATTGTCCCAACGCGAAGGTCTCGTTTAAAACGCTCCAAAGCGTAGCCGTCCATGTTAGCGATGTGCCCAAATGCCCATAATCATGCTGATCATCACAAAGCCCTGGAGCACACACAGCACTGGCGCCTAAGTTAAGCAAACGTTTATTCAGCTTTTTGGCAGCGTAGTTAAATTTTGGATAGCTAGAGTCTCCAAGTCCCAGACATGCAAACTGTAGTTCTTTTAAAGAATCAGGCGGCAAGCTTCTTTTTAACAGGAAACGCCAGGCCTGTTTCATATTATCCGGCTCGACTCCGTCGCCGGTTGTGGCCACCACAAAAATTACTAGACGCTCATCAACAAGTTGTTGAATTGAATAGTCTTGGAACGCAAGTACTGGACCGATAAAGCCCCATTGTTTTGATTCCCGCCATATTTGCTCAGCTACATCCTGGGCAGTGCCTGTTTGACTGCCATAAAGTACCAAAAGTCGCATTGTTAAAAATAAAAATAATTCCGACAAAAGTTCCAACCTCTATTTGGTTCAGTGTGACCAATTATAAACTTTACAAAAAGCCATCATGGCTGTTACAATTATTGACTATCCTATACCATAGTTTTAAAATTTAAAGAATATAAAATGTATTGAATTGGCGGCACTACTCGATTTTTATTGTAATTTTTTAATTGCTTTAAAATAATTGAAACTGCAATCTATAATAATAAAAATACATGCTTAGTATTTTTTAAACTTTTTAAACATCTGGCAGCCCTTGGCATTAAAACACTTTGTTTTGGAGTTGGGAAAACGTAGTTCATTTTAATGAACAAGTTCAATCATTCTTTTTTATTCAGTGAACGAAGTCGTTCTTCTTGTTCAGTTGTTCGTTCTTATGCCTTTGTTCGTTCTTATCCGTTGAAAACATTCGCTGCTGGCTGCTGGTCTATTCGCTCGCTTCTACCTGCTAGAGGGGGTATCCGTATGAAGGAGGTTATTCGCTATTAAAAACTTGAGGCCACTGGCAAATCAAAATTTTCCTCAGTTTGCCCTTCAGTTGGCAGAAGGGCTGATGAGTGTTGGGTTTTTGTGTGGAGGCTACTTTGTGACCCTCCGGTCCTCCGTTTTTTTTTTTTTTTTTTTTTTTTGTCTCGTCTTTGTAAGGTTTTTTCCCTTTTTCCCTTAATAATTTAATATTATATAACAAATATTTTGATTCAATTTTTAAAATTTTAAATATCTTATTTGTAAAGCTTAAAAGGCTAAACTCTGTATTTGTTTTGTAATTAATCAGTAAGTGAATATGTAAAATATTAGGGTTAAACAAATAAATAAATAAAAGAACAATGTTGGTGAACTTATTCAGTTGGTTCTTTTATTTAAATAGTTCTTATTTGTTCGTTCGTTCATGAACAACCCAGCACTACTTTGTTTACATTTTTGCATAGCTGAAATAGAATTTGCAAAGATTAAAAAATAATGAATAATTTGGACAGTTCGCTGCAAGCGCACAATAAGTTGGAGAAGGTATGCTACTTTTCCTATGCAATTGCTTTTTATATGTATGTGTTTTTTTTTGTTATATGTGTTGTAAAGGAAACTACCAATTTGGCGTTGCTCAAGGACCGTGTGGATAAATATCATGACCTTTCCACGCAAATGTCCAGCATTTTAACAGTATTTGAGAAACGCTTGGGGAACTTAGAGCAAACTATACTGCCCGTTTACCAGGAAACAGAGCAGCTGCAAAAACGTCAACAAAGTAAGTAACAATGCCAATTGTAAAAAGAAATTGCTAACATTGCCCCACTTTTTAGATCTTGAAGCCACACTCAACTGCCTGGAGAGTGTATTGTCACACTATGATGTCTCGCAAGAAGTGTGCCAACTGATACATCAAGGTCCTATTGAGGGCAATATTGCAGTATTTCTGGGGGCACTAGGCAAACTACGCGCTGCAATGGATTACTTTTTACACAACAACTCGCAAAGCGTGGAATTGGAAAACGTTACCAGTCTGTTCAATACCGGCTGCGAAGGCCTTAACCAGCATTACAGCATGCTGCTCAAGAAGCACAGCTCACCACTGAAGCCCGTAGAGCTATTAGACTTAATTTATATAGAAGATGATTCATCCAGCGACGAGTATACTTCGTTTCGCCAACTATCGCAGAGCACACGCGAAGAGCTGTATACCATATCGCACTGGTTGGAACAGCACATGCGAGAATATGCACACATCTATGCCACGGAACGTGGCGAGGTTGTGCTACGGTCGCTGCAGTTACTCAAGGATCATCAAAAGAGCAGCAGCTGGGGCACTGAAGCTTTGGTAAGTACGCTTAAAAAGCTTTTACTTTTTTTTTTGACGCCAGACTTAATGGCAACACTGCGCCTAACGGTACTATTCCCAAAAGCTTCTTAAAGCAAAATCAACGCGAATCGTGCGCCATTTTCATTTTTAAGGCCACGCTTGTCTTGATCGTTTCGTGTTAATTGTTCTTTGTTCATAAATATATATATATAAAATTTAAATCAAATGGAGGAATGCCGTACACCAACGGGCAATGCCCAGTTTAGTTTCACCCGCACTCCCTCCTTGCGGACTGATCCCAAATGGAATACCCTAAAAGTGAACACCATTAATGTGCGCTGCTCTACGCCTATTACATCTCCGTTTCGTTCACCAAATTTATCACCCATAAAAAATGTGAAAAACCGCAAGAGCCCCGTCACACCTATGGTGGGGAATATGTTCAAAAAACCGGGACTAAAGCAGCAACAACAGATTCAGCAGCCCACAAAAAACAAACATCACATGCATCGTGTATCGCCAGCTATTATGCAGCCCAAGGTGCTGAATAACAGCAGCTTTGAGGGCTATTCTGATGACTCGGGGAGTGGCAGCAATTTGGATAGTTCATTAGCCAGGGAAAACCGACGCAAATCCCTTTTGGCCTACAATCATTCATATGTGGTCAACCATGCAGCCAATGTTCAAGATGTACTGGTGCGTGTCGGTCTAGAGAGCTATGTTGATCAATTTGAACAGGCTCACATAGATCTTGTTGACTTAGTGTCCATTAAGCGTTCTGATTTGATGAATATGGGCTTGCGGAAGGATGAGGACTGCAATCGCATTTTGGAGGCTTTAGAATCGCTTTAAATTGTAGCTAAAATAATAGCGGCTGTGCTGCTGGAATTTTTAGTTTTTTTAATAAAAATGTATGTAGTTTGTAAGATTAACTTAAAGCATTAATAAAGTTTTGTGTCTCTCTATCAATACAAGTCTGCTGCTGTGTGTTATTCCTTGTAATCCGCAAAATACCCTTTTTACAGAAACCCAGACACAGTGGACGCCAAGTTGAACCCAAGAAGAACACTTCGGCGCGTCTGCAGCAAATGTAAGCTTAATAAAAAAGCAGTTTAATTGGCTTTACTTACAGTTCCTTTTCCAGCTTTGAAAAAAAGGCCAACAAGCTCTATTTACGCGCCACGCAAACCATAGAGCAGTCTACTGGCTTCTCTATTAAAAAGGCTTCCTCTCACTCGGATCATCTTACCTCTGAAGACATGATGGATGGCGATCAGGAGCTGGACAAATACTTGGTCATGTTGTTGGGTCTCCAGCGTCTGCTTAATTGGGAGCGCGCTATAATGCATGATATAATACCGCAATCCAAGCACAATGACGTCTTTGCTAGGCTGGCCTACAATGCCATTGAGCTGGTGGTGAAGGATGCAGAAGCCATTACGCAACGAATAATGCGTTGTATTTCACGTAAAGAGTGGACCTCTGCATTGGGCATATTCTCGGCTCTGAAACGTGTGATTCTACTGCAGCCAGACATCGAGCGCACCTATGATGCTAACCAACGAGAGCAATTAACCAAGGTACTAAACAGGCTACAGCAAACTGGCGCCAAGGCATTGGAACATTTTTTGGATGTAGTAAAAGGCGAGTCCAGCACAAATATTGTGGGCCAGAGCAATGTTCCCAAAGATGCCACAGTACATGAGCTGACATCCAACACAATTTGGTTCATTGAGCATTTGTACGAGCACTTTGATGTTATAGGCTCAATACTCCATCAAGACGTACTTTACTCTACGCAGTTGGATACAATACTCATGAAGAAAGCTTTGCCCGGCGAGGAGCGCAACAAGGCGCTTTTGGCCATTTACATAAGTAAGTTAAACTGGAGTTGGGTGGAGTTATTTTAAAAACAATCGAAAAGAAACAGAAAAGTAATGACCAAGTATATTTAAAAACGGTTCCAAATATTAATGGTAAAGAGAGTGGAAAACATTTGAGACATATTAGTATCATTAGCTGAAACAGCTACTGTCACCCGTTTTACCCATAAAGTCCCAGAATTTAATTTATTGTTTATTATTTCAGAGAAAGCGCTGGCGGAGCTGAATCTTTCGATAATGAACAAATGCGAGCAGTATAATGATCAGGCTACCAAGCATCTTTTTCGGCTTAACAACATACATTATATATTAAAATCTCTACAACGCTCCAATCTAATTGACCTCGTCACTTTGGCAGAGCCAGAGTGTGAACATAGCTATTTGGAAATGATACGTGAGCTCAAATTTAGCTATCAAAAGACGTGGTCTAAAATGTTGACAGGAATTTCGTCGCTAGAAGAGCTACCGAAGCCGATGCAGGGCAAGGTTAAAGATAAGGATCGTAGCGTATTAAAGGAACGATTTTCTGTACGTACTCTGAGTTCATGTGTAAATTTGTAATGCTTTAAAAATTATTTATTAGACTTTTAACAAGGACTTCGAGGAGGCTTGCAAAGTTCAACGTGGAATTTCTATACCAGACGTTATTCTTCGCGAGGGCATTAAGCGTGATAATGTGGAGCACATACTCCCCAAATACAATCGCTTCTATGAAATGTAAGTGTTACTCCGTAAAAAAAAAAAAAAATTAAATCCGTTACAAAATGTTCATCTTGGTTTAGGTACGCTGCCGTGCAGTTTAGCAAAAATCCCGATAAATATGTCAAATTTCGACCGCATGAGATTAATGCCATGCTAAGCAAGTTATTCGATGATTCTGCTTAGTTGCAGTACCCTCTATGTGTAAACAATAATGTGCATTCCCGTACGTTCGTTCGGCTTTTTAATTCCAACACAATAAATATCGTTAAAAAAATACATATCGACTATAGCCTAAAAATATTAAATGCCATTTTTAATAAATGCGCAGATAAGCGCCCGTTGTGCTTAGTACAGAAAGTTCGTGGACGGCGCTTCCGGGCGTCCACACGGCCCATAATGTTGCACACCAACTGTGCTATTGGTACGACAATTCTCAATATCCAGGAAACATTCGTTTAAATAGGTCATGTTGTCGCTGCCACAAACAGGCTCAAATTCACGCGGACAAATGCGCGCACAGCCCTTGAACTGGAAAGCCGACAAACAGCGCTTCAGCGGCACAACGAATACATGCTTGCCACAATTCTCCTTTCGCATGTGGCACTCGGATTTGTAAAACTTGTTATCCGAGCCGCATACAAAGTTTGGTGGCTGTGCATCACAATCCGATTCACAGTCGGCCGTGAGAGCGCAGTTTTTTAGGGAGACTGCCACCACACGCATGTTACAGGTGCGACGCTTGAATTCACACATGGAGCTGAAGGTGTTGCCATCGCTGCCGCAAACAGGTTGCTGTTCAAGATCGGCACGTGTACAGGCATCGCCGCAATCTCGTGGCGGCGTATTGAGATCCGTGCAAGGACCAATGTGAGCTAAGTTGACGCCTCGTCTGTAAGTAAAAGAAAAAAAGGTATTATTTTGGCGTTTAAGTAATATAAGTCTTTTAGACCAAAACGCAAAAAAAAGGGGTTTTTCGATGAATTAGGTCTTAAGATCCATTGCAGATTTGCTATGCTATATGTACGTTATAATCGGATTGACAAACTATAGAAGATGAGTACATTTTAAGCCAACCAATTTATTTTTTAGACAACTTACAGGCATGTGGCGTGCGCCAGCTCGCACTCATTGTTATAGGTCTTTGCATCTGTGCCGCAAAGCTTGTCGTTGCGTTTAGAGCTGAATATGGAGCCAAAGAGATTATTAAAATCCTTGCAAGGTGGAAGTTGCTTGCAACGACTTAAACGATTTTTGCACTTGTCCATGCTGATCTTTTGTATGGACTTGCGCTGGGGTCTGCAAAGGATATCAAAATTAGAGACAACGTTAAAAACTTCAATTTCAACCGTTAACATACCCACAGTTCAACATCTTTAACTCACACAAGGAGGAATATATATTGCCATCACTGCCACAAACATACTGTGAAGGTGAGTCAGCTTCGCTTTTGGGACATTCAGTTGGACATGTCTCCGACTGACTGCCATGACGCTCCTGTGGCATGCAAAAAGACAAAGGCACCTCGAAGACATGTTTGCCACAGTTGGAGGAACGCATTTTACAAGGACTGGCATAGAGACGCCCGTCGGAACCACAAGTAGGTCGAGCCACGCGCCAACATGATTCACGACACATTCGCGTAGACTGGCAATGTTTACGACTGGTTTTAACTACGCCTTGACCACAAGTGTGCAGCTTCATTTCACATGTGGAATTGTATACATTGCCGTCGGAAGCACATATAGGCCCATCTTTAGGTGCACTGTTACAGTCCACAGGACAGGACTCTCTGATGGCACTTGTATTGCTGCAAGGACCAACATGCGACAGCTTAACAGCGGCCAAGCCTACGCGACAGGATTGTACGCGCAGCATGCAGCGATTCAAATAAGTGCGTCCATCAGTGCCACACACCGGATCCTTCTCCGTGGAACAACGATGCTTGCAATCGGATCCTTTGGAGCGCTCACATCCTTCACGTACGTCACGTATCGTAGAGGCTCCATTGCGCGAACAAGTCTTTTTGCGCAACTCGCACAGATTGGCGTAGATAAGCCCATCACTGCCGCAGACTGGCTCCGCTCCTACGGTCAAACTTGGCGGACATGATCGCGGACAGCTATTGGCACTGGCGCGGTTTTGACGACCCATATGATTTTGTTGCATTTGCTCCGTTTCGTCGCGCAGCAAAGTTTCCAGCGCTGCTGCAGCTGCCCCTGGAGCTGCCATTAAACTAGAAGACAACTCGGGATGGGCATCCTGGCGATAGTTAATAAGAAGTGAATCGGGTGAAGCATCGGCGCTACGATAGCGTATAACTGGAGCTTGAGCAGGCAATTTTATTATTTTTATGGGCGAATCTGTTACGGCACCTACAAGATAAAAAAAAGAATTTTTCAAATAAATTTGATTGGTGAGCGTCAATTTTAATTGCGCAAAATGTTGCGCTGTTTGGTTCTGCAATTATTCTGCTACTTCTTGTTTATGTTTGTGACTTGCGGAAGAGCCGCTCGTGCCGTTGTGCTTGGCTCCCTGGGCCGCATATAAATTTTGGATTAATGAGTCAAGTCAGTCCGTCGAGAAGCTGCTCATCATTTTGCGCAGTTCTTACGGCGACCAACTGTTTATTATAAATATTTATTTTTCAAATACAATATATTTTATACCCTGATAAAGGATGGTCTAATAGCTACCCGTATTGAATCTTCCTTAATGTCTACAAAAAATGTATCAAAATCTAAAGTCGGGCGCAGCTAATTTTGAGATAGGGAAACTTTGTATTTAACTTGTTAGTCATATGTATGAAATATCTATCCTGGCTCTAAACTAATTCGCGACTTCCATACATACAGAAGAGCGAACATGTCTATATTAATTACTTTTATCAGTCCAAGCATACTGAAAGGCTCCTTTATATTCCATAGATTTGCATAAATCTTACATACCTCTTACCCTGTATAAAAATTTATTACAGTCGATGTGATAAGACCCTGTACCCTTTGAATATGCCAGCTTACTAACTGCTGAAAGTCTACATAATAGTTCCCGATTGGAATTTCATTGGGTATAATTATATTTGTTCTGCCTGTATGCAGTCTAACAATCAGTTTCCAATTGTATTTTTTATTGGGGGAAAAATAGCATTTTTGTTATGTATTACATTTTATGACTAAGTGTAATTCTAAGTGAAATAAGTACAATTTTTGTCCGACAGATGTGCATACTTATGGCGCATAACTCTGTTAAGTTTTAGATCAAAGTATTTAAACAGAATGGCTAAAGACATCTTGCTGGGAGAAGGGAGTAAAAACAAGTGGGCCGAAAATATGTATTCATAACCCTCGACACTCGTTTATTTTCAATGGGTAGTAATAATGAAAAGTTTTTAAACTTGGGTTCAAGATTTGAACTTGAAAAGTATGGACGTAAAAAAAATCTAAAGCAGAAAGTAGAGCCCAAATCAAAAAACACAAATGCGAGCGAAGAACTAGAGCCTAAGACGCACTATGTGTCAAAATTCAATGCTCCTAATTTTTTTGACTTTTACAGACGTACTAACCATTTTGGTATCCATCTATATGAACCTTAGATCTCAGAGAATTTGAGATGCATAGATACAAATAAAAAAGATGGCGTACGTTAAAGTCGGACGACTTTGGGATACCCTGTACCACCACATTGCAAAAAGATGGCTTACGTTAAAGTCGGGCGCAGACGACTTTGGGATACCCTGTACCCCCACAATGCATTTAAGTCCGGTATATTGCTTAAGAACTCCAAAATACATCTGATTGCAAAATTCGGTTACATCTTCATAAACAAACGAAACAAAACGAATTTGGTTCAAAATACGTTTTTTCGACCGATGGCCCTATGGGATTTACAAAAATTCCTGTTACTTCCACATTTTTTCTCCGATTGTGATGAATAACCACTCATTATACCCTGTACCTATAGGTACAAAGGGTATACTAGATTTGTGCAATGTATGTAACGGCAAGAAGGAGGCGTGGCAGACCCCAAGTCCTTTATACCAAAATGCTTATCATAACCTCGGGTAGCGATTGAGCCATGTCCGTCTGTCCGTCCGTCTGTCCGTCTGTATGAACACCTAGATCTCGGAGACTATAAGAGCTAGAGATTCGAAACTTTACCAGCTGACGCGCATATTTCCTCAGAAGATCAAGTTTGTTGAATCATGTCAATATCTTTCCCCGTTCCCCCGTAGCAGAGTTTCGCGGTTTTTAGCTAAACCGTTTAATATTTTAATTTGAAACTTAACAGAACGATGCGTTGTGGTTACATGCATCTGTGTGTCAAAAATAAACAAAATCGGACAATTACAACAAAAGTTATAGTCTAAAATGTAAAAATTTCACCTCCCCTTGCCAATAAACTGCGTCAATTTTTGACTCTACGTAATAATAGTAACAAATGACCTAGAACCACCAATTTTGGTAAGCTAATTCATGTGCCTCTAATAAACAAATCCACATCCAAATTTTATCAATGCAGCCCCCCCACCCCCCGCTATCGATTTACCGTGTTTTCTCCCGCACCCTTCAACATATCCCCTTGAAACTTACCCCATATACTTTAAATAACTCCTTTGACGTAAATTTCGATTTTCATCAAAATCGGTTTAAGTTTGCGGAACTTATAGGTATCAATATCGTTTTGCACCAACAAAAAAATGTTCCAATTGGAAATTCTTAGTAAGAATATGCAGGAATAAATCTTTTTTTGAGAAAAAAGGTACAGGGTATTACACTGTCGGGCACCGCCTCGACTGTATTACATTTTTTTTTTTGTAATCGTTCAATCTATAAGAACCATGAAAAAAACTTTATATGTTTTTAAGTGTAATCGATAGGTAATTCAATTATCTACAGTTTGGTAGATAATCTTGAAATCTGTTCCATGATCAAATTTTGGACTTCATTTTCGGAATGAGCGTGCCATTTTACTACGTAAATGACTAAAACATGTTGAAAATGTTTTAAAATTTGTAAACTAGTGTTATTTGCACAGTTTCATATTGAAGTTTCTAATTTAACTTAATTAAGTTAATCTGCCTTTATGTATATTTAACCCTATT
Organism: Chymomyza costata; assembly: GCA_018150985.1. NCBI lineage: Eukaryota > Metazoa > Arthropoda > Insecta > Diptera > Drosophilidae > Chymomyza > Chymomyza costata. The sequence continues at coordinate 510,216 of JAECWU010000668.1, read as the reverse complement.
TCTTCGGTAAGAATTTAAAATTTTTGGTGTAATACAAGAACAAAATCATTTTTTTAGCTTTTAAACTAAAAACTCACATAAAATAAATTGAAATTAATTAATTTTTACGCCAAAGTTTTTTTTTAATATAACAACAATGTTTAATAAACAAATAGTGATATTGGTTCTTAAAATTCCTATATTAACACCTAGCCTAAGTGTGCTGGTTAAAGCCAGCGGCCGCTTCAACCTAGCCTATATTAACACCTAGAGGGGCGTCGCCCCGATGTGCTTTACACACCAAGCTTTAAAGAAGTTATTCAGTGCATTTTATTTATAGTGATTTGCCCATCACATTAAAAATATTAACTTTTTTTAACTTTGGGCTGGTCGCAAGTATAAAAAACCTCCAATTGGCCGAGTGGTCGCAAGTATAAAAAACCTCCAATTGGCCGAGTTATTAATAAAATTAAAAGGGTTTCTATAACCACCATTAGAAGCACAATGCCCAGTTTCAGTTTAATTGTACGAAAAATAACCACAGCCGCCCCCAATAAGTGTTTCCCCATTTGCGTAACCTACCTCAACACGATGAACATAACTTATTATTAAACCTTATATTATGCGTGCAAACCCAGTTTCAAGTTTATTCTAAGTAAAAGTAGCATACAAATAAATCATATTTCCCTCCAATTGGCACCTTTATAAGCTTAGATAGTTAATACGATAAAAAGTCTTTTCTTTAATACCCAAAAATAGCATATGTGCCAAGTTGTCAGCAGATTCACCCATATAATTTGTCTTTTCGAAATTTTTCCTCAGTGCTCAACCTTTGTTGTGAACCAGTGAATGAATTAGTCAGGTTAAGCAGTTTTATAGTTAATTAAGACTATTATACTTGAATTAAATTCAAAATCAATTGCAAACAAATTTTGTTAATTAAATCGAAAACCGCAAGTTCTCAAAAAACTGTTTATAAAATTTTTCATCAACGATCGTGCTCCGGTTTTTATAACTTTCCAAATTACTCATTTGTTTCGGTAAATGTGGAACTCAAGTAACGCTGCATTAACTCTTCTAAATATAAAGCCCAAAATACTCGTAGTCATAACGGCATAAACTGTGCTACTTGCTTATACTTTTTTTTTAGTATTTACTATCTTATCCGCGTCCTCCATCTACATAGTATGTACATATTGTACTTATTTGTATATTTATGAACATACCATAAACATAACTGGCCTAAGAGTACAATCTTAATCGTCAGCTTAAAACTGCAAGTGAAATTTTCACACTAATTGCCCCCAGCCGAAAAATCTTTTCCTTTTTTTTTCTATATATGTTTATTGTTGTTGTAGGTTTTATGTCTTCTTCATTGTTGGCGTTGTTGGATATTGTCGGATGCCTAGTCCAAAGTTGTTGTCGGTCGTTAGTTCATTGGGTTGGCGTTGTTTGGTATTTGTTTGCAAAGAAAGCGGAGGCAACCCGTCATGAGAGATCTCAAGCTAGAGGAAGTGGCAAACACACACACACACACAGACGCACACTTACATAGAGTAGAAAATCTATTAGCGCTTTTGAAACTTTTGCCATAGCTGTTGCGATTGTTTGGCTGCGATAATTGAACCCACGTTCATTATTTCAATTTGTAGCAACAGCATCTGTGCTAGAGATAAAAACTAAATTGAAAAATGAGAAGAAAAAAAAAATGAAACCAACGCAGCCGCAAGATTTTATAATGGGGCTATCAAGACGCAGCAACCACATCCCCATTAAATACAGAGAAAATTAAGCTATGTTTAAAAATTAATACAGTTGTAAGAAATCTACATGCTGGGCAAGTCCGTAACATAAAACTAAATATAATTGTAAGTAGTGCATTGAAAAGAGCAGATGGCCGAAGCTTCTATTGCTTTTTTATAACTTTGGTGGCAAAAATAAGAAAAGATAAATTAGAGCACCAAATATATGTACATATACACTTTTAGATTAAACGATCGGATTTGTACCATCGTTTAAGATGATTGCTGTGATTGATAGCTGCCAAAAATGTGGTGTTTCTTGAGATTGGTTGGTTGATAGCATAAGTAGTATACGTATATCTCTCTATCACCCCTCTTTTCCGTGGTTGAGTTCAGTGTACGTTTGGTTTTAGTGAAAATTTATTTTTTACATTATTTTCTATATGATCTTTAAGATGTTCCAATCTTTTTCTCCATATCTCCCATCGTATGGAAATACTTCAAAAGGAATGCCCAATGTCACGCTTATGAACTTTACTGACATTTTTTTAACCAATTCCACCTTTTATTATTATTTTACAAGACGGTTTAAACGACTTTACTATATTTATTTATTTGTGTTCATTGAGTCAAAGACCCCAGTAACCAGTGTTCGTAAACCATCAATAAGTTTTGAAATAAATACTATCCTTAATTTGTAAAAATATAAAAAAACATTTTTCCTTTTTGTTGTTTTTTTTTTTTAAATTTATTTCGTTTCAAATATTGTAAACATTCGAGCATTTTTACAAATTCACATATTGGTTCTGAAGTAGGGTTACCATGTGTCCGCTTTTAAGCGAACATGTTCGTTTTTTATGTCTCTTGTTCGCTTGTTCACTTTTTTGCAGAAATGTTCGCTTTTTTCGCTCGATTAGACCGATCAACTTTTGTCATACATAGTTTCATATCTTTTACAAAATATTTAAGTATATCAGCGTACCTAAACAAACCCGCAGTTGAGCGCATTTTGAAAATTTTTGAAGGTTTAAAATCATATTTTCTGCCCCAAGAGAACCCCCTAGAATCATAAAAAAAAATTTCGTTTTGAGTGATTTTCCTGAATGTTTTTTTAAATCGTCCTCTCTTATATATGAATTATCCATGACAAACTGTTAGCTTTAGAAAAAGAATCTAACAGCATTTTGGAAAATTTGGAGGTGATTGATTCTGTTCTCAAGTCTTTGCGCAACAGATTCGAACATGTTGCTAGCTAAAAACCAGCCTTGTTTAACTTAAAATCCTCGAGCTTGGAAATAACAAGTGGTATTTGGGAAATAATTAAATAAATATATTTATAAAAGATTTTGTCTGTCATGGTCGCTGCAATTTTAGCCTAATTACATATATTAAAATATAATTCGATTTTCCATCCAAAATGTAAGAATATATTCAAAATATAATTAAACAAGGCGGTGCCCGCCGGCGATATATCCAGTACCCATTTTGACAGAGGAAATTAAATACGTGTGATAAAATTTGTATCTGCACTTTTTTGAGGCCACAACTCAAATTTTATGTTCACTCGTAATAAAAGTGAAATGCACGTTTTTATATCCTTTAAGCAAGCTAAGCGAGCAAGAATAAAAATAGAAAACAAGAGCTTTGCGGTTCGCTTATTCAACCTACATGACTTGGGCAAGATACTTCTTTAAAGCGTATGAAAAACAAAAAACAAGAAAAACCAAAATAGCGTAACGTATAATTTTAAAAAGTGGAAAATGTAGCTACATTATTTACTACAGTAGCGCAACAGTGTACTGGGCAGTCATAAATGATATGAATGATTGCAGAGGGAATTTAAATAGTTTTGCCTTCACAGACATGCTATGACTTCTGCACTGTGATGCCATTGATACGAATTCCAGACTTTAATTAAGTTTAATGACTGGGCCAATAACTAAATTAATGTAACTTATGAATAATTTTGATAGTATATTCAATATTGATTGACTTCGATTTCCAAACAGTTCAAAAGTCAATGCGAACTTAATTTGTTAATTGTTACAATGGAAATTTTTGAATTAAACTCATTTGAACTGTTCCAAACCACTGTGCGTCAGTTTCAAACACTAGTTGCTGCAAATGTGAGGATGACCGCATGCGTGAATGTGGTTTAATGAATTTATTTGAATGTTGGACAAATTGTGCACGAAAAGAAATTTACGAGCTTGTTACTTTTGCTTGATAACGTGTGTGTGTGCATGTGTGGTTCATGGACATATGGATAAAACTATTTACAGTAGACCCTAAAAATCATTTTGTATTATATATTTTTCGGATGGGCAGTCGCACACTATTTTACATAAAATATCACAGGACAGAAAAGTGGAAAAACAAACATGGTGTAATAAAAGGTTAAAATTTCCAGCCTTCGTGCGAAAGTAAACCGTGGATTAGAATAAGTTGTAAATACAATTAAAAAGTATGCAAACAATATCAACAAAGTTTGATGAGAAACATTTCTGAAACACTTTAAACAAGAACTGATTAATAAAAAATCTATTTGAAAACAAAGAAACATTCTGACGTTTGAAACCCTGGACGTGCGCGAGATTTTTCTTGCAGGATTGTGTTTGTTTTTCAATAAAGCTTACATATATGAGAAATAGTAGGTACATTTGATTTAAACAGCTTTCACTAAAACTAGGTTTTAGCTTAAAGAAACAACTGCGCTACTAAAGGGCCTACTGTACTTAGGCGCTTTGTGTGTATGTTATTTGAACTTTTTGAGGCATCTTCGCAGTTCGCTTTAATGTGAGGCAGTTTACATTCACTTTGTACTTTTAAATTAATTGCCGGACAGAAGGCCTTTCTTTCTGCAATGGCATGAAAAGGTAGAAGACGACTATCTAATCTGCCTAAGCCAGCTGCTTTGTCTTCGTTAGACTGTGAGTCTGTTGTGGTGGGATCAGCGTGTGACTTATTAGTGAAGTTACTTACCATTAGCGGTGGACGCTGCCGTTAGTATAACTGCCAGCAGTGCGCCAAACAGCTGGCGTTGGAGTTGCCATTCCCAATGGCAGTGTTTTAAAGACTGATAAATTTGTTGTTGTTGTTGTTGATTTTGTTGCTGGTGTGGTCGTTGTTGTTGCTGTTGGTGTTGCTGCTGCTGGTAGATGTTCATTTTCACTGATATACTGACTGCACTTTCCTGCCAAAACAAATCCGCGACGCGTGTGTGCGTGACTACGCTTTCGCTCGTTAACAATTGAAATAGTAGTAATAGTGTGCTAGTATGTGTTTTGAGTAGTTGCTCAAGCTCATAGCAATGTGTCCGCAGCTGTAGTTGAAAATATCACGAAAAAACGCACGTCTTCTATTGTTGTAGAAATGTCTTCTCGGGATTGCAGCAATTGTGTGGATTGTCAAGTATGAAAAAATCAAATGGAACAGGAGGGGAAACATAAGTTACGATGCTTAGGCATTGCATGCAATTCTATCAAGTTCAATGAAGCAAGCCCTCTCGACAAGATTTGTAAATAGGGCTCACAGGACACACGATAAAAGTGGGTAGCGCTGTGTGGACTGCAGAGCGGACGAACATCAGATATTTCAACGTTTACTTTCGCTAGGTAACTATTAAGTAGCTTAGAGTTATCTGAGCAGAGCAAGGCATATAGAGATTGCCTTGGGGGAGGTTTCGGAAAGGTCAAATTTGGCGTTCTGGGTTGGGTCTCGACTAGTTGATAACTTACTGCAAAGTACGACCGGGGCTAACACAAAAACTTTCCACTTAAGGATACCCAGAAACAGGTGTACAAGTAGTATGTACCTTTTCTTGTGTGTCTTGTTGTGTTTGTGGCTGGCATATAGAGATTGCCTTGGGAGAGTGGTTTTGGACAGGTCCAATTTAAAGTACTGGGTTGGGTCTCGACTAGTTGATAACTTACTGCAAACTCCCTCAAGGCAATCAGGTCTACGACCTGGGGCTAACGCAAAAAACTTCCCACTTAAGGATACCCAGAAACAGGAGTACAAGTAGTGTGTACCTTTTCTTTCGTGTCTTGTTGTGTTTTTGTGGCTGCGCCACAGTCAAATTCAACAAGAGTGCGACCGCTGCTGTAGTTGCAAAGATCACGACACAACGCGTCTGCTGCTACTAACTGCTGCTACAGCTCTGCCTTGGCTGGCTGAGCGTTTGCGTTGAAATGAAGAAAGTTTTCAAGTAACGCCTCTTTAAGAGAATTGTTGCAAGATTACCGCAGAGGCAGAGACGTAAATGCTGTCGCTGAGACGCTGACTGAATTAACGGTTCACTTGTGGTCGCCGTCGCGCACTCATTTGGGTCTGGCCTGGCCCTTTTATGAGTTCATTCGTTCTGTTTGTTCAGCGTCCGCACGACAATCAAAAGCAAGTTTTGGCTACTGTAACTTTTTTTTATTGTTATTGTTTTTTCTTTTATAACACTTAACAACGCTTTTTTGAATACTTGCAATGCGCCGTTTTGAACACTAGAATGATTTCTTTATTATAGTTTTGCAAGTTTTTTTTGTACTATTATTTGCACGTTTGCTTTAATTTGTTATTAATTACGCGTCCTAAATTGTACCACACACACACACGCATACTCAGATACCAAATAGTATTCACTTACACAGCACACACTCAAAAAAGTTGGTTCTTTTCAATCGGTTGGTTCGTTACTCTTTTGCCGTAGCCGTTGAATTTGATGCGCGCTCGCTGAGTTTTGCACTCAAAATGATCTTGTGATGGCGCTGCTGCTGTTCTTCTGCTGTTTCTACTGCTGCTGCTGCTTAGGCTGACGACTGCATTATTTAAATGATGATGTTGTTGTTATTGTTGTCGCTGCGGCCGTTTTTTAATGAATGAACATGCGCAACACACCGATACAGATACACATGCGCGTTTGTGTTTGTTATTATTTGTTGTTTGTGTGCGTGTGCATAGAAGCTTTGATTTTTTTTTACATTCATAAAATTATACGCTTTTATTGTTGCTGAATTCCTTTTGTTTGCACGACGACCACGAATAACTACGCAGCGTGTACATAAAAATGTGACTGTGATTCTACTCCAATTTTCATATGCGACAAACAACGAAGAGAAAGGTTTGACACTGCGCTGCAGAATGACACTCGAATTTGCAATGCCAACAAATTTATATGAGTGAAAGGCAGCGCAGTCGCAGCGCAGTAGCAGCATTAAGCCAAGCTTATGCGTGTGTGTTTGTGAGAGTATGTGTGCGTGTGTCTGTGGCGCTACCAAGGCTTTGATTAAATGGAGTTGTCGGTATTTAAAATAACAACTTGGCCATGTTGTCTGCAAGACAAGCATCCTACCGCAGCAACACCTAATCGGTTTTTATGTACAAATTTAATTTGCCAAAAGTGGCAGTAAAAATTCAACCAAAAAGGCGAGGCCTGGCGCATTTGAAATTATAACACATACACAAACACACACAGACCGCAGTAGCGTAGTCCGCACCGGTAGCAACAACATCAGCAGCAGCTCGTAGAAAGTGCAGCAACGCAGAGTGCAGTTGACAGCGCTGCTAGCTGGAAGCTGTGTTTATAGACTTTGTGGATTTTAAAGCCATAAATTTTACGCCTGAGTAGTGTTGCGAATAAGGGTCACATATACGAACTAACACACGGATAACGAAACAACAACAACAACAAAAACACATATTGGTCATGATCATAAAGTAAAGTAAAGGTGGAGGCGGTTTTCAGCGTTCAACTTTTGTCTCTTCATGCGCTTGTGTACATACGTCACAATATCAAAATTTTTCGCTTGCGTTCTGCTTTTAGTGTGTAAGTAAGTGTTGGTGCACAGAGGAGCGGGGTTACACAACTACTAGTATTGTACATATCAAAACGAGGTTCTATTCCAAAAAATAAATATGTAAGTCTTGAAACCCTTTTATAGACGTTCATTTAGTCAAAAAATTATGACTTTGAAAATAACGAAATTTGGTTCGGGAATATAAGAATTCTGCATTTTTGCAACGACAAAATTTCGTGTAGATGTTTATTTAGGCCAGTTAAATTTTTTTTAGTCTTCACATTAATGCCGAGTTTAATCAAAATCGGTACACCATGCAATACAGCTGTCATTGAAGTAAACAAAAACTTGATTCAGTGACGTCATACTCGCTCGCACTTATGTACATATGTATTTGCGGCACCTTCAAAAACACATTGTATCATGCATATTGGTGGTCCGCCAGTCGCGTGCATAACGAAAATTGAATGCTGCGCAGCCGCACGTTGCAGCCACACAAAAAGAGGTCAGTAAGTGAATGTTTACAGTTAGTTTTGGGGCTGCCAGACTTTGCAAGGCAGCGGCAAAATCCATATGACAGGCATATGAGCATGACGCAGCAAATAACCCATACCCAGAACTAATACCGTAGATCGTTTTAAAAATAATTAAAAGAAAGCCAAGTTTAAGCTAAGCTGCAGTCAGCTGTCAAATGGTGGATGGAAAAAAAAGCAAAAAAAAAACCTTTTTGAAGTGCGCAATTTCTTTTTGGGCAAGATTTGAAGTCGTCGTTGTTGCCAATAAAAATGGAAAGTGAAAATTGTAGCTGGTTGCAGTGTGCTGCATATTAAATAAAACGATATGTTAGATCAACGAAAATCCTACCGACAACGTTATACCCTGCGCGCTAATTCTAAAAAACATTTTATTTTCACAAACCCAATTCTAATTAGTTGAGTATACGTATAATTATATTATATGTACTTAGGTTAGGTTAGGTTAGAGCGGCCGCTGGATTAAACCAGCACACTTAGGCTTAAACTGGGCCGTTGTGATACCGCACGAATCTCTACAACTTTTTACCCTTCTCCTTGAAGAAAAACTTAGATGGAGCCTGTTGCTACGATGTAACTTGCAATCTTCCTTGGGCATATACATAGCTTCTAGCTCTGCTAGATTGTGAAGGAAATAATTTCCCAGATACTTTTTCCTGCGTTATTATACTTACTTAAATAACCGGAGTAGTTACTTTTAAAAAACTGTAGTGCAAATAATCAAAAATACATATTTATGTTTATGAATCGCAGTTTTCAAATTATTGATCACCAATCCAGCCGGATTAACTGAGATATCATAAACGGGGCCACAACGGCCAAACGAAATGGTCAATAATACAGGGCATCTTTTGGTGGAGATTCAGATCATATTTTATCGAATCAGATTTCTAAAATTTATCTTTTTTAGCCTTTTTTTTGGAGTCTCATAAGGGAGTCCTTTTGACATCTTATTACGTTGCCCTTTGAGTCTATCATTGCAGCGACTAGTACGTTTATTTATCTGTAGTTCAACGGTTTCCAGGTTAAGGTCATGGTGCAAGGTCGAATTTCTTACGTACCTTTTATAATTAGTAATAAGATGCAAAGTCTTGTTTTGAACCGTTTGGATACGTATGCGATTCGAGCGAGCCGCCATACCCCAGATCTGGATGGTGCACCCCCAAGTGGTGCCACTATAACGTTGTATAACTCCCTTTTGCAGCGTAACGGAAGAGCGCTTCGAGGATTTATAAACCAGAATATTTTGGCTAATTTTAGACGACAGCCTTTTCCGCTTTTGTCGATATGTGATTTAAATGTCAGCCTTCTGTCGAGTTTTAAAAATTATTCTTAAGTTAAAAATGTTGTATTTTCGTAGCTCAAAGGATGTGTGATTTGATATTGAAACGTTATTGCCTATAACCAAAGAATATACAACCAGTTGGTTTATATTCTTCGCTATAACTACTCATAAAAAGTTACAATGTGTACAATGCCTTAAAGTTTCAAGACTATAGCTATTATGCACTGAACGTAATCTTTTGTTCAATTTGATGCCCCTATATAGGCTCAGGCTTATAATAAAAAAAAGTTTCTTTAAAAACTTTGCGGTACAAGAACTTTTAGTTTTGATTTCAGTGTTTGGGACATGGTTAAAACATAGTGAGAATTAGGAATGACGTTGTGTTAAGTATATATTTGTATAAAGCTTCATTTTAGATCAAAGGTTTCTCAATACAAGGATATTTTTTTTAAATAGTGTAAATAATTTGATGAGTGTTTTATGTCTTTTAATGAGCTTAAATGATTCATTTATAAGTATGTATGTATAGTTTTATATCAAGTAATTCTTTTAATGAAAAGTTTGACAACAATTTTGACATTGCATTTATCGGCACTCTCCCTTTAGCTAAAGAGTATTAAAAATGTATATGGAAAAAAGAAACTTTTATGACGAGGCTCTTCAACTACAACAACTTGCGATGCACCTGTTCTGCAAGTCGGACACGTTTTCTACTTATGCTGGATATAATCATAGAGTCGAGATGCACTTTGCTTTGAGACACTGAATCAGACTTCGACTATACGAGTATTATATAAATGTGGTGATAGAGCATTGCGATAAGTGCTAGCTAGTAAAAGCGGAAATTATAGAGCAAAATCAAAAGTGGTTGTTGTGAATGTGAAAAATGATGCCAAATGAATGATGTGTGCAGAAGATTAAACTGGAAGACACAACAGAAATAAAAGCAAATTATGCTAATGATTGGACACATAAACAATCCAATTAATTAATATGTGATATTTATATTTCAAGAGCCTTGTTTTTCCTGGAAAAAGGTATACGTATATATGGCCTTCATCTTATTAATCAATCAATAATATTTCTTCGATCTTAATGTTCAATAAGTTTCTATTAACCCATTTTTTGTTGTCTCTACAGCTAGAGCTAATTATTTCTTCAACGGTCCTAAAAGAACTTAAAATTTCAAATTTAAAACGAATATTACAAAAATATAAATGAGACAAATGTGGATTATAGTTGCAACACGCTTCTATACCCTGCACCTTATGGTTCAAAGGGTATACTAAGTTTGTGCAAGCCGAAAATGTATATGGGTAATATATACTCTTTTAGAGTTTTCCAGCACTGTATCTAATTTGATAAAAATCTGTTAACTATATCATATAGCCCCACCGATCAGTCAAAAAACCGAAAAAAATTTAAAACAACTTCAAGCAATCAAGCACAGTGTTCCTCTCCTACTATAATTTTGGTATTTAAATCCAATTATGTCAATAGTCTGAAGAATATTTAACTACTCAATTTGGAAAAGTAAAGCCAAAAAATATACTTCTGACTTATATTGGCGACAGTACGAGTGAAATTCGTTCCATATATATTTTCAAAACATTTTATTACCCCAAAATTTTTGGTGCTCCTTGAAATACTTGTAACTTGCGGCAATTTTAATTTTAAACGAGATTGCAAAATTTCACAAGTAACACCCAGGGACAGGCTAAGCTAGAGGTGGGATACTATCGATTGTGCCACCACTCGATAGTTTAGACTTCGATAGTTGAAACTATCGATAGTACTAACGAGCAAAGTGAAATATGGCACACAAAAAAGGGCACATTCTTTAAATAAGTACCAGAGAGCAAGTGGGGAAAATTCTAATACTTACAAAAATAGTATTTCAAAATTTTTAACATAATATATAGTATATATCGATAGTATCGATAGTACTAACGAGCAAAGTGAAATATGGCACACAAAAAAGGGCACATTCTTTAAACAAGTACCAGAGAGCAAGTGGGGAAAATTCTAATACTTACAAAAATAGTATTTCAAAATTTTTAACATAAACGTTTTATTCATGAAAAAAAAAGATCCTTTAAAAATTACATCTTAAAAATTCAAAAACTGTCCATTCAACAATTAGTAATCATAAAAAAATTAGCTTCAAGTAGCTTGTTTTTGTGGCAGGAGAGCAACATGTCGAATTTCTAGGTTTCTGTGTCCAAAACTATAACTGACTATGGCCAAATAATGTGGCATAGTAAATATTGCTGCTACCTAATTTTTCTGTTTTTTGCAAGCCGAATTTAATGAAATTCGAAATTTTGGAAGCCATTATTCGGAAATGCTGGACGCCTGTGGCAATCATTAAGGCTAATGCGGCATCGATTTTTGGTTTTTTATGTGAAGAATTTTTATCAAAATTTGACTTTCTTAAATCATTTTGTATGGTCCCCATCGGATAGTCACCAAGTCCAAATTAAAAGTGTCGGATGGTCAAAAAGGTTCGACGTGCTACCACTGGTTTTGTATTCTTTTTGACATGTTGCCAATTTTTTGTCGGTTGACATGTCAAAAAAGTTGTTTACATACAAAAGTATACTATCGATATATCGAACAAAACCATCGATAGTATCCGTAAAATATAACTATCGATTCTATCGATAGTGCCATCGATAGTATCCCACCTCTAGGCTAAGCGTCGACCCAGCAATTGGTGATACACGCTTCATTTCTTGCGGTGTACAACGTTGCTTTAATAAGATAACTTGTAATGCCATTTATAATAATCTTAAATATTAAGAATATAATTTTACTAATTAGGTGACTCTTGAACTTAAGGCAAAATGAAAGAAAAATAAACCGCAGTGAACTTGCTAGGCTACTCAATTAATTTTAAATTGGGATGAAAAATACGAAGCTCCATATTAATGTTTCCTATTGAACTTAAATTAAATTTTTTTTTTAATTTTTATTTAATGAAAATTTAGCTCCCAACCCTACATGGTACACAGCAAAGCCACCTCAACTAAATTTTTGGCTTCCAACTTATCTTGAGAGGATAACTGCGGTCATATGCTACAAAAAAATACATTTCAACAATAGTTATTGATCATAAGCAGTGATGGGCACGAAAAATAACGGAAAGAGCACTTTTTGCTTGTGCGCCTATCTTTGGCCACTGACAAGACATAACGGAAAGAGCACTTGGTACAAAAAACGCCTTGGCTCTTTTTGCACCGAGTGCTCTTTCCGTTATGTCTTGTAAGTGGCGCCAACCAGACGCACACGCAAAAAACCGAGAATATTACAAAAACAAAATACACACAGTGTGCGCTTTTATGGCCTTACTCGAGGATGCTTTGGCGACCGTAACGGTAGTTTTTATTACGATCGTCGGCGACGCGCCGAGTTTACAAAAACAAAATACACACAATGTGTGCCTTCGCTCGACTCGCAGCAACTTACAAAAACAAAATACACACAGTGTGCGATTTTTATGGCCCTACTTGAGGATGCATTTGCGACCGTAACCGTACTTTTTTTCTTGATGTTGTTGTAGTGCTCTTTCCGTTATTTTTCGTGCCCACCTCTGATCATAAGCTTGAGATTATTAGTCAAACATAAGCAATGGGAAATATGAGATACATGCAAAAATAAAAAGCTTTGCTTTTCACATCCAAAGTAGCTTGCCAAAATACGGTTGAAATATGAGAAATATGAGAAAAAAAAATGATCAAATCGAGTTGGACATGCACCCATGGAATATAGCGATTCTGGACTACATTCGAAGAGAAAGTTTGCATCCGATTTGGCAGATAAATAAGGCCGCTACAAACCTCTTCTTATGCATGCTGCTGCTGCTTTACTGTTGAGAAATACTTTCCTTATTCATTGGGCCAAATCGAGTTAGGAAAAAAACCTTTTTGTAGGCCCCACAAGTCAATTGGCCAAACCTTTTTAAACACACTGGTTGCCGTAAATGTTTATTAGAGGAAGACGCACTAGCAGTTTTCAAATGTAACAAGTTTAAAACTAGTTGCAAGTTATGGATTTGATGGCCTTGTTAATACTTCTCTAGATGATGACGACAGTGATCCTTCTGAAAAAAAGTGGAATGTCGTCGATTTTCGCAACTTTTTGTCAATTTAATAAAAAAATAATAAAAAGAATAAAATAATACCCAAAAGCGCCCTCTGGTGGCGCTCAAAATTAAAAATAGATGTCAAAAACGGATTCCTCGACCCCAAAAACCCCCAAATACACATTTGGTTAGAGGAAAAATACCGTTTTTTGGCCTTGTAAATGCAAGATCTAAGTCGGTTTTAGAATATTTCAATAAAATTCTATTTTGAAAAAGTGAGCGACTCGAAATTCATTTTAGACCCATAGTTTCTTGGGCAAAATTGCTTAAAATGACCCTCAGAAACAAAATCGCTGTGAGCCTTTATACCGAAAAAAATTGACCCACCCTAATGTACATATATAGACAAAGTTGATCTGCTTGCAATTAATGCGCATCTTTTTGTAAAATTTGTATTCTGCAGCTCTAATAGTCTCCGATATCCTTACAAACGGACGGATATATAAACATGGGTATATGGACTCGGCTCTGTAAGGCGGCAGATGTCTTCTTCTAACTTGTTACCGAACGCGCATATGGGATAATTCATAAACTACGTGACGCTCCGGGGGGAGGGGGGTTCTGGAAAAGCGTCACGATGTGCCACGTGACACAAAAATCATAGGGAAAATCATCAAAAATATTCCGACACTGTGTCACAAGGGGGAGGGGGAGGAGGCTATTTTGACGAAAATGGATGATCCCTATATTTACTTACACTACCACACACACACACATATGTATATGTACACTCTATCCGATAATGAACCACGTCGACCAGAAGCAATCTCGTAATATTGCAGCATAACCACTAATTAATGCTGGTTACAAATCAATGCTCGCATCGTCTAGGTCACATTACCAAATACACAAAGATCATATTCGGTCTGATGAAAGGCCAAGTACGTGCCATAATGATGAAAGCCCAAATCAGCTCATGACTACATCCAAGAAGCCGCCCATGCTGACGCCTAGGAAGATCTTGTTTAGCCTAATCATAACTTAAAGAACTTCAAAACTGCACAGATCATCAAAAGACAATTCCGACAAACGGAATCGACGCAGCTGCCACCAATAAAGTAAACACCGAGGTTTCATTAAAGATAGAGTTATAAGAAATCAGTTCACACTCTGACCACATTTATTGTAAATTAGATTAAGTAATAAATCCTGTAAAATTATTGTGACGGTGAAATCACAAATTGTGCACCGAGTCAAAGTAAATAAAGTATTTTTTTCTTGGACTTATCGGTCACATTTGTTATTATATTTATTTATTTATTTAAGGAGTGCAACTCAGTACAGCTCAGTTGATCTTATATTATAAAAATAGTATAATTTGGAGTAATGAAAATATAACGAGGAAATAGATATGAGCTAATCAGCGTCTCTAGCCTGATGGATGAACTTTTTAAAGCTATGCACTGACTCACATTAAGAACTGGCCACACTAGTGCTGGAGAAACATCGATGTTTTCGATATTTTTAACTTCGATACATCGATGTTTCGATACATCGAAGTACATGTGGCGGCCATATTTTGAATGCTTAAATTAATTCAGATTTGACCATCTGTTGGTTTGGTTATATAAGTATTTTGTATTGGCAAGTATTGGCAGCAACTGGAATTAAAATTGGATCAAGTAAGAGACAGCAAGGACTGGTGGAAGGTGGCTAAAGAGCTATTACGGCTTCAGATTTTAAGATCTATTTTATGAACTTATTAAACTCAGTACAAATGGCACCAGATGTATCCTTTGCGAGGAACTATAAAGCTCCTGGAGAGGATGGCATACCATATGAGTTCTACATAAATGCGCCAATGGCCTTTATTGATGCGTTGGTTGGTGTGTATAACAATATGCTGGAGACTGGAACAATTCAAGACTGCTGCTTGAAAAGTGTAATTTTTCCAATTTTTAAGAAAGGCGATGCTGACCTACCACAAAATTACAGAGGAATTTCTTTTATCAATTGTATAGCAAAAATTTTCATGGGTATATTAAATAGGCGCCTCACTTAATGGGTTAACTGCTATGACAAATTTAAAGAGTACCAAGCGGGTTTCCGAGAACACTATTCGACGATAGATAATGTATATAACCTTATCGCCACGGTATATTTGAAGCAGCAGGAAAAGAAGAAGGTGTACGCATTTTTTGTAGATTTTCGAGCCGCATTTGATAAAATACCCAGAAAACTCTTAGTTTATAAATTATACACTTTAGGAGTCTCAACAAAATTTTTGGCCATAATAGAAAGCATTTATTCACGCACAGAAGTGGCAATCTGGACAGGGACAGAGCTTTCGGGCTGTCTACTTTCACCTCTCTTGTTTGAACTATTCCTTGACGACCTTCATGACACCTTAGGTGGAGGTCTAACGGTGGGAAATGAAAATATAAGGCTTCTAGCTTACGCTGACGATATAGTGCTACTGGCTGACGAGGTTAGTGTACTCCAGAGAATGATAGACCGGTTGGAAGGCTACTATAGAACGTGGAACATGGAAGTGAACATGGCAAAATCTGAAATTATGGTTTTCAGAAAAGGCTGGCAAGATCAAAAAAGTGGATGTTCCAACGCAACTGACTACAAATATCTAGGTATTATCCTAACGCCTACTTTGAGCTTTAAGAAACATGTTGTATCTAGGACAGCTGCCGCCAAACATAGCATAAATGTTGCATGGAATAACATGCTAGCTAAATTTATCATATCCAGTCAGACTAAATGGAAGATTTACGATGCAGTGAGCAGAGCTATACAAGCCTATGGAGCTCAAGTATGGGGGTATGAAAACCAGAAAGAAGTAGACAAGCTAGAAATGTTTTTTATAAAGCGAATCTTTCGCTTGCCAAAATCGACTCCGCACTACGCTCTAGCCTTGGAAATAGGCAGGAATCCTACCCGATATTAATGGTTGAGCAGCACCTCCGTTATATTTATAAAACGCTATATAAATACGATGAATGCAGGTTACCCAAAAAGCTTTCCAAACTTGTTATGGCAAAAAATGTTTTCTGGGCCAAGGAGCTAAATAATGCTGGTGCACGTTTCAACATATTATGGGATTGGAATAATGAAAGTTTATGGAGACCAACGGTAGATGCATTCTTAAATTGTCTCAGGTTGGACAGACACGAATCTCTGGTACAGCAGAAGATGGCAAGCAAACCGAGAATTTACAAAGATCTGGATTCCATAAACAGTAAAAAGTATGCAAATATGGATATGTGGGCGGTATCATGGACACTGAAAGCACGATGTGACATGATACTACTAAACGGAAACAGATTCGTAACAGGTCGTACTTCTATGTGCGAATTATGCAACACCAATGAAGCCGAAGACCTACGCCACTTTCTAGGGAGGTGTCCAATTTTTAGAGAGCACAGGGTATTATGCTTTAGAAAACCTGTGTAAAGCCCTCAAGAAATTCTTGAAATTCTAATTGACACAAACAATACTAGCTGGATGGAACTTGTAGAATTTTTGAAAATGGCCACAAAGTACAGAAAGCAAATTATCACTGAATACTTTTGATAAAAAATTAAATATTCTGTAATACCTACAACTAATAAAATACTACATGTGGACTCCAGTTTGTCAGGAAACTTGTCCCAACGATCCTGTATCTCGCGACGAGCGGGGAAGCAGGGTGTATTAAGACATTTTGACTGGCATTCTGGGAACCCACTAATAAACTAAGGATAACAACAAAAAGTACTGCATCTCAACTCCCCGACGGACGACGTATAGTCATAGTCGCGTATATTATTTTTAAAACCATTGTATCATATGTATTTGTGTTTAAGAATCTTTTGTATTTAAATACTTCTCTAAAGAATGGCTTTAAAAATAAATTTATTATTATTATTATTATTATAAGTATTTTTAAATAATAAAATGGAATTAACAATCAAACCAAGAGATAAATATATTTTCATGTATACATTTCAAAATTAACATTTCATAGAAAAATAAGCAAAGAAATAATATATAACAATGCAAAAAGTTATACAACGAAAAGAAAAGATAATACAGGACTCAGCTGCCCAAAGTCCATAAGGGGTGCCTCTGTCAGATGTTAAGTATACACCACTTTTTATTGTGAGCTTGTGAGTGATAACAAAAAATTTTCTGCTCCAACCAGAATTTCAGTCCCATAATCTTTAAACTAATTTGAGATCCCTTCATTAGGGTTATTAAATAAAATCATGTCAACGTTTTTTGATTAAAGCGAACTCCTCTTGTCGCTCACTAGGCTGCCAGCCTTGCTAAACTTTAAAAAGTATTACCTTCCAGTCAGGCCTGACGAGAGGGCAGGGGAAAGGGGGGATTCCCCCCGCGCCCGGAGTTTTCGCAGGGGCCCGGTGTAATTACTGTCGTACTGACTTGATTCAACCTAAAGGTGTAATAGAGGGGCCGGTAATTTTTTCCCCCGGGCCCGGATTTTCTCTCAACGGCCCTGCTTCCAGTAATTCAACGGGCACATGCTTGAATCTAAGTTTTCGACATTAAAATATTTTCGAAGTACCAAAATTGAGTAAACCCGACTAATTCGGATCTTTTGAGGTTTGTTGTCTTCTGTGATGAAAGTGATGCCGTTGATTGCCCATATTTGTCCGCAATGGGATTTGGTCGATAATCGAAATAAAAATATCGATGATCAGAAAAAAAAAAACATCGATTCAACGATATAACATCAATGTTACTTCCAGCACTAGGCCACACATTACGATTTACAATCAAAAAGTTGAAAACAAGGAAGTAAGATAAAAATTAAACAATTTATCACAAAAAGAGCCAAAGATCACCGTTGACCAAGTGGGTGACTCATAACACAGGATTTCTCAAGGATGCTCGAAGTGGCAAGTCAAGATGACTTAAGATTAGGGTGACCAGACGTTTTGGTCTGATTTGTTCTGACATTTGATGAAAGTGTGTTTTGAGTTTGATTTGAAAATGACACTAGATATGACTATGACTATCGTTGGCACATAGTGGTTGGTATTAAGGCAATGCATACTGCCTTTGCTCGTTTGCTTTCTTATTAATATTTCTACTCTTTTATAAGTAGATGATGTAGATTCACTTGTTCTGAAAATTTTTAATTATTGAGGACTGAAACACTGAACGAATTTTGT
Source organism: Chymomyza costata (assembly GCA_018150985.1). Taxonomy (NCBI): domain Eukaryota; kingdom Metazoa; phylum Arthropoda; class Insecta; order Diptera; family Drosophilidae; genus Chymomyza; species Chymomyza costata. The sequence goes on along the minus strand of JAECWU010000668.1, from coordinate 491,618 downwards.
GATTTTGTCGAGATTTTTTATCAAGAGCTTCTCAATTATTCAAAAACTAGAATTTCGAAAATAGGTTTGAAATCGTATTTTTTTCAATAGAAAAACCACCAAAAATGATTTTGTATTCCTTTCAAAATGGGATTGGAGAATGTTTTTTCTGGTTTGTTCAAATTCAATTCATTTTAAAATGCCTCAGCTAGAAAAAAAAGGACATTTCGAAAAACATTTTTCAAATTCTACGATGTCGCATTTTGAAAAAACTTCGTGATGACGGAAAAGATGGAGTTTGCGACGATTTTTTAGCGAGAGTCAAAATCATTTACTCGGCTACGATCCAGTATTTAGAAGAGTGGTCCGAGCAATATTTTGAGATGAAAGTTTTACAATGGATGGATTTCAAACAGAATATTGAGTTGCATCAGGTTCATGTTCAGGAAAGTGCTGAGTTTCTTTTTGTTAAAAAATCATTGTGGACGATTCCGAAACTTTTTGATCAAGGCGTAAATTTGAAAAACTTTTTGGCTGAGAAAAAGGGCAGTAAAGATGAAAAATGTTTCAAGCAGTCCGCTAGCTCTAAAATCGGTTCTTTTTTTTTGATAATGAAAGTTTGGAATCGTATTCCGAACTGCTGAAAATAGCCCAAGTTTTTTTTATTGAATTGCAGCCCAAAATGCGAATTGTGAGAGTTTTTTCTTTAATGGGCGCACAATGGACGAAAGAATTAAACAGATTCATTCCGGAAAATATGCGCCATGTATTGCCCGTCCAGTACAACTTTTCCGATTTTGATTGCAGTGCCTGTAAGAAGTACATGTATAAGCCTGAAAATTTCCCCACTTTTTGCGTAAAAATTAGTAGCTCCAAAAAGTACAATTTAGAATGTAAGAGTGACTTTTGACCATCCAAAAGTGAAATGGATGGTGGGGGGTGTGGTTGAGAAGTGCCACGGCTACTACTCAAGATAGAAAAAGTGACAGATTGAATAGACCGTTCAAGAGAGAGGAAATTGTAAAGGTTATTATAGTTAGAGCATATAACACGGAAAGAATCGTGCAAAGCATAATTAGATCTACAAAATTGTGGGACTAAGGGTCGAAAATTACGAGTTACTGTGGTTGGTATGACGAAAGTTACTTTGCTTAGAAGTATGCACATTGGAATCGACAAGGCCGAGCAACACCGTACCGTGGCATGCTCTGCGATGATTTAAGGAAGGCAGTTTGGTATGGCGAAGTCTATCAGAATAAGGCGGAAGTCGGATATTTGGGTCCCAGTTTAAGCCACGAAGTTCAAAAAGGAGAAATTAATTTTGTAAGGACTCAATCATGTCCTGATAAAGGAGGTATTGAGGGCTCCAAACGCAGGACCAATATTCCAAAATTTGACGGACAAGAAATTGGTTGTGGTCGTTAAACTCTTCAAACCAACGTTTAATAAAAGCAAAAAACCCCTCTAGCTTTATTCACAATGTTGCAAATATGTAGGATATACAGAGTTTAACATCATCCGCATATATAAAAATGTGAGAAGACGAGATTACTTGAGGGAGGTCATTTAAAAATAAGTTAAAAGGAAGATGGCCTAGATGGCTACCTTGGGGTACCCCAGACGTGAACTTAATTACTTTAGATTCGCAGCCTTTAACAATTTTATTTATCTAATAACTTATTATACGTATGTATGTACTTTTGGTACAGGATATAAAATTAATAGTATTTCTTAGTAATTTATCTTTGAACTTTAGCAATACTGAGGCTGTTTAATCAAAATATATTATAATACTTTATTTTACAACATCTTACTTAGGAAGCTAATAATCTAAGGCCTGTAAAAATTGTAATCTGAAAAATAATTAAAAGATCAACACAATTAAATTGAATTGAAAAAGTAACGGCTTGTACACAAAGTCAATTGTGACGTAGCAAGCGTTAGCCATTCACAAGTAAACGCACCATTATCGTCGATGCAACTCTGTGCAAACGTCAATAAGTTGGCAGCGCCATAGTACCACACACACATTTACACATCTACGCACACGCACACACTGAGTATAATTGTTTTTCATTGAAAAAGTCCAAGTCTGCGAGAATTGTGTTGAAAAAATTCGTGTATAACTAATTTCGAAACGCGCAAATTGTGCAAATGCACATGCATAGTGCTAAACATAAAGTGTAAATGTGTAATTTATTATAGTTTGCAAGCAGTTTGGGGAGCTAGAAATTCATGTCGTAGTCGTCGTCGCCTTCGTCGCAGTCGCAGTCGTCGTCGTTGTTGTTGTACGCGAGAACCGAACGACGGCCGTCAAGAGTGAAACCTACAACTTTACTCCCCAAACCAGCAGCAACAACAACAAGAGCAGCACCAGCAGCAGTGTGTTGAGAGAAAAGATGGCGACGAGTCGCACAAGTCGCCTACAATCACAACCAAAAATTTTTCCTTCAATATTTTCAAAACTTCATGGAGCCATCTCGGAGGCTTGTGTCTCGCAGCGTCTATCGACGGACAAGAAAACGCTGGAGAAGACCTGGAAACTGATGGACAAAGTGGTCAAATTGTGCCAACAGCCAAAAATGAATCTAAAAAATAGCCCCCCCTTTATATTGGATATACTGCCGGATACGTATCAACGTTTACGTTTGATTTATTCCAAAAACGAGGATCAAATGCATGTGCTACATGGCAATGAACACTTTAATGTGTTTATCAACAATTTAATGCGTAAATGCAAGCAAGCGATTAAGTTATTTAAAGAGGGCAAGGAGAAAATGTTTGATGAGAATTCACATTATCGGCGAAATTTAACCAAACTCAGTTTGGTCTTTTCACACATGCTCAGCGAGCTAAAGGCAATATTTCCCAATGGTGTCTTTGCCGGCGATCAATTTCGGATTACCAAGGCCGATGCGGCCGATTTCTGGAAAAGTAATTTTGGCAACAGGTAAGTTTTTCATATAGATTCCCATTCAAAAACAACTCTCTTACCCTACTTTACTTTCACATTACTTTAGCACACTGGTACCCTGGAAAATTTTTCGTCAGGAGTTAAACAAAGTGCATCAGATTTCATCGGGCCTGGAGGCCATGGCCCTTAAAACTACCATTGATCTAACTTGCAATGATTATATATCGAATTTTGAATTCGATGTATTCACACGTTTGTTCCAGCCCTGGGTTACGCTGCTTCGCAATTGGCAAATTTTGGCCGTCACACATCCTGGCTATGTGGCATTTCTTACCTATGATGAGGTTAAAGCCCGTCTTCAGCGCTACATTAACAAGGCGGGAAGCTATGTTTTTCGTTTGTCTTGCACGCGTCTTGGTCAATGGGCCATAGGCTATGTGACCGCAGATGGCGAGATCTTACAAACGATACCACAAAACAAGTCACTTTGTCAGGCACTACTCGACGGGCATCGGTATGTACACAAAATCAAGGCTGCAGAAGCCACACAGCACGCGTCTAGATGAAGTCTTTTATATAAGCGATGGCTTAAGGCAGCCTTTAATTATGTCCGAAAGTTTAGCATTTGTGTCTCAAATAGGAAAATAAGGCTATCCTAAATCTCTCTACATGTTATAAATGGTGCTCCATAATATTATCCAGTGCAGGCAAAAGCTTTGTGACATAGTTGATATCAGAAGATGTAATTATTCGAAATTTCAAAATTGATAAAATAGCTGAAAAGGACAATGAAAATTTAGCGAAAAATTAAAAGTGTGAATATAGAAAACGAAAGATATAGTAGTTAAAATAAATAATCCAAGATTAAGACTGAAAACGAACTAACAAATAATTAACAAACAGTACTAAGGTAGAAGTAGAAAACGATCTGTACAATAAATAGGGAGGGAAACTTATGTAATCGGGGAGCAGGTGGCTCTGGTTAGTGCTGTGAAAGCATCATATCTTAAAGCCGATCGCCTAAAATTACTATGCAGATATTGGAAGTGGAATACCTATAATAATTATAATAATTGAAGATTGGGGCTCGATGAAGGAATTTAATAAGTAACTGTCATATCATTCATTTAAATCAATATGTAAGTTTAATTTCAACTTCCTCTTATTGATATGAAGGACTTCTAAGATCGTTTATAAGATCATATCATTCGTTTAAATCAATATGTGAGTTTAATTTCAACTTCCTCTTATTGATTTGAAGGACTTTTAAGACTCTGTATTTTATGGTATTAAACATTATATTTATATTTTCAGTGAGGGCTTCTATTTGTATCCCGATGGTCAGGCCTATAATCCCGATTTATCATCTGCGGTACAAAGCCCGACAGAGGATCACATAACTGTTACGCAAGAGCAATACGAACTATACTGTGAAATGGGCAAGTCATTAAGTGTTTAAATTAAATGATGTACTCTGTTACTTATACCATTTGATTATGTTCCACAGGCAGCACATTTCAATTATGCAAAATCTGCGCAGAAAATGATAAGGATATACGCATTGAACCATGCGGCCATTTACTTTGTACGCCCTGTTTAACCTCCTGGCAGGTAGACTCGGAGGGTCAAGTGAGTAGAAAATCCTTAATTTGTCTAAAAAAAGAAGTTTGAACCGAGTTTATGTTTCTCGCAGGGCTGCCCATTCTGTCGCGCCGAAATCAAGGGCACCGAACAAATTGTTGTTGATGCCTTCGATCCGCGCAAGCAACATAATCGCAATGCGACCAATGGACGGCAACAGAACCAGGACGACGATGATACAGAGGTATAGTTTTGTGCAGTCATTAATGCTGAATGAAGCCTCTGCTGCTGCCGCCTGTGCTGCTATTATACATATTACTTTTACTCTTTTATATACATATTATTATTTTTGTTCGTTTTATATAGAGTTTATAATGCTATTGTTTCTATATTTCTATTTTAATAAGTTTAATGTTTTAGTGCAGTTTGTTTTGTTTTGCGCGCTAGTTGCAATTATTCCTAAGCAACATATACATACATACATATATTTATAAATTATTAGCCAAAATTCATGCGACTAACGAAAACATACGCACGCAGACACAAACATTATATACACATTTATACTCTACTTTTATAGTCTTATGTGTATGCGCAGCGGAAGTAGCCCATTGATGGCTACTGTTGTTGTTGTTCTTTTTTATCGCGTTTGCTGCTTTTGTTTCTGTTTGATGCGTTTGTTTTTGCTGCTTTTCCACACGTTCTTTCTGATTCATTTAATATGATTTTGCTGCTTTCTTTTATCAGCTAAATTTTATACATATTATAAATTGTTCTTAATCATTGCACAACCGCAGCAACAACAACAACAAACTGTTCAAGTTATCAAAATGTTGTAGCATTTGCACTTTTGTATATAGGCACTATGGAATTTAACTACTGTACTGTACTATTGTATTGTATTTTTTTATTTATAGTTAGTTATAAGCTGTTCCCATATAACACTCATTGTTTTCCACAGTATTTACTTAGAATTCACTTCGGTTACACTCATGTGCATACTTATAGTTAGACAAACAAACAAAAACACACATACACACAACGCATAGTAATATTTTTAACGTTTTGCTTCAATGTTTTTCATTTTAGTTTATTGTTTAATATTTCCAAAGATAAATTTAGTTTGTAGTAGTTTTTTTTTTAAATAATTACTTGTCGTCAGCCGCATCATATTTTGTTTAATGCATCGTTTCGCCGTTAACTGGGCTGCCCTAAGACTGTAATTTATTATTAACAAAAAAAAAAAGGCTAACAGAAGCGTTCATTGAAACAACAATGTATTGAAATTAGTTCATATTTAGTATATTATATACTCTTTGACATGTTTGTCACAAGCTTGGGCCACTTTTTGTTTTGGGGCAGAATTTACAAAGCGCTAGTTCTGAACTTTAACAAAAAGTATTATGACTGAATTTCTTGCAGCTTCAAATAACTCAACTTTCATTTAAATTATAACCTTGATCTATTGTGCTTCAAGTCATTTTTTAAATTATTTTAATCTCTTTTTATAGCTTTTAGTTTTCCTAGGGCAAGCTAGAAAAAGATTTAAAAAGGTTTTTAGTTTTTTAAAATTTATTGCAATTTTGTTGCCTTGGGCGCACCAACAAAATTTGTGTTATTATTGTTCACACAATTAGTAAGGCCATTTACAAAATTAGTTACTTTTTGGTTGTTATCAAAGCGACAAATGGAAGTTGGATCTCAATGTCGTGAGAACCTGTGCGAATACTCCATTTGGGTTGTTTTTAGCTTTCACCACAAGTTAGAACGTGCTCTTATAGAGGTATAATTGTTATTGGAGTGACAGCTTTTTACAGCTCATATGGAGGTGGCATGAATCTGTTTTATTTTGACTTTACGACTTACGAATTAGCTAAGGATTCATTTAAAATAATTCGAAATGGGCATAATTCTTAAAAGCATGTTAATAAAATTCAAACATTGAGCATTACCAAAATCCTTTTTTAAATTGCTAGGTTGATATTTAAAATTCTGACCCTGGACATATCGTCTGAAAAAAAAAAAATATAAACAAAAGAGAACTGATTTTTAAACTTTTAACTTATGTAATAAGCAGTTCGCTTTTTATAACCATATTTTTATGAATTTTGCTGTCAATTGGTTAAAGTAAAGTGAATGCCGCAACAGTTTCACTAAAATTTGAAATATTTCTTTCATTTCCCTGAACTCAATTTATTTCCTTAGGCTCAAAGAAAAAATCAAATTAATTTATATAATACTATTTAGTATACGTTCATTAAATATAACTTTATGAAATGCCTTTTATAGTTTTCTATTAACTTTTATGTGCTCATTTTGTTTTCTGAAACGCAAAACAAAAAAACTTTCAACTTATAATTTGTAATAAAAGGCGATCTTTTTAGAATGTGTTTAAACTTAGTTTTAAAAATATTTAAAAACAATGCACATAATAACCTAGCACATAAATCAAAACAAAAAAAAATTATTATTTATATAAAATAAACTTATTTAATGCAATTTATTAATATATTTAAAAATTTAATTAGCATTTAGCAACTTAGTTATAATTTTCGAATTCCTTAATAAGTTATGCTAAAACGAAAAAAAAAATATATATATATATAAACATTCATATATAAATATTTACATATTTTATAACTTACTGTTTTTCTATGTTTACAGTTATTGTTGTGCCCCAAAAGTTGTTATTTTTTTGCATGCCTTTTAATTGCAGCTTTTGTTTTCACTTTGTTTAATTTGTAAATGCTCTTCACAAAATGTGTAGTATAGTTATATAAATTTTTTTAGAAGGGTCTTGGTAGTCCTAGAAGCATACACAAGAATTCCAAAAAGTCTTTTAGTTTTCGGACAAAAAAAATTTAAAGTGATTTTGGAAGTCTTTTTACGTAGGCTTTCCGGAACTTGTCTGTGCTCTATTAATTTTCGCAGTAAAAACTGACAGATTTATTGCCTTTTTTCAATTAGAAACTAAACTAGCAAACTGATTCTTTAAATGTTTTTAATATTATGGCCCAACTTTAAGTTATATAATATCTAGATTATTTTGGCTTATTATTTCTTGGGATATCGTTATGAATTTTCCTCTCTGATAATTAAAATTAAAAAATCCTATGAGAAACTAGATAAACAATCAGGTTCCTTATTTTAGTAGCAGAATTTTAAGCGCTTCGTTTAAATAGAAGAAAATAAGAGAAACATTTTTTTTTTATAGAAGTGTCTATATTTTGAGATATTGGCTTAGCAAGTTCACTTGACTATATTTGTGATCTTGTCAGAGGGCGACACAAATTTCGGAGTAATTTTAAAGACAGAATTAAATTTTGTATTTGTTCGACACTCAGATTTTATATGGTATACCCAAATTTAAGCAGTAGTATTTGTGCTCTTTATTTTTGGGGATATACATAAATACGCCATATTTGTGCGAATACGATTTTTGGCTTTAGATTTGTACATACTATATATATCGATTGGTGAAGAGCAATTACTTCGTCACTCCGAATTTTTTCCATCAACTTTTATTTTAGCAGCATGCCCAACTTTGCATAGGCTTAAGCTTACTTTACTCAAAAAACAAATCGAACCCAACTAAAACTCCAAAACCCGCAGGACATTGGCGACTTCAACATAGCCACAAGTTCGCTGCATGCGCTAAGCACCTCGGTGGCGGCGCAACCGGCAACGGAAAAGCATAGTCCGCATACATCCCCGCGTCTCGGCAGACGCAGTACTACACCTAGTCTAATGGCCGTTCAAAATGATCTGTATGCGGGCTGTGTAGGCGGCGTGGCGGCTTTGAGTTTACCCAGTGGCAGTGCAGCATCAACAACGCCGCAGCCCACGGCGCCACCAGCAGCGGCTGTTCTGAACAATGGTGTTATGGCCACAGCCAGCGCTACACAGAAGACAACCAATCGTATGAGTGCGCCACTCATAGGCTCCTGTGTGACCAATTCCACATATGGCCAAAAGCTTCCTGGCAAAACGGAGAGCAACGACAATGCTTCAATTAGCTCCTACGCCATACTGCAGAATCTGCAGGATGCCAGCGCAACTACTGTAGCAAGACGCAGCATTGATGCGGCCACCACGTCGGGCATGGTGGGTGGGGTAGCGCCTCCCCTGCCGCCACGTAAATCTTCACCAGGCATGGAAACACCTGGCAAGGAAAAAGCAATCAGCACTGGTCCGCCCAGCAGCAGCAAAAGCATTGATAACATACAATGCAGTCTGGACAACGTGCCGCCACAGACGACAGCGCCACCAATACCACCGCATGTCAGCTCCAGCTATGTGGACACCTTGGCAGACGACTTGATGCGGCAGCAGCGCCTTGCCAGCAGCACAGCGGGCAGTGTAACATCACCGGTGCTCTCACTGCTAGACGAAGACATAGTCGAGGTGGGACCGGCTGAAACCATAAGTGGGGTCATAGACACTCGTCCGCTAGAGGCACGGGGTACGCTGCCAATGCTAGACTCCTCCACGGCGCACTATACGCAGCTTTGTACAACAACCACAAGCGCTGCAGCTCTTAGTGCAGCAACCAGCAATGGAAGCAGCTTGGCCAATGGTAAGAAACTGCCACAGCCGCTAAAGCAGCAGCAGCAGCAGGTGTCACAACAGATGCCACAGCCTGCCCAGAAACAGCAATTGCCACAGCAGCAGCCGCTGCTCTATGCAAATGTGACGATCAATCAAAAAGACTGTGCCGCCAGCGTGCCATATGAGAATATCAATTTGGAGTACATTGCGCGTCTAATGAATGCCGGGTACTCCAAGGAGAATGCTATTACTGCGCTGGGCATTGCGCGTAATAATATTGAAATGGCAGGCGATATATTGCGTGAATTTGTCTCAAAGAATAGCGCCTAAGTGCCCAATACAAAATATAAATACCCATTCGTAAGTGTGATTTAGAGTAGAGGAGTGTTTGGGTGTCTGGGCTAGATTTGTTGTTGATTTTATGATACGATCCCAAAAAACTAAAAGATTATGCTAAAGAATAATGGAATAATCTTAAAAACAAAAATATATATATTTATTTATTTGAAATTCTCATTAATCAGCTTGGTAAATAAAATGTAATTCTCGCTTTAGGAGCACAACTCTTTATATAGTTAGTTACACTAAGATAAGCAACCGAAAAACCAAATACCTATAACCCAAGTCTACACGAACATTCTCATAGGCTTCATAAGCAATAAAATTTGACTACTTTAAGCTATTGCTTGAGGATAATTGGAAACCGACCGGGGGTAAGTCGCCCCAGCAAATAAAGTTTCAAGCTACGACGAGCTATTACCCTTAGTTATTATATTAGCGTGGTTATATTGGTCTGAACAAATGAATTTTAAAGAGTAGCCTCCCTTTTTAGAAACCATTGAAGTTGAGCAACACCAGTGAGGTCTCATTACCATCCATAGTATTTGTTTGAGACTGTTATGCTGAGTGTTGATCAGCTCAATAGCCAAAGTTACCGTCTGAGCAAACTGACTCAAATTTTGGTAAAAGTTTTATAGGTCTCATCCATCCTTCTGTACATGCTCGATTCAGTTTTCATAATCAAATCCCTGACCGTATCCGAGCGTATTGAGCGAAGGTGACAGGGTGACAGACATCCATTCCATCGGCGATAGGGATACATACCTCTTTTACTTAACCCAAAAAGGAAATGACATGCCATCTTTTGTAACTATTCTCCCCCCCACAATATCAACTCTTGTAAAGTCCAGAGCGCCGACGTCTCTTTAGCTGATATTGCTGTGGACTATAAAATATAATTAATTCAAAGACACTTTTTTTTAATTTAATTGCAAACATTATTTCCAACCGCAATATCATCCGTAGATTTATCGGCACATACTATATCTGCTATCTGAGAAAGAGCACATAAAGTCGAACGCATACCCAACTTTTTGATGCTGGTTGCGAAGGTATTGAACACCCAAAACGCCTCTCCTATCTGCGATTATGATACACAGTCAGGCTAGCTTATTCTAGCCCCATTAGCAAACGCTTCGTCAGTTAAAGTTTCTTTTTACTCTCGGAATTAAATTCTACTCCTGAAAATGCCATGTTTGAATTCAGTCAAAAGTTATGGTAACCAAGTTCTATTACTTATAACCCCATCTCGTATACCTACACACAAAAAACAAAAAAAAAAAAACATTCACTGATACAACAAGGCGTAGCCAGCACAAGTAATTTAGCATAGATCTTCCCTTAAAACAAAAAAATTTATTTAATAAAGAACTAAAAAGTTTTCGAAAAAGTTAAGCACAACCCATGGATATCAATATAGTTCTATTTACTAAGACTATGTAATTCTTCCTACTTCGTGTATAATAATTAACTTAAAATCATATAAAATTAAGAATGAAAAAAAACAACTAAAAAACAAATAAATTGCATAAGCGCAATTCTAAGGACAAACATTTTTACCCACCCCAAAATATTAAAATTTTCTCTATTAAACTCAAAAAACAACAACAAAAAAAAAGACATTGAATAAATTGCAGATAGTAAGCTCAGCAACCCATATCATTGCAAAACTCTGATAAGTGCATCGGCAGAACTAGGCAATATGTTCCATAAACAGGTTTTCAGCGTTAAATGAAACATAACCAAACAAATCCAAGAGTCCAAGTTACATTAATTTAAGACTTAAAAACAAAGTTGGACGAACGGCGTCTGGCACAATCCTGAGTTTCCTCATATTAACATCCGATGCACTATCAAATTTTACCTCGATTTTATATACAAAACTTAATATTTTTTGTAATAGTATTGTAAGTGAATGCAATTAAAAAATACTTTACCGAGTATTCGTTGAAATTCTAAGCTAACAAAAACACCAAGATGATCTTTATATTACAATCCCTTTTTACTGCCTTTATACGAATACCAACAAACATTAAATTATAGTAAAAGTAAAAAAAAAGCAAAAATCGGTTTAAATTTGCCAAAAGTTATAATCTACGATGCAACTGCGATCCAAACTTATATAGCATATACTATAAAAAATCTATATAAGTACGCATTAAACGCGATATAATCATACGAAACGAAAGCAAAAGCATATACAAAAAAAGATGAAATCAATGCAATATGTACTCACTAAAATTGTAACGTAAACATTAACATAACCTCAAATAAAATATATACATATATATATATATATATATATATATATATATATATTTTAATGCATTCATTTGCAGTTGGAATTTTAAGCAAAACAAAGAAAAAAAGCAAATATGTTAAGAGAAACCAAAGTTGGGGGAAAAACAAAACGAATAAAAGTCAATAACAGTAAAGTTTTAAGCACGCATAGCATTAAAAGAAAATAAAAGAAAAAAAAAACAAATCAAAGCATCATTCATGTTTCCATAGTCATGTCATATAACCGGAAATATAAGCAGATATAAATTATTCTTATAAATAAAAATTAAAACAAAAGAAACCAAAGCAGCAAGTCTTTATTATGAGATTTGCCCTAATTCATTTTCTGGGCTGGCTCTCTAAAATAACCCTCCGGGTAAGGGGTCATTGTGTTTCAGATGCCATTTCCATTATCATTTTCTTAAAGTAGCTTTACCCTTCCCATGAGCATTTTCGTCAATTTGTATAGACGAAGTGGCCATTAAGCTACTACCAAAGACTTTATGCCTGCCGACTTCTGCTACCAGGACGTTGAAAGTCCGTGTAGGACCTAAGCTTGTCCTAATCTCTAATTCTCGCTCTGTCTTTCCAATTAGTAATCCCAATTCAATTATGCCTGTCGACAGGGGTAAGTTATTCAAGGGGCCCGTAGACTTGAAAAATCATTAGAAAATTAAATTCTTTAAAAAGGATATCTACGCTAAGCAAGCTCGTAGCCAGTTCTTCGTGAGGGTAGACCTGAATACACTTTGTTTATGGTAATATTTACATTGTGACCAGAAAGTTTCTGGAAATTGTAAGTTAAACTGCCCGCGCTGAATACTTTCCAGCAATTAGCGACTAAAATTTTGAATTCGAAAGTTTTTTAAAGTTGCAAAGCACTGTACAAAATCGGTTGACTGTATTATATAGCCCCCATAGTTCCGAATCGGTAAAAATAGTTTGTAGTGCAAAATTCGCCGTTTTTCTTTTGTTTATGAAGATATCGTAGCTAATTTTTGTGTTTGATTGTTTCTTAGTATTCCCCAGCACTGTACCGATTTTGAGCCGATTAGTCAAAAAAATATTTTTAGGGCATAGCTCGATGGATTATAAAGGTATAGTAAACAAATTTGGCATTCGTAAGTCTTTTAGAGTTTCCCAGCACTGTACCAAATTTGATCGAAATCGGTTGACTATATCATATAGCTCCCATAGGATCAATCGGTCAAAAAAACGTTTTTTCTACAAAATTCGTTGTGTTTCGTTTGTTTGTAAAGACACGAATAACTTATTTTTCAAAAATGATGAGGTAAAAGTTTAAACGTCATTTGAAGGAACTCTCAAAGAATTTTTTTTGCTGATAGTTATATGACAATATCTTAATCAGAACGCCGAGGGTATTAAAAAACGAATGTAACGTCCGCATCGCGGGAAATGCCTATATGCTAACGACACTGCCATTCTATCGTTTTCCACTGCCGTTCATATGGCTGCTGTTGCCTTGTCAAACTAATTGGACATTATCGCAAATTGGGCACAACACTGGAACATCCAGTTTAATGGTGACGAATCTTCCACCGTTTTATTTTCCTTAAAGAAAGACTTAAATCGGGAGATAATTCCTGCTCAGACGTGGCACCCCTACCTCGGCATCCACCACAACGCAAAACTGTGCTGGAGACCGCACATTTAAATAATCAAGAGCTAAACTTGGCAAAATGGAGTTGTAGTGTTAAAAATATAAGTCCATAAACAATAATCTCGATATAAATTTTTTCCTGATTCGTGGGAGGGGCCGCATCCTCCAAGTAAAGCACTGTAAAAGGTGTTAAAGAAATGATTTAAAAGGAAGGCTACACATTGAAATTGAGGCCAACAGCACGCAGCGTGCTGCGAACCTCGTTCAATTTGAGACATCAAAAAATAGTTTAGTAACGCACATTGATGGTAATAGCCTAGTGGAACGCCAGAGCACTTAATGACATGAAACTGATTAAAGTTGGAAATAAAAATATAATTTTTTTTATCTGATGCAAACCAAAACGCCTTGGACGGAAGACGACATTGTATTGGACACTGGTGAAACTGTTCGATGTCCACTGCTTCTCTAAAAAACTGTAATACTAACAGATACCTTAGTTTCGTTTTCGTTGCGTTTGGTCAAATTCAACATTTTCTGTTTTTTACCTAAAAAAGAAACACGTACCAAGATGTTGCCGTTCAAAAATCCATTGCCACCGGGTGAACTTCACATCATGTCATATACGACAACTGTACATATGTACATATTCATAACTATTCAACAAAAAATGCCCCTTATTGTTAACGATAAAATTAGTATTCATGTAACTTGACTTTTGGATATAATAATAGTATCGGCGCCGGTAACTTCCATCAAAATTTTGTAGTTACAGCTTTTACGGTTGTATCAAATTCAAAGCATAGTCACGACGCCACATATAATAATACCAACGTGATCAAGAAATTGTTCTTTTTATTTTTTAACGCATTGGTGGAGTGTTACATTGAACTGTATTTTATTTGGTGGATGGACTGACTTACAGGATGTCTCTTGTTTTGTTGTTTTCCCATTCTTTTTGTATTTCCCATAGTTTTTGTAAAAAAAAAAAAAAGTGATGTTCTTTCAACCTTTGAAGGAACCAAACGCATTTAATTCAACATAAAAAAGTGCAAAATAATTGTAGTTTTAATGAAATATTTATTTTTTATTATTTGACTTATATAGTTTGCAATTGTTTCATATTCAAGCACATATGTTTTTGTTTTTGTTGCATTTTTTTGTGTTTTCCATTTTTTTTTTGTATTTGTTTGTTTATATTTTATAATAATAATGCTGTGCTGTTCATTACATTGCATAATGCCTACGCACGGCTTTAAACCAACTGCACTTTATCTCACCTGCCCTTCACATAATATAATTTTTATATTAAAGTTACTATTTCTTGTGTGTTGCTTAGTGTTGTTGTATACAACATGGCTATAATAGGACGTACTGATCCCAAATTTGTTGTTTTGCTTTTAAAGTGTACTTTTTCTTAGTAATTGAAATTCATAATTTTCACAATATTTGCTCTTTGTTTCTGCTATCTCTCTTTTTACTTTCCTTTTTTTTTTTTGGGTAATGCAGACAATTTGTTACAAAGTAAATTGCATTATTACATAATATATGTTATATGTGCAAAGATATGAAAGATCTTGAATGGGTGCAAGTTTCCTGACAATTGGATGACTAGGAGCTGAGATATGACATCAAAAGTAAGAGCAATCCCGTTGTCATACATGATTTGAATACTCTTTTATAAAATATGCAATAAGTAATATTGCTATTTACTTTGCAGCAAATAATGCGCATTTTTGTATATAATATATATATTTTTTTTTTTGTTTTTTTTTTATAATATTTAAAAATACATTTTTAAAAATTTTATTATTTTTAAATTTTTTATATTTGAATTTTTTAATTTTCATTAAATGGTTTCAACATATTTGGCGCAGCAAATTTTATTTGCTCTATTTTTGATTAACACATAATATTGTGTGTTAGTTACATTTTTTTTTTTTAATTTTCAAGTTTTTAAATAAATATTTTTTGTATAAATGTATATATGCTTGCATGTATATATGTAATAAATTAATGCAACCCTTTGAATGCAAAAAATTCGTGAAATAACATTTATGTTTTTTCAGCAAATATTACAACATAATTAAAAAAAAAAATATAATTGAAAGTCGATAAAACACCATAATCAAATTATACAAATTAAGACTTAGTTTTTTATATAAATACTTTTCTTTCTTGATTTTGCTTCATTCCTTCTTGATTGTATATAATTATTCAATAAATATATAATGTATAAATGTTAACAGTAAAGTTTGAAAGCATTGAAAGAACAGTTACGAGAAAGAGTATAGCAGAGAATAAATTTAAACTACAAACTAAGTTGGAACCCTATTACAAGCACTCTATTAATAGAGCGCTGGTAAAATTGCTCTATTTTTTTTTATTTTTTAAATTAAAGCAAACTAGTTGAAAATAGTATACACAATGTTTGGTTTTTCAGTTTCACAACTTGAAAAAGTTTACAATTTATAGCTGTGTTAATTTTAAAAATTAAATATTTTATACGCATATTTGATATCAGACACTGAAGAAAGGTTTTGAGTTCCTGTTAAGTATTTTTTGTTTTCATTTTTCTTTTTATATTATGTTATTTATAAATATATGCCATATGGTTGCTATCAGTATTATTATCGTTTTCAATAGTGTTTCTTCTATATTAATTATTCATTATATGCTTTTTAAACGTACTTCGTATATGGTTATAGCGACAAGTTGATGTAGTTGGTTGGTTTTTTTTTGTTGGTTGCAGTATATATTTTTTTTGTGGTATGTTAAGCCTTTTAAGTTGCGCATGTAAATGTTTTCTAGCATACAGGATATACATATGTATTATATAGAGCGGTAAGCAAAATTGTCTTTGATTTGCATTTTATATGATGACTTCGACAAATTATTCTACCAAAACGCCTGAAAATAAAATAAAAGGTTTAAGCAAAAAAATTTTTCAACAATCAAAACTTAATTAAGACGATAAACTTCTGAAAGAATTCCAAGTTCAGGCAATTAACAATAAAATGTTTGAGCACTCGATACCCATTCGAACAATTCTAAAAATTTATTGGATAATGGCACGAGCTGTGAGCGTAAGCCGAAAAAAAATTGAGTTGTTATGTGCACTACACAAAGAGGGGTGAAGCCTGGAAGACTGGACTGACACAACCTTTAAATCTTGTCAATATAAAAAGAAATGATGGTCATAGTTTCAAACACACAAATTATATTTCTTAAGTAAAATAGTTGCGAATTATAACTACCTTTTGCAACTCACCTGGAATGCGTGGATGGCGCGCTAGCACGGAGAAACCCTTGCCATGTGGACCCTTAGGCGCGCGTATGAGTATTAGCCTTGGCACGCCGTCTTCGCCATTAATTTTTAGGCGCGAGATCAAACGATCCGGACGATCGTTAATTTTTAAAACGTTACAAGCGGAAGATTTGCCATTGCGCTGTAAGAGCTTAGTAGATTAGAATCAGAAAATATTTTACTTAGTCGCAAGTCCTACCTGATTGGTCACCACGGAGAATTCCACTGTATCGCCAGGATGCAGAGCCACCGTATTACCCTGCACTTCAGACATGTGAAAGAATAACTTTTTGCCATCCTCCACTTCGAAATTGAGAAACCCGAACTGCCCCTTAATGGAATCTACTGTGGCGCGCTTCTTCTGCCTTACGGCATTTACCTCGGCAGCACGTCCACTTTCATCAATACGAAAACTGACCAAGTCACCTTTTTGCAAAAGATCACGTTTGTTCACCAAACTGGTAATGCCAAACTCGTGCTGTGATATAGTCGTTGTGCGTAGCTCATCTAGTATTTCAATAAGTCCAGCATACTCCTGCTGATCGGGGTTAATGCAGCGCAGCGGACGTGCCACTACACCATTGTGCACAGACTCAAGTACGGCCGGCTGTGGTATGGAATTTTTTGGCAGTGTGCGCACATTTTCGGCGGGCAGACAATTGCCTGATACCGAGGTATTGCCATTGGGTGCCAGCGTGTATTCAACTTCTTGTCCCAGCTCAAGCCAATTGGGATTGCCAAGATAATTGCTAAAGTGGAAGAAGACCTCCTCGTCATGCGAGAGTGTTTCAATGAAGCCAAAATTCTCCTTGATGACAGCTATAAAACCGCGATATAACTGGCTAGTCTCATTTCCAGCATGATTATTATTCTCCAGCTTGAAATCTTCAATGTGCGGTGTGCAAATAGTTTGGGTAGCGTTGCTACCGACGCTGCTGGTACTGCCTCCGGGGCTGCCGTGCATAATATAGCCATTTTGTAGAGAAGCAGTGGAGCTGTTGCTGCTAATGCCATTGGTGAGTAGCAATTGGTCGTTTTGGTTTAGATTGACTGACTGCTGTTGTGCGGCAGCTTGTTGGTTAGTCAAAAGTTGTTGTTGTTGCTGTTGCAGCGAAATCTGCTGAACATTGACGGCTATAAACTCCTTATTCCGTTTTACCTAAAAGAAAGAATAAATGATGAGTCAAATAAAACATGCAAAGGAAAAAGCTCAGACTTCTTACCATGTAAATATCAAAGCGCACATTTTCGCCAATCCTTGGTGGTTTTTCGCAGTCTTTAAGAAAATACATTATAGTCTTTTTAACATCGCCATGCTCGTAGGTTATAACGCCGCCTTCAAAACGATCTTGACATTTAATGGGACTCTTGGGCGCCTCGCGTGTCACAAAGCCTGAGAAGAAAAATTAGAAATGTAAGTTAATGTAAAGCCAATTTTGGTCATGTACTTTATGTATGCACTATTTGCTTTAACTAAATTATAGTTATTATATAAATAAAATGTTCGCTACGAATACCCTAACCTGTAACTTTAGCTGAATCTTGCGTATTTTCTTTTATTTCTTCTGCAAACATTAGAACTGTCGACTCGAATGAACTAAAGACACAAAATAATAGAAAAATATATTTATCTAGCGTTGCCACAAAATACGTTTATACTAGATAGCAAGCAGGCTTTGAAATAAACTTCAATTTGACAGAAATCTATTAGGTACCGTCGTACGGAAATTGCATTGGTCAATTATTATGTTGAACTGTTTTACTCTAGTATTCGCATTTTTTGATCCTTAATAAATTATATAACGATGATTTTGAAATTCTAGCCAATACTCTTTTTGTGCGCTTTTTAAATATTATTGTAAATCGTCTGTTTAAGTTGAAAAAATCAATACAAGAGAGTAAGTAATGCGGATTCAACCATCCATTTTCGGCAGACGGTTTAAAGTCATTTCTTAACTATAACTTAAGAAATAAAAAAATTTTGTTTTTTAGAGGTATACAATTTGTAAATAACATGCTGTGATATCTTTATAATTAAAGCTTTTAAGTTCGATTCGCCAATATCAAAAGCAATTGCTGAATATAGTAATTGATAACACTAGTTTAAAAATTTAAGGGTAATCGAGTAAACCTTCGTAAAAGTATTTTTTTAGGGTAGTTTTGGGTCGAGAAACACGAGAATAACATAAATTTTGTTTTTCCTAAGAACCGTTTTCAAAATTTTTACGAAAAACATGTTTTTGGGCACTTTATCGTATCGACATTCGTATTCGCTTTGATACGATATGTACGGATTAAGTAAAAATTATTAAAGTTACAAGCAACCAAAGTTGCAAAAGATACAAAGTCTTGTTTTCAAAAGATATTGACGACTAACTGCAAAAAGAGCCCATAAACATATTTTTCGAAAAAAAACTCGAAAACAGAAAAAAAAAAATTAATGCCATTTTCGTGTTTCTCGACCCAAAATTATTCAGGTTCATTTTTCGTGTAAACAAACTAGTGTAATACAAACTTTAAATAAAACTAGTCAATTTTACAATTATATTTTTAATTTTTTGTTATGCCGGTTATAAACCGGAAACGCCGCCTACCCTCAATGTTGCTTGCCATTAGCGTCTCGAATTGCACAGAGTTTGCCGGCAAATGCTTTATGCGTATGGCCTGCAGACGCGAATTATTATAGGTTAGACTCTCTTGAATGACAGTAAACTCCACTTCATCGTTGACTTCAATTTCGCGACTCTGCAAGACATATATATGGGTATTATTAACTTGTTCTTCAGCACTTGTGTATTGTTCTCTTACCGTGTCCAAAATCTCAGTAAAATGGAAAAATAAACGCACTTGACGCTCTACGCAGCGCAAGAAGCCAAAACCCTCTTTCAACGCGGCAATTGTTCCCTGTTCGCGCTTTTCCCCGGACACTTTGAAAGTTTCATCCAACAAAGCAATCGATGTAGCGCGCTGCAATTGATCGCGCCGATCTGTGGCCAACAAAAACTGCACCCAATCACCATGCCGCAATGTAAAGTCACCCTTTTGATCTTTATCACCAAATGGCACCTCGACCTCCGAATAGTCCAAAGCACGATAGCGTATGCGTCCTGGCAACGGATCATTGTTCTGACGCACCGGATTATTGCGGTCCAACGGCTTCAAAACTTGCCCTTTGTAAATGGTACTGTCAACATCCTCAAAAATTACAGAGCCGGGTGGTAGGCGCGTTATATTACAGGCAAATTCACGGCCCTGCGGAGGCACAGAGGCAGACTGATTTTTTTGAGAAGTATGTATATGAGCTTGGCCGCTAGGCCCTATTACAACTTACGCTTTTAGTTTGTATGGTAAATTCCACGTCATCTCCAGGACGCAACTCCACATTGCCCTCGGCTTCAGAGAAATGAAAAAAAATTTCCTTGACAACATCCGCTCGCTCAATAAAACCAAAAGATTCTTTCATTGAGCAGACAACGCCGCGGTACTTGACCGGTTGCGAGGGATTTTCGAGACGTATATGGCAAGCGCCTAGGTTACCTCTGCAAAAATAATTTATATGTTAAGCGTATATGTATTATGAAAAAAAAAGAAGCTGTAGACAATACAATATTTTTCCTTTTGAAAAAGTATATACCTTTGGTTTGTTGCAATTTGAAAGCTCACTTTATCGCCAGCATGTAAATTGACATTACCCTCCACATCATCTTTGGTATACGGTAAAAAGAAACATTCTCCACGATTCTCATAGCTAATGCGGCCTGTAGTCTCGTTGGATGAGACCAAATTGTTGACATTATCGGTACGCAATTCAGTGGTAACAGTGCCAGTAACACGCTCCTCAGAAAGCACTACTTCTGGCGCTATTTTGGATACTTGACTAGCAATAGGCTTGCCGGTGCGCCGATCATAGGTCATTTCAAATTCGACTGGATCGCCAATCTTCAAATGATCAATATTACCACTAAACTGTGAGAAGTGAAAGAATAGACGAGCTTGGCGCTCACAGCACTGAATGAAGCCATACGAATGCTAAGAGATATTTGTTTTTAAATAATTGCAATTGCATATTCAACCGTTTCAAGAGCTCACCAATAGTTTCTCAATAATGCCAGTTTCGCGTGTAGCCTGATTTGGATCTGCTGCTGCGGCCGAGGAATTGCTCGATTGTGAGCCAAAAATGGATGATGAGCTGCCAGCTCCATTGGTCAACACGCTGTTAGATTGAAAGACTCCAATGGGTGCTGGATTCTGCAAGACCTCATTGACATCGTTGGCATCAAAAATGCCAATGCTGGGATGTTGTTGTTGTTGCTGCTGCTGTTGATGATGTTGCTGCTGATGATGGTGTTGTTGCTGATGATGATGCATATGGGGCGGTTGCTGCTGCTGTGGGGTTTGTGGCTGCCCCATTTGTGCCAGTTGCACTGACGAAGGTGTTGGTGGCCCTTGACTTTGCGGCCCCAGACCCAGCGTGGTTGAATCAATCGTGAAGGTTCCGATTGTTGGAAATGTTGTTGGTATGCCCATGTTACGCATGGCGTTCATATTGAAGTAATTATCGCACGACAAGTTGTCATAGATTTCTGGAAGAGGCAGAGCGAATTGTAAGATTATTATAAAGATAAGACGGAGTAGTAAAATTTTGAAATATTTATTTAAAAGCTTGTCTGAGTTAATCCTTGAATGAATTGGGTTAAGGAAATATTGTTTACTTTCTTTTAGGAAAGACGTGACTTCTCCATTACTTTCATTCAACTTCGCTTTTTGGTAAAATTTGAGAGGCGTGTTTCCAAAAGCCAAATTAAATACCATACTTCTGATACATTTAGTATAATATAGTTAGCGTACTAATTAAGCTCCTAGTTGGAGCAAGGGGCGTCAGTATAATATAATAATCATAATTTTCCTGACTGACTATTTTGTCTGGGCGAAGCATGGGGATCGCTATTAATAACTGCTCGAAGAGAACAGGGACCTGCAGTTTATAGCTGAATCCGAACGGCAGTGTCTTGAATTAACAGAGATTTTCTTGGACAAATAGCGTCTTTGAGCTAGCGAAGCCAGTGCTAGGCTAATGCCCCAGTGCTTCTGCGGGGAATCGAACCACCGACCATCGGGTTGCAAAGAGAGTGCGCTACCACTACGCTACCGTTGGCCACATTATATATAATTTAATAATAAAACCAGCCGAGAGAGGTTTAAATACGCATCTTTTGTTGAAATTTTGTCTTTTTAGATCTTGGAGATCACTTGAGAAAATACAAGCCAAGTCATTATAAGTCGAACATAAAACCCTAAATGGCTCATGTACAGCATAATTGGTAGTGCATCTCTTAAGAGACAAGGGTACAACATTTCTAGAGGAGCGTCTAGGAAGGTTAAACAAAAGTTGCCGAAGAAGGAACGAAACAGTAGTAGTCAAGTCCTGGGCGAACGAGCACCATGAGTTATGAGGAGAATTGAAATCATCATGAAGTAAATGATGCGACGAGCAACAAAGTTTAACATTATCAGCGAACATAACACGGGCATTATTAACCGCATTTGGCAGATTATTTATAAAAAGTGTAAAAACAGAGGACCTAGATGACTACCTTGCGGAACACCGGTAGATACTTGAACATTTTTGGAAAGAGTGGACCTAACCATAACACTTTGGGCTCTCTCAGCAAGGTAAGAAGAAATCCAATTGAGAAAGTTGGTCGGAAATCTTAAGAGCCCAAGCTTGAAAATACGGAGCCTTAATAAAATTAGTATAAATGACATCTGTTTGAAGTTTATTTGAAAATCCTTTAAATGCTAAGGATGTAAACTCAAGAAGGTTTGTAGAGGTACGACGACCAAAAGTTAGGTCATCATTGGTAATAAAAGGAACATATAGACCGTTGCCAGACAAAATATTAAAAGGATAAGAAGTAGGAGTGTAAGAATTTAAAGCTGGGGCGGATCCAAGATTTCGTCCAAATTGACCCGGATTGGTTAAAAAAAAATTCTACATTTTAATCAGTGTTGTTCCACTACGCATCGTCCATGTCGACAATTCGTCGAAAACGTCGACAATTGTGTCTTTTAAGCGATTTTTTTAAGTCTGCTGTTTCTGGTTAGTGCTGATCTATTTAGAATCTGAATCTATGCATGCTCCAATACAGGATAAACAGCTAGGAAACACTTGGAAGCACGCAAAAGAAACTTTTAGAAACCACGAAAACAATGATTACCATAAAAAATCCATTTTGGGTGTCGAATACCTACGGGATGTTGAGCTTGCGAAGCAAACGAAGGGAGTTTTCGTGCTGTTCTAAGTTATCAAGCTGAGGGTGATAAAATTTCGAAAAAAAAAAGTCGTATGTCGTTGCCAAAAAATGCGTCTTATTTGAGTAAAACAATTCAAAATTAATTTATTGATATATGTCACGAATTGGTAATGAAAAAATAGTTAACACAGAAAATAAAGCTGAAGGATTCCCTGTTCTAGCAGATGAATCGACCAATATATCAAGCATAGAACAATTTTCTATTTGCATTCGGTACTTGCACTCAAAAATGAATATTTGTGAAGATTTTCTCCGATTTTTGCCAGTTACCAACGTTTCTGGAGAAGGTTTGGCAAATTCAATCAGAAACTATTTACGCGATGACAATTTATGTGCATTGCGCTGCACATAGCTTCGATTTGGCTGTTAATACAGCTTGCGAAGTATATGGAATAAAAAACGCATTGGGTGCTATCGGATCAATTGAAACATTTTTCAACTGGCCTATATGACAGGATATTATGAAGAAAGAAATTTTCAAAATGAAAAAAAGTGAGCCAGAGAAAGGCAAACTAAAGTCTACTTGCACTACAAGGTGGGCTCAGTCTCAAAAAGCAATCGCAACGTACATCGAAATGTAGCCAGCCGTTATTGAGGCGTTAAAAGAAATAAAAACGTGGAATGATCGTAATACTTCAGAAAATGCAACGCAACTTTAAACTGCAATTTCTACGATTGAAGTTCGAATCGCCTGTCACATTATGGATTCAGTTAGTTCGAATTGCAATCGAAAAACCAAGATTTAGGCGAAGCTATCACATTAGCAGATGACGCTTTGAATGAATGCAGGAAAAAGCGAGAAAATACAATTCATCTTTCCATGTTGCTTATGAACTTGTTCCTGAAATTTGTTCCATATATGAGATAACAATGAAATTGCCTTGTCGTTGCAAAGTTAAAGCAAAACATGTAGAAGAGTATTATAGAATTGCATTCTACATTCCGTTTCTCGATACATTCATTACTCAGCTTAAAAGTCGGATTCAAGAACACAAATCTATCTTTCAAAGTTTCAAACAATTGTTCTTCAAAGAAGAATTTGATCAAAAAAATGCGCAGACCTTTAAAAATTTTATGAAGAAATATTGGATTGTTCCGAAGGGAATTTATCTCTGAAGTCAGAATGTGGAGACAACTTATTAAGGATCTGAATATCCAAAATGCACTTGATGCTTTGATGGTCCATATTTCTCGATTATAATTTTTACGAGCAGAAAAAGGTGATTTGCAAAACTTACGCTTACAGTATTTTTCAGGTGATAAATAGCGAGTCATTCAAAAATGTTAAAAGGATTTTACGAGTGTTAGCAGCGTTACCTGTAAGCACAGCAACTCCAGAACGATAATTTTCGACGTTGAGGGACAGGACCGTCTGAACGGCCTTGCTTCTTTAAACATCCATAGTCGCATAGAACTGACCAAAATGGGTCCAGACCCGAAAACCCCCGTGGATACGCAACTGCTTTGAAGAGTAAGTAGATTGAAAAAAACTAGCAAATAAGTACCTTACACATAAGGGTAGAACGAAAAAGATCAGATTTAAGTTTTGAATTTACCAAATTGCTCACGACAACGGGATGAATAATTTTGATAGCAATTTCTGTTTAAAAGGATAAATTGAGAGCGGGCATACAAATAATTCAAGAAGTCTTGGTCATTTTAAATTTCTTGTAATATCTAGATTTCACATTTTTTAAATGTGATAATTTCCGAGTGAACCAGCGAGATTTGAGCGAAAAAGAAGTATTTATCGAAGGGACACACGCATCAAATACACTCCCCGAAATTCAATTAAGAACACCTGTTTTTATTTAAAAATATTAAGTTTTAAGTTATTTAAAAAGCATTTGTGGCTCAAAATATATTTTTAGCGTTAATTTATTCCGAATGAACTAAAAACTTATCCTAAATAACCAACGCTTGAAACTTCAAAAAGGATTAAAAAATTAAATTTATACTGCGAAATTCAATTAAGAACACTTTCTAAAAAGGAACAAAAATTAAATTTTTTGTAAAAAAAGAAGGGAAAAACACAAAGTAAATAGTTAGTCCAGGCTCCCGACTTATTTATAACATCGAAAATTCGGGTTGGCATCCAAGGATCCACCTCCTGAAAATCTGAAACTGGGATTTAAGCCCATTCTTCGATAACTGTCCTGCGTAGCTCCAGCACCGCCCGAAATTTGCGTCCGCCAGCCTAGACACGATGGGACAGGTTCCCTCACATGTTCTCAATGAGGTTCAAGTCCGGCGATCGATGTTTTTGTCCTGGAACCAACCACGACTGGCCGTTCAGACGTGGATTGGAGCATTACCTTGCAGAAAAATAGCATTTTCGTGCAACTGCAACAAAAATTAAGTCAGATTTGGAGAAACCAGTGTGTGCCCGTTGCGTGCCACAAATTTTGTCTGGCAGTAACCGACTAACTTGGAAGAAAATGAAGTCGTAACCAGCATTGACTCCATCGCACAAAATGGCCAAGTTAGACTTCGCAAAACACCACATGTCCTGGACTAATGAGTGAAAAAATAAGGTGTTTCTGATGAAAAGGAGTTTAGCCTAGATTGTCCGGACATTTTAAATTATTATTGGCATGACATTAACGGTCCGGAACGCTTTTCCACCAGATGGTTTGGGCGGCTTTTAACTACCAGAATAGGACACACATCTGCAAAATCACCACCCGTATGAACTCGGAAAGCTATATAAAATTATTTGATGACGTTTTTATTGACTTTCTAGAGCACCAAGCTGACCAAAATGCTAATTTTCTGCAAGATAACGCTCGGATCCACGTCTGAAAGGCCAGTCGTGGTTGGTTCCAGGACAAAAACATCGATCGCCGGACTTGAACTTCATTGAGAACATGTGAGGGAGCCTGTCCCATCGTGTCTAGGCTGGCGGACGCAAATTTCGGGCGGTGCTGGAGCTACGTAAGACAGTTATCGAAGAATGGGCTCAAATCCCAGTTTCAGATTTTCAGGAGGTGGATCCTTGGATGCCAACCCGAATTTTCGATGTTATAAATAAGTCGGGAGCCTGGACTAACTATTTACTTTGTGTTTTTCCCTTCTTTTTTTTACAAAAAATTTAATTTTTGTTCCTTTTTGGAAAGTGTTCTTAATTGAATTTCGCAGTATAAATTTAATTTTTTAATCCTTTTTGAAGTTTCAAGCGTTTTTTTGGTTATTTAGGATAAGTTTTTAGTTCATTCGGAATAAATTAACGCTAAAAATATATTTTGAGCCACAAATGCTTTTTAAATAACTTAAAACTTAATATTTTTAAATAAAAACAGGTGTTCTTAATTGAATTTCGGGGAGTGTATAATGTTTAGAGTATCATAGAAAAATGATGCAGCCTCAATGACGTCATCACAATTCATCAAGCGGGACCAGTCAGTGGAGGTTAAAAGTTCTTTTAACATAGAAAAATTTGCCTTACGAAAACAACAACGACGGACAATCGGAGAAGAAAAATTGTGGTTGAGGTGCACTTATAAGAAGTTTAATATCGAAAGTAGGGTGATATGTATCCTCAGGAATAGATAACGGGGAAGATCTGGAGACTGACACAATAGCGGGATTATGGGCCAAAACCAAATCAAGAATTCCATTTAAACATTTTCGGACGAGATTTGTTGGCAGTAACGGCAAATAGAGTAAGCCGTCCAGGAATTCGTTACGTAACAATCATCAAATTTAATAACTATTTGTAAGAAAAATGACGATTGATTTTGCGCCAGTGAATCAAATTAACATTTAATAGTATTATAATATTCGAAATGTTTGACTAATTTAATCTTTTAAATAAGGAACATTTAAGTCTTTGTGACAGCTATCTAAAATGCAATAAATTGGGATTCTCAAGTTCCCATCCGAAACATCTGAAGAAACTTAAAAATTATAATATGATTCATGCAAGTTATGGAAATATATATATAATGTTGGCCCTTACCTTCGCCGGTGCGATATCCTTTCGATTGCGTATTCATGTTGAGTTCAAATTACGATAAACAATTAAAAAAATGCTGATAACGACTAGCAAATAAAAGACTGGTTTGTTGGTTCTTCCAAGTGGATATAGATTGGTGCTTTAATTATTGCTGTTGATATTCTTGGTATCCAATGGTAAATGGCGTATTTAGATACTGTGCGATGACGGCGTATTGGAAACGATAAACGGCCAACGAGTTCTTAAGAGAGTTGAAGAGAGCGAGCGCATTTAAGCTCGGTCGAGATGTTTGACCAGCTTAAGGTTTATTTTATTTTTTTTTTCTGTTTTGTGTAATTTTTCAATTTTTTTTCCAATTTTTTATTTTTGTATTTTTATTATTTTATATCAAAGAGAAAAACTAAGCAATAAATACGTATATATTGTGTATATATATTTTGGCTAAACACTGGCACAAGAGGCACTGAAATTCCTTGTCTTCGAAGTTAATAAAAAACTTTTTTTTTTTGTTGATTTTGATGTTGTACCAACTTTTGTTATTGTAAGCGGCCTGGCTTACTAGTGTGTGTGTGTGTGTAAAAATGCAAACAAATATTGTAACGTTACGTTGTTGTTGTTATTAGATTTATTAAAGTTGTATTTGTTGTTGTTGACTTTGCTTTGTTGTTTATTGCAAATAAAATGCATTAGCTGCTGCCGTTTGATGTTTATTTAATTAATACATACATACATACACACCCACATGTAATATGCAGTGTTTCTTAAATAAATATTGCAATTTTTTCGATTTAAATGTTGTTTCTTTTTTTTATGAATTTTATTAGAAAAATACACTGGGCTTTACGGAATACTTTTGTTTGGGTTAGTTTAGAGCTTTTTTGTTTTTGTTTTGTTTGATATTTGAATATATGTTTTTATTTTATATTTACTTTTAGCTGAGTTATGTTCTTGGGAAGTGGTTAAACGTTTATATTGATTTTTTTATTTTCATATAATGTATATATGTATATAATATATTTGTAGGCAATCGTTGTGGTTTTAGGAAGTAGTAGTGATTTATTTTTTAAGTTAATTTAAATATTTTTTTTTTTTGTTTTTTTATATATATATATATATTTGTTTGGTTCACTAAGCTTTTAACACTTATGCGCAGCTCTGACGCTAAGCTGCCTGCTACGAAATGAATTCTGCTGCTGCACTGCCCGCTTCGCTGCTGCGGCTGCTTTGAAGTTTTCGCTGTACTTTGTTGCTATTACTTTTCGGTTACACGTTTTGTATATTGTTTATTGCTGTTTCGTTTACTATTTATTCACTATGAAAACTGTTAATTTATGTTTATGCGTTCATATTTTTTAAATATATGTATGTATATATATTTATATAGATACTCTTTATTAGGGGTTTTTAATTTGCATTTACTATGTTGAACTTTAAGCCTAAGTTTATATTTTGTTTTACGTTTTAAATATAAATAATTTTTGAATGCGTTTTTTGTTGTTTTATAAGTCTTTTTATAACCTACGGTTTTAAATTTGCTTTTTGTTGGTTTCTTTGTTGGTTGTTTGTTGTTGTATTACTTATTTCACTTATGGGCTCTTATTTATTTTGTTTTTGTTTACTACTTTAAGCTTATAAATGTAATGTTTATACAATATAATATATAATATACTATAGTATATGTATCGAAGTCCTTTAAGATATCACGAATTTGTTTCAATGTTTTTATCTTTTAATTTGCTCTTAAGTGTAAAATTCTTTTTTTTTTTTTCTTTTCGGTTTTAGCTATTGTTAAAAATTACAGTTGTTTTTCAGTGTTCCTTTTTGTTGTTATTTACGACGCATTAGAGATTTTTTTTCGGTTTTCTTTTTTAATTTAAATTTATATAAATTTACAGTAATTATCACAGAGTTGTTAAATCTTTCTTTGAATTTGTTTTTTTTTTTTTTTTATTTTTACTTTCTTTTGTTGCAGTTGCTTTTAAACATTATTCATTTAGACTTTTAACATTTCTCACTAGGTACACTTATAAAAAAAAATGAAAAGTATTAAAAAAACAAAGTTTTGTTTTTCAAATAATAAAAAAAACTGTGCAGGCGCTGGGCCTCAGTTTTCTTTTTTCATATAGTCGGTTAATTTCACTTATTTACAATTTTGTTTATTATTGGCTAAGTTACTTTACGTTTTTTTTTTGTTTTTTTTTTGTTTTTTTTATGTTTTTTTTTTTTAAATATGTATATATATATTTTTTTTTTGTGTTACTCAGTTATTTGCTTCACTTGTGTAAAACAGCGCTAGGTCTTCCTCATTGTGTGTGTTTTTGTAAAAGTGTCTTAAAATTAATAGAATTTTTGTAGATTTTTGGTTTTAAATGTTTACGCTTTATTGTTACCGTTAATAAGTTTTTTTTTGTTTTTGTTTTACTTTTTGTTTTGCTTTGCTTTTCACACTTTTGCGGCACAGTTGTTGCTTTATCGTTTAGTTGGTTAGTTTTGTCACTCTCGCACGCGCAGTTTATAATCAGACACATTCATACACAGTACCGTTACGTTAGGCGTTCCGCTCAGGCGTCGCCGTTAGCGACAAAGTTTTTACTCTCTCTCTCTCGTACTAAGCTTAAGAACTAGATGTTTTTTTTAAAGTTAAATAATTTAAATTTAAATTGTTGATGTTGCGTTTAAATTAAATATTTTTTTTTGTTAATATGCTTTAAATTATTTGTTTTGTTTTACTCCCGGTTATTTTGTACTTTAAAACTTCTATTCAGTTGTTTTGTTGGTTGTTTTTTTTTTTTTTTTTGTTGGTGTTGCTGCTGCTGTTTGTGTTGTCTCTTTTGTTTGCTTCCTTGGTGTTTTCTTCTTCTTCTCCTTCGTATTATTGTAGTAGAGGCGGCGATTGTTTTATTTTTCTTAATTTAAATTATTAGCAAATTTAATTCACTTTGACTTATGAACAAAAATTCGTAATTAAATTAAAGCTTTCAGGAAAAAATGAGGAATTTTGGGATTTTTGTTTTAAGATGATTTGCATTTGCCAGTTTATCCATTAAACTTATTCGAGCTTTACGACGTCAAAGTCGACGTCAACGCCAGCGCGTCGGCGTAACCGTTAGTTTTGTATTCCTTTTGCTGTTGTTTTCTCTAGTGCGTGCGTGTGTGTGTTCCGCTTCTTGTAGTTGTTGCTGTTGTTTTAAATTTTTCTACTCTATCTCTAAACTCCGTTTTACTGCAGCAGTTGTAGTTGCTTTGTAGCTTTTTTGTGTAGTTATTGTTTTTTTTATATTTTGTTGTTTTGAGTATTGACGAGTTAATTTCACAGCGTTTGAATTTTGTTTGGTTTGTTTTGTTTGATGCTTTTTAATTTTTTGAAAGTCTTCGTTTCAAGCTTGGCTTGTTACTCTTGCACAAAAGCGCAGTCACTTAAAATCTTTTTATGTCTCTGTCGCTCGTTTGCACATACTATAAGTGTATGTATGCAGAGGGAGAGCGCCGCCCACGCACACAGCACAACGGTGCCGACGTGTTTTAATATGTTCTGGACTTTTTTTTAGTGTTTTCTTTTTTTGTTGTTCACGACTTTTGTTAGTTACACTTTAGTTAACTTTAGTTTTGCAGTTAAACAAATTGCAAAAGGAAAAAATATATTTATTTGAAAATAAAAGTTTATGGCAGATTTGCTTTGCCTCCCCCGGTTTTAACGCCTCGTAGACTTTTTGAGCTTTGTTGTAGTTGTTGTTTTTATAGGTTTCTCTTTAGATGTAACTTTTTAATAAGATGCTTTATAGATTATTATTATTTTTGATTCGTTTTCGATGGTGTTTTTTTTTATATTTTGTATTTTTGTTTTTTCTTTTATATTATTATTATATTTTTTTATATTCAGATTATGATGAAAGTGATGTCAAAACGGAGTTTTAGTTACAAAAGCTGCAACAAAAGAATAGAGAATATAGCAATTAGTCAAAATGTTAAAGTAAGATAAAGATGGGATCGGGACAACGGATTGCATTGAATTCTGAAGCTATGTATGTATAGTAAAGAAAAAGATTAAGCTATGGCTGGAACACATGTATTCACTATGTAGTATTGGTCTTAAAACATCCTTTTTAAAAAACGGAGCACATGTATTGCTGACCGTTTTGATTTGAACTTTTTAATCTGTGAGGGTCAATATACAGCAACATGTTAAGAATAAGGCAAAGTATAAATTAACTGTTCTTTGAACCTTTAGAAAAAGTTTGCATAATTTGTCTACTTTCAGTAGAATACTTAAGGAAAGACGGAACGCGCTTTATGAGTGGAAGTTTTGAACAGGCTCTTTTTTTTTGCTTTGAAAAAATTCATTATTTTATTTTTAGTTTAATAAATTTTACATTATATTACAGTTTTACAAATTGTTTTATTCATTCATATCAAAATGAGAAAAAGTAGAACATTAACGTGAAAAAAATTAGCTATGGGATGTAGCAGGATAAAATTAAAAAACCCATCAAGAGGATTTTGCACTCCACGCGTGTTTCGGGAGGTGATCGAATTTCTTTTCCCGTTTGCATCACCAACGCAAAGTGGAATCTTCTCTAAAAATCCTGAGGGCTGATGCTTACTCTATACAAGTTACTAACCAACACCATACAAAAAGTTACGCTTATTGTTTTTGTTGCTGCACTTTTATTGATTTTTCAGTGTTGCAAACCGCACCTCTCAGACAATTTGCACACACACACACAAATGCCAACTGACACGCACACAGCAGCTGCATAAAGTTGTACAATAAATGTAACAGCGACATCGCCGACTGAGACTACCGGAAAAATTGCACGCACACATCTAAACACGCACACTCGCTCAGTCAATGTGCATTTAAAAGCTATTTTTACATATTTTTGTTGTGATTTTTGCGTAAATTTAGCTGCAAACTGTACATATAGGCACACACACAAACACACATTGGCAAAGTTGGTAGCAAAAATTTTTCGACAATTTTTTTTCGTCTCTAATGTCGGGCTGCAAATTGGTTGCTGGTTACCCTTAACGAATTGGAGCAACACTGTGAAAACACTTTTTGCGCTTTAAAGCGGCTTGTATTTGATGAAACTTTATTTTAAAACACTAAAGCAATGCATTATGCACATTTTGCACATATTTTTGAATGGAATTTGTGTTAATTTGTAGTGTAAATTGAATAAAAAGAAAATTTTCACAACCAGCCATACGTACCACACGACACAGCACAACACTTAACGACGGACGCCATATTTGCCGACAACACTTTTTTAGTGCTGTAAAACAACATTATAAGAGCAATAGTGACGTCAGTTTTGCTAAGAGAATATATATTTTTGTTTAAACATGTGTGCAGAAAAACAAGCTCTTATTTGTATTTTTGTCATTTTCAAAAAATAAATAATATATTGTTGCTTTTGTTTGCATATTGTGACATTAGTGCTGGCACAAAGTTCAACAAGAATTCGTTGCCATCATGCTGCAGCCCTGGCAGTCACGAACTATCGAAGCAAGTCACCATTAAATCGAAATTTCACAACCGCGTATCTTTGCTCGTAATACATCAAAATATTTTTATATTTGATAACAATAAATAATAAAATAGACCAAGTATTATATGTATGTTAAATATAAAAATATTTTCGTTGACACAAAATTGACAAGGTTGTAAATAGATATAAGCGCCGCAAGAACTACCATTAACACCAGGGCATAAGAGAGTCTCAACGTTAAATAACCTAAAGAAAATTCGGCACCTTACGTCCGACCGTCCCGAAAAACAATCAGACTCATTTGACAAACATGGCTTTTCGAATGCTGAATACGTCAAAAATTATGAGTAGCTTGTTAAGAAGAAACTACGCTACTGGCAAGACAAGCAATAAGGTATGTAAATGATGTTTGTGGTTATAGACATATGTACATGTATATAAATATAATAACACAAATCATGAACAGGAATATCGCAACGTCGGCGCAAGTTTCTACACAGTGGAGGTACCGCCACTGCTGCAGTATATAATCGAACAACTGCAGGTTTTTTGCAAAAAGCCACCCAAGGGTTTTGAAAAGTATTTTGAACCCGGTGGCAAGTCAGCACAACCCAAAGGCGCGTCCGCTGAGAAGCCTTCTACAAGTTCCAGCGGTAAATCACAGCCCAGCACAAACAAAGCACCCGCCGCAGCAAAGCCCAAATCCAGCACAGCCCCAGATAACAAATCTGACTGGAATTTCGGCATGTTTAGCAACTCACGCTCCAGCGGCGGACGTGGCACAGTACCGCCCGGCGGACGCCCCATAGGTGAGGGTAGTGGCGGCGATCGTGAGCGCTGGATAATGCTAGGCGCAATTGGTGCAGTTTTATTGGTTGGCTCGTTTGCCTTCTTCGAAATGGGCTATAAAGAGATATCGTGGAAGGAATTCGTCAATAGGTGAGCTGCCAAATCATTATGGATCATTATGTTAGCTATCCGCAGAGAGCTAAATATATTTTCAACAAAAGACTTTAAAGTCAAAGACCTACTGATCCAGCTTTAAACTTAATGAATTAATTTCCCAAGTGTTTCATTAAAGGCAGACTTATAATGCAATTATAACAATTCTAAATCATTATTTCGTATTAAATATTCTCATTTTTAGCTATCTTTCCAAAGGACTCGTCGAGAAACTTGAAGTAGTCAACAAGAAATGGGTGCGTGTACGTTTGCTACAAAATAGCAATCAAGGCAGCGGTGTGCTATGGTTTAACATTGGAAGTGTGGATTCCTTTGAGCGTAATCTGGAGACTTCACAGACTGAAATGGGAACAGAGTCTATTAATTTTGTTCCTGTTATATACCGCAACGAAGTGGAGGCTTCCAGTTTGACTGGTTTGTTGCCGACGCTCTTGATCATAGGTTTTCTTGTGTACATGATGAGAAAATCGGCTGATATGATGGGCGGACGTGGACGTAAAGGTGGCGGCTTATTTGGTGGGGTTATGCAGTCAACAGCAAAACTGATTAATCCCACGGAAATTGGCGTAGGATTCAAGTAAGTTATTTACACAATCGGTTTCCCACGGCTATGGACTATTTATTTTTCAGAGATGTTGCCGGCTGCGAGGAGGCTAAAATTGAAATCATGGAATTTGTAAACTTTTTAAAGAATCCGCAACAGTACATTGATTTGGGTGCCAAGATACCCAAGGGCGCCATGCTTACAGGACCACCTGGCACGGGCAAGACATTGCTTGCCAAGGCCACAGCTGGCGAGGCTAATGTGCCTTTTATTACCGTCTCGGGTTCCGAGTTCCTGGAAATGTTCGTAGGTGTTGGACCCTCCCGTGTGCGTGACATGTTCGCGATGGCACGCAAGCATGCGCCCTGCATATTATTCATCGATGAAATTGATGCTGTGGGCCGCAAACGTGGTGGCAAAACCTTTGGGGGCCATTCCGAGCAGGAGAACACACTAAATCAGTTGCTGGTCGAAATGGATGGTTTCAATACGACTACCAATGTGGTGGTGCTGGCTGCCACCAATCGTGTTGATATACTCGACAAAGCGCTGATGCGTCCTGGTCGCTTTGATCGTCAGATCTATGTGCCTGCACCTGATATCAAGGGACGAGCTAGTATTTTTAAAGTGCACTTGGGCTCCTTGAAGACAGAGGTAGACAAGAACGAATTATCGCGCAAGATGGCTGCCTTAACGCCGGGTTTTACTGGTGCCGACATAGCTAATGTCTGCAATGAGGCGGCACTGATTGCGGCACGCGACTCAAAGACCAGCATTGTATTGAAGCACTTCGAACAAGCCATAGAGCGTGTAATTGCGGGAATGGAGAAAAAGACCAATGTGTTGGCGCCAGAGGAGAAAAAAACAGTGGCGCATCACGAGGCAGGACATGCTGTAGCCGGTTGGTTTTTGGAGCATGCTGATCCTTTGCTAAAGGTATCGATTATACCACGCGGCAAGGGTTTGGGCTATGCGCAATACTTGCCGAAAGATCACTATTTACTATCCAAGGAACAGCTATTCGACCGGATGTGCATGACCCTGGGTGGACGCGTAGCGGAGGAACTGTTCTTTAATCGCATTACAACCGGTGCACAAGATGATCTAAAGAAGATAACCGACATAGCCTACTCGCAGGTAGTGCGCTTTGGTATGAATGAAAAGGTGGGTCAGGTGAGCTTTGATGTGGGTCAAAGCGGTGATCCCGTCTTCTCTAAACCCTACTCCGAGGATACCGCTCAAATGATTGATAGCGAGGTGCGTGATATAATAAAGTGCGCGCATATTCATACCACCGAATTGTTGACCGAGCACAAGGAAGATGTGCGCAGAGTTGCTGAACGCTTACTACAAAATGAGGTACTTAGTCGTGATGACATGATCGAACTGTTGGGACCACGTCCCTTCAAGGAAAAATCGACATATGAGGAGTTTGTTGAGGGCACGGGTTCTTTTGAGGAGGATACGACGCTGCCCGAGGGTCTCAAGAGCTGGAATAAGGAAAAGGAACGGGAAACACCGGTGGACACGACAACGCCTTCTAAACCAGTGAGCCCAGCGCCCACTACTTAGGCCATATTGTGTGCCGTGTCTAGGAAAATCGTAGTCGCTTTAGTCAATGTTTGAGCTCAGCTCGATTCAGTTCTCGATAGCTCCAACAATACCAAAATTCAATGTGTGAATAAGCCCCAACAAAAGCATCTAATATAAAATTCATGGCTATTTTGACCAATGTTTAGTGGTTTTTTGCATATTTTTAAGAATACGATGTGAGTGAAGATACAAAAATAGGAAGAAAAAAATGTCTTGAATATAAGAAATTTGCTGTATTCAAAGGTCAATAAATAACTTAAATATAAATATTCGATCAGGATTGTTTCTGATGCAGCGGAAGAGTTTGCTTATTACTGGATGCTGAATTCCAGAAAAAACGAGAAAATGATTTCCCCACAAGAACATGTTTTTTATTTTGAATACAAGATCAAAGTGTTCAGATGTTTGGAAAAAAGACACATATCTTTTGTGGTGGTCTTTTAGTTTATAATTAAGAAGACTCATGAATTCATTAGTTTCATTTTATTTTTTGTCTCAAAAAAATTTTGCAAATAAATTTCTTTGCAATTGCCATTTTATTTGGTTCGCAACCTAATACCAAGTTCCTTCCCGTTTCGAATCAGTAAATTTTGTGCAGTGTGAACTTTCAAAAGCTTGCCACACAACAATAACTCTCTTAAAATTTAAGAGTAGCAATTTTTTGTGAGAGCAGTCAACCGCAAGCTCTCTCGAACTTTCTCCATCTCTTTGCCGCTTATCACTTATCAGCTGGCCTGATGACTGCTGCAGTGCATGCGCTTTGTGCAGCAGCCGGCAGCCGGACTAGGTAATGCAATAGGCCGACGATGTTGCAAAGCTTTGCTCAGCGAACCGACAGAACGTACGAACAGCCAACCCAATGATTGTGCCCCCCAACCCTTCCTTATTCACTAATACAACTATGTACAGTGGAACCTACGAGGACAAAATACATATAAATAAGTAAGTATTGACTTTGAAGTTTTTAAAAATTACCATACTAGAATTCATTCGGAACCTTTAAATAGACAATCTTAATCTATTTAGTTATTGCTAATAAATATATAATAGTAATTACTGAATAAATTACTATCAATAATTAGAGTATAATTGGATTAAATGAACTCAAGTGAGCAAAGTGCTTTACCTTAATCTGAGTATATTGATATTTATGTGTGTTTTATACTTTTTTGCATGGTATGTATGTTACCAAGCTTTAAGACGAAAATTGAAAATTTTTTAAATATATTGTATATATGTATATAACGTATATTTTTGAATTTAAAGGCGTACGAAAAGACGATTGTCTATCACAAAATATGCTCGTTTGGATGGCTGCTTTCTGTTGGTGTTTTTTGAGCGTGGCATCATGAATACGAATGTGTGATTTTTGAAAGCGTTCTGTTGCCTTAGACAACCAAGCAATTTGGTAGGTAACACTTCAACAAAAATCTGCGACGTCATATTGTAACAATGGCTAAGAGACAACGCTCCACATTCTTTAAAAGCGGTCATAAGATTAACATATATATATATATATATGTCCTTTATTTTGCTAGAAGTTACTGGTAATAAATAAATAATAACAATAACTTAAGCAAAAACATTCATAGTGAACATAGGGCATCGACAATCTCTTTCCATCTTCCTCTGTTTCTAGCTAGGGTTTTTGCTTGAATCCACGAAATGTGGGCCAGATTTATTTCCTGTTTTGTGCACCGAATCCAGGTATTTCTTGGGCGACCACGACTACGCTGCCCTTGCGGGTTCCAATCTAGGACTGATCGTGCAATGTCACCGGCAGGCCGGCGTAAAACATGACCAATCCAGGTCCATTTGCGTCTCTGTATCTCTAGCTGAACTGGGACGGCGTTCGATTGCGAAAGGAGGTCTTCATTTGTTATTTGATTTGGCCAAAATATACGCCAGATTTTTCTTAAACAGCGGTTTATGAAAGTCTGCAACTTTCCAATGGTAAGCTGCGTGAGGCTCCAGGTTGTACAACCGTACAAAAGTACGGATTTAACGCTGCAATTAAAGATTCGCAATTTGGTCCGATGTGAAATGGAGCGCGATCGCCATATCTTATGCAATGCGAGGAATGCAACTCGTGCTTTGTTAATACGGTCACCAATATCTGCATCGGAGCCGCCGTTTTTGGTAATTTTGCTGCCAAGATATTCAAAACTCTCCACGTTTTCGATGACCTCGCCTTCGACAACCAGTGGAGTGGTGTTAACTGTACCAATACGCATAAGCTTGGTTTTCTTTACATTTATGCGCAGGCCAACGCTATTTGCGTTTAGTACTAATCTCTCCAGCTTGGCTTTAATATGATCAAAGCTGTGCGCCATGAAGCATATATCGTCTGCATAGTCGATGTCACCAAGATATTCGTGTAAGCCCCAGCGGATCCCTATCGGCGCTTCGAGGCTAGTCGCCTCCAAGACGGTGTCCAGGACGATAAGGAACAATGTTGGTGATAATACGCAGCCCTGCCTCACTCCCGCTGTTGTTGTAAATGGTTGGCTTTCATTTCCACAAAAACGGACTGTGCACTCAGAGTTTGTGTAAAGTTCGCGTATGAGACCGACTATTTTCTCAGGGATACCTTTGCATAGAAGCGCATTCCACAGCCTGTCTCTATTAACTGTGTCGAAGGCCCGTTCGAAATCGACGAATAGCAAATAAAGACTGGTGTTATACTCTGCACTTTGTTCAATAATAACGCGCAATGTGTTTATGTGGTCGACACAGGAGCGACCTGGCCTAAAGCCTGCTTGCTCTTTCCGCAAAATAGACTCCAGTATGGGTGAGATTCGATTTAACAGTAAAGTGGCCATTACCTTAATTATTGCGTTCAACAAGGTTATGCCTCTCCAATTTTGCAATGACTAAGATCCCCGCGTTTGGGAAGCGTTACAACTACACCCTTCTTCCAGTCAGACGGGAGACAATTGTTAAGCCACGCAGTTTTTTTAAGGGGTAATTGCTCTTGCAACAGAAATTGCTCCGTATCTCAGTAACTCCGCGGGCATGTTGTCCGGGCCCGCAGCCTTTCCGTTTTTCAGCATTGTCAGAGTCAGCAGGATTTCATCATACGTTGGAGGGTCGGTGGGTATATCTCTCCTAGGATTTCGACGGACACCAGTTAAAGCCATGGGCTCATTTGTGTCATCACCTAGGAAGTTAGACGCTTGCGCACTAAAAAACTGACGCCATCGATCTAATTGGTCCTCTGTGCTCGTAATATCGGACCCATCTGCCGACTTAATCTTGGATGTGCTCCTGATGTTATTACCACACATCTCTTTGACAGCTGCATAGACTCCTCGCAGATTTCCAGTGTTTGTTGCTCGTTCAGCCTCTGCGGCTATGTTGTTATAATAAATTTCGCGGTCAGCCCGCACCATTCGTTTTACCTGAGATGCACACTGGCGATAATTCTGACGAGCACGTTCTTTATCCGCCGGCACTTTTGCATGTAGGTAGATATGCCGGAGTTGCCGCCTAGTGCGAATTTCTAGCCAAGTCGCTTCCTTTACCCAGGACTTGTTTACACTGCGAACGCTACCCAATACGGTTTCTGCACTCTCCTTGCAAGCTACTGTGATGTCTTCCCATGTATTTGTTCCGTTGTCACCCAATTTGTTGGCCAGAACAGCATTGTATTCAGCGACAACCGCTGGATCACGCAATTTGGAAAGATTAAATTTTGTGTACCTTGGACATTTGTTGCCAGTTGCTGCCGGGCGTTGTCGTAATGTTGCCACAAGTAACATATGGTCACTCTCCATGTCAGCACCGCGTCTGTTTCTGACATCCATAAGTGACCCCCGAAACAGCTTGCTTATAAGGATGTGGTCAATTTGGTTCCTAGTGCAGCCATCAGGCGATTCCCATGTGTATTTGTGTATGTTTTTGTGTGGGAACATTGTTCCTCCAAGATGAGATGATTTCTTGCACAGAAATCAACTAACCTGTCGCCATTATTATTAGTAGTGCAACCAAGACCCTGGGAGCCCATAATTGCCGCTACTCCATTGTTGTTGTTCCCAACTTTGGCATTAAAGTCTCCGATGAACAGTTTGATATCACCGGTCGGTAACAAGCTAGTTACTGCATCCAATTGTAGATAAAAGGCTTCTTTTGCGTCGTCATCATCTGGTTCCGTAGGCGCGTAGCATTGGACTACTGAGATGTTCCGAAATTTTGATTTGACTCTAATCGTGATAATCCGGTCAGAAACTGCATCGTGAGCCAATATGGCCTGGCTCGCTTTGGGTGATAAGATTAAGCCAACACCGTTTCTTCTCATAGTGGAGTTTCCGGAAAAAAGGAATTTGTAACCCCGAGGTAAGAGTTTTGATCCGCTGTTTAGCCAGCGTATCTCGCTAAGCCCAAGAATGTCCAATTTATAAGCAC
The DNA here is from genome assembly GCA_018150985.1 of Chymomyza costata. NCBI lineage: Eukaryota > Metazoa > Arthropoda > Insecta > Diptera > Drosophilidae > Chymomyza > Chymomyza costata. Next base: position 451,784 of record JAECWU010000668.1, on the reverse strand, counting down.
ACATCTCATTTAAAACCTGGTTAAGTCTCGATTCTTCAGAGAGCGTCCTTACATTCCATGTTCCAATCATAAACCGTTGTTTAAAGCCATAAGTCGATAACGAAGGGGGGGAGTTTCTATCCGAGGCGTTTGTCGATGTTTCTGTAATATGTTGTTTTTTTACCTGAGTGGGTTATTAGCCCGCTGCAGAACCTTTTTTTCCGGCAAGGAGGCCATGATTCGCCTTCTCACAATTAGCTAGCTCCACAAAACGGTTGTTCAGGGGTACCCAGAGGATACTTGACACCAGAGTCGGAAGTTTGTGAGCTGCTTGAACCGTTCAACAAAAGAATCATTTCTGGCCACTCCCAAGTGAGTGGCGATCAGAAATTTTCCGCATTAGCATGCACTTTTGCGAACGGCTCCATCCTCCAAGATTAACATACTAAGTGGATTATTTTAAGTTCACAAGCCAGAAATAAAAGAAAACCAATTGCAATAAAAAGGTTTCAAACGTGCTTTTCCTTTTTGCATAGTTTAACTTGCCTAGTCCTAAAATTGTTAACCATAACAAGTGGTAATTAAGTGTTCTGTTATTGGGGAGCGGATCTATTTTTGATAAAAATATGAATTCATTTTCATATAATTTCAACGAATTCTAACAAAATGTATTTTAATGATGACCTCTCTAGCTTGTCAGAACGATCTTGAAATGCGGATGACCTCTTTTTAAATTTTACAAAAAAAAAAAAAAACAGTCTCTTGTCTTTTTACTAAGAAGTTTTAACTAGCCGCAACGGATTAACCTATCCTTGCATCTGAAGTTTATCTCCTCGACATGACTCAAGAAAAAGCGTCTCTCTAACATGTTTATTAAAACTAGCGATTGTTTTTCATAACTTACTTGTTGGATAATTCGGCCCCAAAGAGTAGCAATTCACTTGCGTTTCAAAAGCAAAGCCCCAATTTTTGATTCTATCGACCAGTCGTCGATGGAGTGCTTTATAATGTAGGTGAGCACGAAGGAAGAATTTTTAATAATTTGGGTACATTTTTTTTTATCAAGTCGACATTACCTTGGTACAGAAAATCTTTTCATAGTTTTGGATAACTCGGCCTCAGCTAACAACTGCAGAGGGTTAAAGATTGGGGCGATGGGGCGATATTTTTGTTCATTTAATTAACTTAAGATTCGTTACATGTGCTGTTGGGATAAAAAAATAGGAGCGAAAGCACTTTTCAGTTGCGCAGCAAACTCTCTATCTCAGTGTTGGTTAGGAAACGAGGATTGATTTTATTACTTAGCGTGGAAAACCCTCAAGTAAATAAACAAAAACCTATGAATAAACAAACCTCTTGGATTTCGCTTATAGCCGGTCAATTAAGCTATGCGTCCCATTTAACAGGTTCCACTGTACTTGCTCCACTATTGCTACTACTACCAATGCAATTGCAGCCCGATGGCCGATGACGATGTGAATCTGCCGCGTGCTACTGTGACCGCTGCGCTGCTGCCGCCGCCTGACGTTGACGTTGTTGTCGTTGGCTTTAGCTGCCGTTGTTGCCATTCAGTCGTTGTTCAGTCAGCTCTAGAGCACGCTGGCTGCCTCATTGTCGTCTTGTTGGTTGTCGGGTTCGTGTGCGCGCACTAAATCAGCAGCAGCAGCAGAATCAGTAGCAAAAGCCGCAGCAATAATAATAAAAAATTACGAAAAAAAAATATAGAGTCAAATAAAATAAATTTTCAATTTTGCGCCCTTTCAAACTGTTTTTGAATCAATGTGCGTGCGTGTGTTTGCGTGATGCATTAAAGTTCGTGCATTTAACAACCGCAACAACAAAAACAAATAAATTTATTAGGATTATGTAAAAAACAAAACGTGTGGCATTCAATTCTATTTACAACAAACAACGACAAACAAAGTGCAATTATTCTCGCATGTGTTTGTGTGTGCAAAGTGATTTGTTTTTAGGCCAAGTGTTTGTTTTTGCGCGGCAGCCGGAAATAAATAAAAGCATCAAAAGCTCGAACTCTGCCCCCCACCAAGCAGCCCTGCCCTATAAACCAACTGCAGTTACATTTTGTCTCAAGCTTTGAAGCGTTGCGCCTGGGCGACGATCTCAAGCAAGCCACACACACACATGTTCATTAAGGCTGAGCGGCGGCCGGCTACTTCAGCTTAAGCCAAGCTTTACCCTTTCTCTCTCTCTCGTTCTCTTGCTATCTTGCGTCCCTCTAACTTTTGCGATCAGTATCAGAATCAGTTTTTTTTTTTTTTGCACTGTGCCAATTGTCGCAATTGTCGGGTCACGTGTATAATGCTGCCTTCAGTTAACTTCTGCTCTCATTGTAACGGTGCATGTTACGTGCGTGTGTGTGAGTGTGTATTAGTGAAAGCTTGCATGCTCAGCGCTGTGCGCTCTTATACTATAGCACTTGTTGTTTTTGTTGTTATTGGGGGAGTCAACGCTGTTTGGCGGCCCGATTGTATGCTATGTGTGTGTGTGTGTGGGAAAGATCAGCGCAAGCCATGTCTTAAATACAAGCAAAAAAAAACACAACAACAATAGTAACAACAATAGCAATAACAAGCCAAAATTTGTAAATACATATGTATGTATGTATGTATGTACATAGCTCACTGAATTTGCTCGAAGGGAATTTGATTTTTACAAATGGCGTGCTAACTTGGCCAAATCGTGATTTCCTCAAAAGTTTCTGAAGAGTTCCGCACATCAACAAAAACAATATATCCAACTATTTCGAAAAAAAAACGTTTTTTTTTATTTTTGTGGATTTTGTGCCTAATAGAATCAAATACTTTTGAAAACCCTAATGAAGGGGCTAACTTTTTTTTTTCATTTTTTAAGCTAGTGTAATTAGATTTTGTTACATGTATTGAAAAAAGCTTCAAAAAATTAATTGTGCGAACGATTACCAAGAATTGAAATATTAAAACGAAAATAGCTTTATAGCATCTTAAAATTTTGATTTATTTCAAGTCCGAAAATCGGTTCGCAACTAAAACCTTCAATCTCGTTTAACATCCTTGATTACAATAAGTAAAAAAAAAACTATCCTAAGCATAAAATGTGCAAATTTTAAAAGATCTTACAAAATATAAAATAACAAACAACTTTCAAAATAATCCGTTCTTATGACCTGAATAAGACCTAGTTTCCTTTGTTACATTGGTTAAGCTCATTGGAGAACACCCAATCCTACTAGTGTTTTTAAGACGTTTTAAAATTTGTTGAATGTCCTCTCTGCAGATTGAAAATAAACAAACATTAATAAAATGTCCTGCGATCTGGAGCCTGCCACCCTTGTAATATCTAAAGCCTTATAGAGTTTTTACTTCTTAGTTGGAAATCATAGGAGGCCCAGTCCCGAAATAAACTTAATTATTTGGGATGTTTTAGTGGGGTGAAATTCAGTGCACGGCAATTTGGGCTATAATTCTTCTGGCTAGTAAGTCACACTCTGCAAGTATTGTTGTTCCTTAGTTTCCAATGTTACTCTGGTAGCCACTACTTTTTTTGCTATAAATATTTATAGTTCTTCGCCTAATCTAAAATTAATCAAAAAGCTGGATGCGTAGACATATTTAAGAACGGAAGCGAAACTTATATAATACGATAATTTGAAGACCTTCAATTTAGTGGTGTACTAAAAAACTCTTTCAATCGAATTATCCTCGAAAAGCAATTCGTCAATCAAAAAAAAAAAAAAAAGTAAGGATATTTTTATTTTTTGCCTTCTGCCCTTTTATTTCATCTTAAAGGCTAATTTTACAACATTTTTCGAAAATTAATTCAAATCAATATTTTAAACTATGGCTCAGACAATTGCTGGACTGATACTAGCTTAGACTCGAAAGCAAGCCTCTAAGATTTTGGGATTCTTACACCCTGTACCAAATATAAGGAGGTATCGTAAGTTCTTGCAAATGTATGGAATGGTCAAAAGGGCGCATCACAGACCCTATAAAGTATATATATACTTGATCAGGTTGATCAGTCCATGCCAAATTGTACCAAAAGATGCGTATTACCATCATGTCGATATCTTGCCCCGTTCGTCCGAAGGACAATTTCGCGTTTTACACCCACTCTATAGAACCACATAACCATACAGTTATCACAGTTATACGCTAATCAAATGGAAACTTCAAAACGTATAGTGAAAATGTGTTTTTTTAGAGCTCCATCCTTCACAAAAAAAAAAAAAAAAACCGGTGTACAGCCTTATGTGACCTAAAATATATAAATTATTTTTTATTTGGTGGATGCCACACCTAGTCCCCAGCAGTTTTTAGCTGTTCAGTGTAACATTTTGTTTATTGTCCATCCGTGGATGCAAACCGTATTAAAATCTGTTGGCAACTTCAAGAGTTATGGGCACAAACAACCAAATTGAAATCATTTTCGCTTCTTTAAGATACCGCCCTCATCCCTATCTTAAGCTTTCCCAAAAAGTCTCTTAGATGCAATGACTTGATACCTTGATACCAATTAGCCTATGTAACGATTACAACCCGTGTTGGAACAGGGTATTTCAGAGTCGACTGTACAATTCACAATCCTATGAACATTGTGAAAGTTAGGGAAAGAGGAGCGTAAAACATATATAAAATAAATAAATAAATATATAAGCCCGTACTGGAGTTGGCGTGTGAAATACAGAGTCTCTAAGTTTCTTTAAAATAGACATGGTACATTTTTTTGGTTAAGTTTTGCTTTACGCTAGTCATTGTATTTGTATACCCTGAATCTTATGGTACAAAGGGTGTATTAAGTTTGTGCAAGCCGAAAATGTATGTAACAGACAGAAGGAGACATCGGAGACCCCCAAAATTACCTAAACTATGATCAGGGTTACTGGAGAATCGGTTGGTATACCGATGTCCGTCTGTCTGTCTGTTTGTCCGTATGAACGCCTAGATCTCAGAGATGGTCAGAGGTAGAGCAACTTAACTTTCAGACCTCGAAAAGAACCAAAAGATTTAGTTGGATAATTCGTTTGTTTATCGTAACAAAATTTGGCATTTGAATTTTTTTTAAAGTTCCCCAGCACTGCACCAAACTTTTCAAAATCAGTTGACTATATCATATAAATAGCTCACATAGTATCGGTCGGTCAAAAAAAAACCTATTTGGTGTTAAATTCGTTTTGTTTCGTTTGTTTATGAATGTTTATGAAGATATCGTAACCAAAATTTGGCAACTAAATATCTTTTAGAGTTCTCAAGGAATGTACCGGATTTGATTGCAATGTGGTGGTACAGGGTATCCCAAAGTCGTCCGCGCCGTCTTTTTTCCTAGTTGTATCCCTAATAAGTATTTGCCCTCAAAGAAAGATGGAATTATTTAACAAATTTTTAACTCGAAGTAAAATTATATAATAAATCTCGATAATTGAGAATTATTGAAAAGAGAACTTCACTTCTCTTAACTCTCAAAAAAGCGTCTTCTCTAGTAACAATTTTAAAGAAAGCTTCCGCTGAAGCTGTCTAATCCGCTGATATATTATGAACTGGGCCTTGGCTGATGCCCCCTTCTATTCTCTCTGTTTTCCTAGACTTTTAGGTAGTTTCCATATTATATGACTCTTTAAAAGCTTATTTGCCGCCTTCTCTTATTGCCATTTCCATTTCAGTTTTACATTTTACGATTTGTTGCGAATGAATGCACTTTACGGTTTGTTTGAATGACTGTCGTGGTTTAATAACTCAAATATTTTATGACATAATATTTTTTTACTTATTGCCAGTTATGCAGTAATTGGTTGCCTTTTATTCAATGTAAAATACCAAAGTTAACGCAACGTTTCTAAATCTCCAATATATTATAATTACAATAATTAAATATAAATAAAACAAATCTGTTAACCAAAAGTGGCCTGTACAAAAAAAAAAAAAAACATCAAACTAACAACCAAGAAATGTGATTCAAAGTGCGCAATGTAACAAAAAATGTAAACAATTTTTGTTTAAAACAAAACCAAAACAACAACAGCAACAATAAAAATAAAAGCACATAGCCAATCCAAATGGAAATCAATGTACCCAAAGCCGGTTACAATACATCAAGTAGCGAACTGGTAGCATCCGTCGTCAATGATTGAAGAAAGCATTGTGGATTGACCGTCATTGTCGTCGTCTAGTACTAGTTAGCCGTAGCTCTCCGCGTTGCCCTCAATGCCAACACACACTTACACACACACAGCTACGCTCACATACACTATTAGCCAGTTGGAGCAACAACAACAAAAACTACAACAAGAGTTATAGAGTAGACAGCCTCAGCCTGCCATAGAGTAGTTGTCCAACCCGAATCCAATTCATTGCCAGTCAACATGGATATCAAAATGGAGCAGCAGCAACAGCAGCAACAACAGCAACAACAGCAAGCAGAGATGGGTCCCATCTCGCCGTCAGAGGTGCCCAATGATCCGGGGTAAGTGTCTGCACTTGAAAAAAATATAGCTTAGATACACATTGGATACAGTATCTTTTGCATAGTTTTGCAAAAATGTCGACCTTTCGAAATCCCATTTTAAAAGCTCTATCAATTAAAGAGATTAACGAAAAACTTCTTCATAAAATAATGTAAAATTTACTCCAATATAAATAATAAAAAAAGTGTTTTGTAAGGATAGGGAACTAAAAATCTAAAATTTTCTGAAGAAGAGACACAACGTTGCACAGTGGCTTTTATCGGATTTATGTTGTGTAAAAGTCATAGGTTTTGAGCCACAAAGTAATTAATATTATATTTAATATGAATATTCAAATTTTAATAATAAATATTGAATAAGGTCTGCAACTATAGAGTGCTTCGCAATGGTTTGTCAATGTTGAAAAATATTTTTAGCGACTCTATTTTATTGGTACAAAATACTCCCATTAAAAGCAATTTTAACATAGATTGAAAAAAATATTTTTGGTCGAAATAACATTTACTATATTGATCATGGATTGAATCATGAAACAGTGGGTGATACTAGGGGCATTAGAAAAAATGTCTATAAATTATATTTATTTATAAATAACTTATACTAGGAACAAAGGGTATACTAGATTTGTGCACTGTATTTAACGAACAGAAGAAGGCGTGGCTGGGGTAGCGATTGAGCCATGTCCGTCTGTCCCTCCGTCCGTCTGTATGAACGCCTAGATCTCGCAGACTATAAGAGCTAGAGACACGAAACTTTACCAACTAGTGCGCATATTTCCTGACAGATGAAGTTTGTTAAATCATCATTTCGATATCTTACCCCGTTCCCACCTAGTAGAATTTCGCGCTTTTTAGCTACATCCTTAAATATTTTTATTTAAAGCTTAACAGAGACATGCGTCTTGGTTTCATGCATCTGTGTGTCAAAAATTAACAAAATCGGACAAATATAACCAAAGTTATAGTAAAAAACGTACTAATTTCACCCCCTATTTGACTTAGCGTAATTATGGTAAAAGGCTACCTACAATCACAAATTTTGCTAAGATTATTAATGTGGCCCTAATAACCAAACCCGCATCCAATAACCAAACAAAAACCAGGGATACAATTTTTGCAAGAGAAAAGGTGCAGGGTATTACACTGTCGGGCAGCGCCTCGACTGTACCATATTTTTTTTGCGTCTTAAATGCTTTGAAGATAAAATCATGGGATCCGAAAAGAGTGCCAACAAGTTTATTAGCACCTAATTTTTTATTTGCGGATATTTTACCTATATCTAATGTCCTCAAATGCTTGTTCTTTTTTTTGACATTTAAATATTCGGCCGAGCTTTGGAAATTGGAAAACGAAAAAACAAAACGAACAATTTTATTTTGATTCGTTTTTGCGTGCTCCTAAGTCCGAATTTTGTACTTTTGCCATCTACTCCTATTTCCCTTACTCACGCTTAGCGCAGTTTTACACCTTTCGAGGGAAATTATACACAATTATGCTATTCATTACAAGGACATTTCTTTTTATGCAAGAAATGAACAGAAGATATAAAGATATAAACATTTTTTTATGCAAGCCATGGACCATATACAAATTCGGTTAAAATTGTGAATCCTATTTCGGAAAAAAAAAAATTTAAAATACTTATCAATAACTATTTAACTTAAAATTGGCATAAATAGAATCTAAGAATATAAAACAATATTTAAAAATTAGTTCAGTTTAAAATCCTACCTTTAAAACCACAGAAAAAAAAATCGTTTTGGTGAAATTTGGAGCACCAAACATTCGATTTTAAAACGATCCCGAATAAAATGTTCGGATTCCGGAGTTTTCGGCTTAGGTAGTTTAATGCATAACGAATTTGGAAAAAAACTAAAGCCCAAGATCATATTTATTTTTATTTTTTTTATATAAAATAACCATATAAAACAATACAATACAATAATTGAATGATTTTTCAAATAATTTGTCAACTTTGAGACTTTTTAGCGCCAAATTTCTGTAATCTTTGCACAAATCTCAATTTAATGCAATTTTTTTTTTAGCAAACGCCATTAAGATTTTTTTTTATAAAATCGTAGTCAAAAATATGAAAAAGAAGATCTGAACGTTTACATAGAAAGGAAATCGGGAATAGCGATGAATCAAGTATTTTTTTTATTCCTTTTAATATTTTCAATTTTTTTACTAAAGGATACATAAATATTGTTTCTTATGGATATATATCATCAAGTCGCTGAATCAAAATTCGTGGTCACAGAAAAAGTATCTGGAATAACCTATAAACAACTACGTTTTATGGGGTTCTTAAAGTTACCCTTGCGTCTGGAGTTTTTGCGACCCCCAATTCGGGGGGGCCCAAAATCCATAAAGCTAGCCCTACCACATATAAATTCACCTTCTGAATCAACTTGAAAAACATCACTTCCATGCGGATAATGCGCTTTTTTTTTGATTCTGTGAATGTATAATCTCGAGATCTAGGTTTTCATACGGCCATATTGTAATAGCCCAATCGTTACCCAATGTGATGATAAGCGTTTTGGTGAAAATAACATTTTCATGTATTTTACAAACGTGGTATACCTTTGACCCAGTGAGTACTGGGTATAAATACTACTTTAACCGCCCTGACAGGAGAAAGGCAGTTCTCTAAGCTGTCTGGTTGTAGTATGACCATCATTTTTTTTGGTAAAATACGGGATTCCAACTTGTTTTCCAAAGTTGTTTTTTTATTTTTAAATCCTAGAATTTAGTATTGTCAAAATCTAGTTAGTTTTTCTGAGTGTTCTAACGATGCTGCTACGTCTAGTTGGGCTGGGATTAATTGTTTTAGTTTTAAGTTGTCATTATTGAAGTTAAGTTGCACAAAACGCCCTTGCAGCAACTTTTCCCCGCAGTTACCGCCCCAGATCCGCACAAACACACACTTACAGAGATAAACATAGCTGTTGACAGAAAGTTTTGTATGTCAATGACAAGGGCCAGAAGCACAAGCTCTCCGGATGAAAGTCCCCTGACTATCCCAGCGGAGTGACAGCGCTCCTGCAGGGCTTTGCCTCCGGTTTGGGTGGTAGCGCCTCGTAGCAAACTAATTAGAAAACAATTTGCTAAGGACATCAAAATTCAATTAAAGCCATTGAGTTTAGTGCAATGCAGTTTGGTTAGCCCGGACTGTCTGCCCATTGGCTACAGTTTATTATGCGTATATATATAAAATTTAGTACATGTATGCATGTGTGTACTATGTATGTAGAGTATATAGTGTGCCTGACTTTTGGTAAAATAGGTTAAGTTGTGATTGCGGTGTCATATGCAGAAAATTAATTGGAAACTGCATTGCTGTTAATCTCGCCTGGAAGCATGAGCTGCACTGTAATGTCTATTGGATAGATTATAAACTTAATTTGACTAAGCTAAGATGTGTGTGATAAGTGTCTTTTAAGAAAGTCAAACAAATAAATGGTCGGTAGCTTAAGAATTTAAGCATAAGAAGAGCAGCTGCAATTATTCAGAGTGCCTGAAGGTATGCAGTCATATTATTATCACATGTTTAGCTTTGTTTGCCTTTTACCTTCAAGCTAAAAATTTAAACTGCAAACTCAAAATTGAGATTCCTAACTACCTAAATAAAGTAATCTATTCATGGCTATTGTGAAGTATGATTTTTTTTTTTGTTAATTCTTACCCACAAATTGGGATATATTCTTCTTTTATGCTTTTATGCTCCGTGGCTAAGTTAATAGTAAAACGATGGCGTACGTTATAATCGGGCGCAGACGACTTCGGGATACCCTGTACCACCACATTGCAATTAAGTCCGACAAATTGCTTAAAACCTCCAAAAGATATTTTATTCGGCAAATTTGGTTACGATATTTCCATAAAAAAAAAGAAATCAGTCATATTTTGCACCAAACAATTTTTTTGACCGATCGGTCCTATGGGGACTATATGATATAGTCAACCGATTTTGATCAAATTTAGTACACTGATTGAGAACTATAAAAAACTTCCGACTGCCAAATTTGGTTCCGAAATCTTCAAAACCAAACGAAACACAACGAATTTTGTAAAAAAAGCGTTTTTTTGACCGATCGTTCCTATGGTAGCTATATGATATAGTCAACCGATTTCGATCAAACTTGGTGCAGTGCTTGGGTACTCTAAAAAACTTCTTAATGCCAAATTTGCTAACAATATCTTTACAAACAAACGAAACGCAACGAATTTTGTACAAAAAACGATTTTTTGACTTTTTTGATTGGTCCTATGGGAGCTATATGATATAGTCAACCGATTTTGATCAAATTTAGTGCACTGATTGGAAATTATAAAAAACTACTGGGTGCCAAATTTGGTTACAATATCTTCACAAACAAACGAAACACAACAAATTTTGTACAAAAAACATTTTTTCGACCGCTCGATCCTATGGGAGCTATATGATATAGTCAACCGATTTTGATAAAATTTGGTACAGTGCTGGGGGTCTCAAAAAAACTTCAGATTGCCAAATTTGGTTGTGATATCTTCATAAACAAACGAATTATCCATCTAAAACTTTTGCTTTTTTTCGAGGTCCTCTGAAACACCCCTATGGGAGCTATATAATGTAATCCCGATATCAAAAAAATAAAATAAACTTGTCTCCTATGGATTAATAAGGGATCTAATCTGAAAGTTTGGTTGCTCTAGCTCTTACAATCTCTGAGATCTAGGCGTTCATACGGACAGACGGTCAGACGGACAGTCGGACAGACGGACATGGGTATATCGACATCTCTCGTCACTCTGATCATACTTTAGGTAACTTTGGGGGGTCTCCGACGTCTCCTTCTGTACGTTACATACATTTTCGGCTTGCACAAACACAATATACTCTTTGTGCCATACTGTACAGGGTATAAAAAAAGATTTTTCCATTTTATAATACCCAGAGGACTACCCAATAAGAACCCACAAAATAATATGTTCTAAAATTAATAGAACGGCATTTAACTCTTATCTGTTTGTCTTATTGCCTGTGAGGTGCTTGTTTCTCAAAGACCAAAATCAAGGAGTACTTTATATTCCAACCCATTATACAAATTTTTCTTGTTATTTTTTTTTATACTTTTTCGCGAATTATTTCATTTTACAGAATTAGTTTAAAATATGTCATAATTCAGCCAATTATAAACATAGATATTTAGCGTATTCGATTCTATTTGGGCTTAAAACTGTAAGAGATCTTTCATTACACTTACACTCACACGTTTTTTCCATGCGACATTGTTCGCTAGCTCAGACGCCTTCCATTCATACTTTTCATTTAACGAGCAAAAGGACATCAATTTACATACTCAATCAGAGCTCCTCAGAACTCATCTATAAGAATCACATGAAGGGTCATCAATCTTGAGGCTTTTTTTTTTAAGTGCAAAAAAATACAAGAACAAAACACAAAATATCTTCATTATCAATAGAAAGAACATTCTTGCCATTCACTTTTTAAAGATAATCCTTTTCAAAGGTTGGCCGCAACTGCGTTCTGTGCGCACAGATCTCTATGGCATGAAACGCCGCTTAAATGACGCTGGTCCCAATACCCATTGCAAGAGAGGTTCAGGTGTTGGGTCCAGCGACTCCAAAACCTACACCCTGTTCTGGTTTAGAACCATCCGTGAACTATTGTTGCCACCGCAGGTTTCCACCTTCACATGTCTCCCGACTTTTGTGAAATAATTCCGTGATCATAAGATCTGACCTAGTGCAGATCGATACGTCAGCTAGGGAATTTATAAGTACGGCATGTCCAGTGTCACTTGCCAAGAGTCCAGATGTGATCTGAATACGTAGTAGACTCTGCATGTGCTGCCGAAGAATTTCCCACAAGCCTACAGAGCTGGTCTAAATACTCCACCTCAGTGTTATTTATAACGAGTTTCCGAAGTTCGTAACTCGCCATACATTATCTCTGTAAGTCCTCAATTGATGTTTCATCCGATATTTGGAGCTCAGTCGCTTGAGGACTGTATAGGGGATAATAATATTAACAAATATAGGGTTTTCCAATAAGAGGTGTTACTTTGGTATTCGAAGAAAAATTCAATTTTTTGAAATAAATGATCGGATGTTTATTTCACAATAAAGAGGAAGGTATGCCGTTAATAATGAAAAACAACATCAGCCAAATGGCCACTAAGACCACGCCTTCAGGACCATATTCTTTTCATAAAATTTTCCATAACCTAATCGCAAAGTGGCTGCCCTTTGTCCTCGATAGGTCCAATGACCCCGCCGGACCATAAACCGCACCAAACAGTCACACGTTGAGGATGGAGAGGCTTCTCAACAATAACTCTTGGGTTTTCCGAGCCCCAGATGCGACAATTTTGCTTGTTGACGTAGCCACCGAGGTGGAAATGGTCCTCATCAGTCAAGATGATTTTTCGATGGAAGATTTTCACCATTTTTGTAGTGAATTTTAATATTTCAATGCGTTGTTGAAGCGTGTATCGTTCCATTTTTAGTAATGGCGTAGCTTCTACTTGTCAAATGTCAAAGAATAAAAGCTTCAAAAGTGACAGCTACCGAAATACCGGGTGATTCAAAATAACAACTCTTGTTGGAAAACCCATAGTTCAATTTTGAAATAGTATGAAGTGCAGTTGTTTTAGATATAACCAGACATTAATTTTATTAGACAAACTTTATATGCGTATGGATTCCGCAAACCTTTTAGCTTTATATGTGTTCCTAGTCTTCGCAATTGGATTGTTTTTGTATAAATAACTTATGGTCTGCCAAGTTTTTTAATGCCGGCTATATACTCATTTTGACCATATTTTAATTGTCACCATTGCAAACTTGCCAACTTGTTGCCGGCACTTAACATTCAGAATTAATTGATAGTTAGTGTTGGCTAATACAAATATATATGTACATTAATGATTGATTTGCGAGCATTTGAATATAACAGGGCTGCAGTAACTAATTTGTAATGCGCTTTAAATATATGTATAAGTATAATGGAAATGTGCATGAAGTAAATAGGTAGTAAAATCGTAAACTATACAGTAACAATTTGTAACTAAGCGTATAATAAAGCTGCCACTTTGCTCTAATGTTCATCTTCCCCTTTCAACTGAAATTACCCCTTAGCCTCATTATGCATGCAAAATGAAGCTTATTGGCTGCCAGACTAGCTACAGTTGCAAACAAAACAGCGCCAATATGAAAATGTGCACGACGAGACGCACAGATACACACAAGCACACACGCTCACACAGATACACATTAGAACAAAATCATTTGGAAGCAATTACATCGTTTGTATGTGGAAACAACAGGCAGGGCAGGCCGTTTACAGTACGTAGTACAATGAATCAATTTACGAAACGTAACAAAGCCACAATTACAAGAGCACAGACGCGGAGACATAAAACGGAGACAGAGTGAGATACTAAGTGAGAGAGTGGGATCAAACCCAGAGACAAGAACAAAATGTTGACAATTATGAAAAGAGCAGCGAGTGCAATTGCGTTTTCAATTGCAATGTGTATCTTTTTTTTTTTTTTTTTTTGAGGGGGGACACACGTTAAATATTGCGGCTGCAACTGGAGGTGGCATGGCCAACAGACGATGACAGTCCCATGGGTCTAAACTATTTGGATGCAGCCGCGTGTCAGTTCTAATGGATAATTGTCGAACTTGCATTGCCCACATTGCAATGCGTTGCTGCTTAAATTGCAAAACAAACACAAATACACATGTACAGTGTTCACTAAAAGTATTCGACCGCCAATGTTCGAAAACGATCAATCATAGATCAGACTTGTAAAGAAATAACTAAGCGTAACTCTAAAAGTTTATTAATAAAAAAGCGTACAAAATATAAAGAATTTTATAACAACTCTAGCGAGCACATTTTAAAGAATTTCTTGTATCTTTTAAAATTTAAAGTTATATGATGATAACTTTAAAATTGTTGCGCAACAATGTTTCAATAACATCTTCTTTCCTGTAACTGCAAAAGTATTTCAATTTGTGCAATAAAGTTGCCCGTAATAAGATTATTTCAAGTAAAAAAAAACCAAGTCAAAATTTTCCAAAATGGCTTTTATGGCGGCTTCGAATGCCTCGCGACTAGAGAAGTTGAACGGCGGGCAGCATAGCGTCCGAGCCACTCTACCGACTGTATCTTCAGAAATATTCCGAATTTTTCTATCGACTAAGCAAAAAAAAAAAACAACAGATTTTTTTTCGGGTTTTCATGAGGAGAACCCCTTAATAAAGCAGCCATTACCTTGCTAAGCCTCATAAAACGTGCTATTTTTATACTTATTTTCGAACTCTGTAGTGCTGGGGTGACACATGTCGCCGGTAGCATGTAAGCCACATCTTTGGATATCAGGACTCGAAAAGGATTCTTTTTAGGGTGTTTTGAGGTTATGTCATAGCACAGCTTTGGTTTTTAGGCTCAAAGGTCGGACCGAAATCTCAAAAATCCCCAGAAGAAAAGGTATTTTGGAGATTATCTCATAAACCTGTCGTGATTGTGTTTTTTGAAATGAGATTCCGCTTTAGCGACCCTAAAAACATATAACTTGTCTTGAAATAAATATTGTGAGGTTTTTGAGGTGATTCGAACTCAGGGCGCCTCGCCACCAGATCGCGCCACTTTTTTTGCGTGGCTGTGTTATTAACAGCCTATTACTTTATTGTTTTTTTTTTTTTATATTTAATTTGGATTCATATTTAAAAACTTCAAAATATTGATTAAGTTGGTACTGTTTGAAACCAGAAGCAAAACAAACGGGCAAAATTTTTGAAATTCTGAAAGTAAGCAATTTCGGATTATTGTGCTCTTCTTGGTCATTCCAATTTAGGTACATAAAACAAAATCGAGAAAGTTGCTAAGAAATCATTCGTTCATAATGGAGTTATACATATATTTTTTTTTTTTATTAATGTATTTTATTTCATCTGTCTGGAAACAATCAGCAAATTTTACAACAATACTATTTGCTATATGTTATTATACAATTATAATGCAAATCGATTTGAAAGGTCCAAAATGTGAAATCTTTTCAGACGTCTTACGTCCATACTATTGTCTAGTAAGTAGGTTTTCATGATTAGACAGTCTCTTTAAATATCTTCGCGATGTTTTGCTTATTTCATCTTTGATATCAAGCTAATCAACCAAATTCGGATGTGTATGTAAAATGGCCACGTGATTGAGTCGATCCTGAGCCATGGTAGATCTGAAATAATTTTTAATTCGGCGTAACACAGAAAAACTTCTTTCATTGGAACATGAAGAACCAGGTGTCGTCAGAACTAATGTAAGAAAACGAACGAATTCGAGAACAAATTTGAGATAGTTTTCCGTTTCTCTAAGAAACTTAACAATTGTGCTCAAATCTGAAGCTTTTTTACCCACACGCTCCATTATCTCCAATAAGTAGTCTCTATCTTTGGTCAAACGGAATTCATTGAAATCTCCTCTGTACAATTTTATGATTGCGTCAGTATTTTTTGATTCGCCAATCACAAACGTTTCTAGAAATTTGAAAAATCGGGCATTGTTAGAATCAAATCTTTCTTTGAGAAAAAAATTTATCTGGTCGAAAATCTCACAAAATATTTTTTTGTAATAATCTTTTGGGGAATCAAAAATATTACTTTCTGTTACGCCACCTTCCAGTCGTTTTGGAATTCGACGTTTTTTTGGCAATTTTGGTTTTTCAATCTCAAGTTTAGATGCCAATTCGCAACTGTTTTTCCAAATCGATTCAAATTTTTGATCCCGAGACTCATTCATTACAGTTGACACGATTTCTACCTTTCGATAAGATTCGACAACACACAGTTCCGATGACTGCAGCTCTTTGTTGAGGATTTAAATCCGATCTAAGATTTCGATCATGGCAGTCAAAAGGAAGAGAAACTTGAAAGACTCCATATTGTGAAGGAACCCTGAAGACCTTTATTTTTTGGCGCGCGACAAAACGGTTGGCGAATAACCAGAGCAAAAGTAAAACAAAAAAATTGGGTATTGGTTGAACGCATTTTACTTTACTTCTATCCTTCATTTTTTTAGCCATTTTTTAATCATTGTAAGCTGCTCCTGTAAGCGCAGTGATGCATTATCTCTACATTCGTTTGTGGCAATGCATGGTGTATCATCAGCATATGTTGAAACCATAGTTTCATTGGCAGTCGCTAGATCAGCTGTTAATATTGTATATAAGACGGGACCTAGTACGCTCCCTTGAGGAAAAAGAAAACTGCATAAAACCAGAATTACGTCCCTTTACCATAATTGGCAAAGGCCCACACAATGGTTCGGGCAGTAAAGTTTTCTTCATATCAACGTAATCGAGATATGATAAGATATAATGCACGACTTAGTTTTTCGTATACAGGCTATCATTGCGAATTACAATGATTTACATTAAAAAAACTAAAGTACTCATTTAATAGTTGTTCGAATAAATATTGCAACTACCGTATATTGTTTATATGCATTTACATGCATAGCTCATTTTTGTGTTTAGTGCACTAAAAATAAATTGGCAAAGTGAATTGTATTAATAGCAGGGCATTTATTTAGTTATTTCTATGTTGTTTTTTGTTTGGTTTTTCTCTTATTTTTTTCGCTTTTGTGTTTATTTACTTTGCCATTTTGCATTTTGGCCAGCCATCAAGTCATCTAGTCAGCGCTATTGCCAGTAAATCTTTTCGGGGGCCCTTCAAAAGATTTATAAAATTGTCAGTGCGTTGCGTAGAGGGGCGATACAGGAAGCGGGGGACTCTGCGGGCAGAGCGGTCGGCCAAATTTACTGAGCCGTAGCGATCGCCACAAACTACAAAACTGTGAATGGAAATGCAATGTTGCAAACACACATACAGTGTTGCATAGAGAGATTTTGATGTGTGTTGCATATATTTGCAGTTTGTTGTATTTTTTTATTTCCTTTTTGTATTTCAAATGTATCTTCAAACATCATCAAAAGGTATTTTGCATTAATTCAAGATTTATGCATACAACAACTCTTTAGGTGCTGCATTTCCCATTCGCACCGCAAAACAACAACGTCAGCCCTGGGAAAGACACAAAGACACTTTGCCAGACAGACGAGTTGGCAGTTTCTGTTGCACCTGCTGCACACTGACGCACATGTTGGTGCTGCCACTATTTGGCGGCGACAACCGAGCAGGTGATCCAATTTTCTCTTTAATTCTTCTAGTTGTTGTTGTTTTTTTATCCGGTAGTCTTTCTTTAGCTAGTTGAGGATGCGCGCTAAAATGGCGTGCCTATTTTCGGGTTTCTTGCAACTAATGCAAAATATATTCGACAGCGAAAATGTGGCATATCTGATGAGTTTTTTCTGTTTTTCTTTATTTTGAAGTGGAGAAATCGTTTGGTGGCAAGGGGCTTATATAAATTGCAATGCCTCGATAATAGATAGCTAGGCATGTACTTTACATAAAATGCATAGTTTTACCTATATATACCTAGTACATATATAAATATGCGTTGTGCTGCTGTATAATTTATAGACATTGCGTGTTCAATGGATTGCAACGGCCATATGGCCATGTAACTGGAATATTAGATAAAAATTGCTATTGTGCAGCACTGGAGAGTTGATCGGTATGGTTCAAGAGCCATTTCAAAAGTAAATGTAAAAAATAAATAAAATTTAGCTACACTCAGAAAAACGAGCAGATCTAATTTTAAGTTCGAATTTGCTTAAAAAGAGTTTCTTTCTCTGTTGTAATGAAATTAAAAATATTTTTAATCTCAGCATTAGGACTTAACATTTTTAAAATGAGTACGAAATGAACCTTACTCTTTCGTTGAGAGCACTCGTTTTCAAAAGTATACTTAACATTCTGAAATTAAGATTGTCGTCTTTGAAACCTGCCTACAATCAAGTGCACTTGCTCTCAAAATCATATTAAATTTTCTTAAATTAATTTTTTTCACACGAAAAACCTCTAGAAAGGATAATAAAATAGTTAATGAAATTAATTAATTTTTTAAGTTTTTTTCTTTTGAACAAAGATTAATGTTTAGGCTCTATTTACTACTACACCAAATTTAAATAATTCCATTTTATCCCCTGTACCTAAAAAGGAGACGTCAGAGACCCCACAAGCTACATCACGTATGGTCAGGGTGACTAGAAAAGTCGGGCGGAGAGCTCACAAACATATAAGGTTCGGTTCTCGGATATGCCCTATAAAATTATTATTTTATGTAATTTTTTTTGGTTTTTTCTTAATTCCTATTTTTTTAAGATTGGTTCAGTTTTGCATCCCGGTCGATGTTTCATTTATTATAAATAAAAGCGATAAAAAATCATAAATTCTTAATAATATAATTTTACTGGATCAGGCAATACATCGTTATTGAGTTTGACCAAAAATTAGTAATTTAGAGTAGGATATTCCGCACACACTTCAAAAAACTTATTTGTTTATTAATGCGGTGCAAAACAAGATAAATCAATTGCGGGTGGTGGGGTGGTATGGTTTTGTTTGTTAGGGACAGATGCGGCATTTTATTTTTTTCAGACAGTAACTTTTGTTGTATTTAATCGATTTTGATAATTTTTGATTGAGCAGAGCTTTGTCAAATTTGGCCTACTGGAAACGTAGCAATAATTCAACAAACGACCTGAAGGAGATTATACGCTTCCATTTGAAACGCTCTGTGTCTTTAGTTCTTGTGGTCTCCAAAATGAAGGTGTTCCATTTCTCAATCGCCTTCCGAGGTTATGCAAAGCATTTTGGTACAAAGGACATATGGTCTGCTCCGCCCCCTTCTGCCTGGTACGGACATTGCAATTGACCATTTAGACCTAGCGGGGGGGAAAAAAAAAACAGGAAAAACTTGCTCTTTGAAGCAAAAAGTGCGTTTATTCTAAAGAGTATCATATTTTCTTGTAGTATATACGCGCTCTTGTTAATAAAACTATCTTTTAGCCCTTCACCTTTTGCGCTACTGCTGGGCAGATAATTTAATTTTGAATCGTTTCGCTTTACAGTTAAATCACTTTGCTTTATTAACTTTGCTCGGTCAGTTTGGAGCAAAGTCGCCTCCGCTTTATAAAATCAAATTAATTGCATCGTGAAAAAAAATTCAGTACCCATATAGACTTTAGGAGGAAAAATTTGAATTACTTACATTAGGTTCTTGCAAATCGTTATTCACCACAATATGGGCTGGCATTCTTAGCAATTTGGAAACATTTCTAAGGCCTATATCTATATGTATATTAGTTGCTCGCTGTTTGCCAATACATGGCTATAGCAGTAAGTGCTGGTCGATTTTGACATACCCAAAACTTCATGAGCCAAGATTAGACATATGGTGAATTTATTTTTGCATTATATACTTTTGGTTGTGTGAAAATGTCTAATTTTATGCCAAAAAATCATAATTTGCGGAAAGTGTTGATTTTCTTGTTCCGTTCCAAGAAAACGACAGCTGAAGCGCATCGAGAGCTCCAAAAAGTGTACGGAGATGCTGCTCTAAGCGAAACAACGTGCCGTGATTGTTTTCGTCGCTTCAAAGACGGTGATTTAGATGTTGATGACCGTCCACGTAAAGGAAGACCCAAAACCTTCGAAGACACTGAATTGGAGGCATGGCTCGATGAGGATTAGTGCCAAACGCAAGAAAAGCTTGCTCAGCATTAGGAGTTACCCGCCAAGCCATTTCCAAGCGATTGCATGCGTTGGGAATGATTCAAAAGCAAGGAACTTGGGTTCCTTACGATTTGAAGCCAAGGGACGTTGAGCGTCGTTTTTTCGCCTGTGAACAACTGCTTCAGCGACAAAGAAGGAAGAAGGGTGATGAAAAATGGTCCTATTACAGCAACCCAAGGAGGAAAAAATCTAGGGGACTACCCGGTCATGCTTCCACGTCGTCGGCTCGGCCGAATATTCACTCTACGAAGGTTATGCTGTGCATTTGGTGGGATCAGGTCGGTGTTATTTATTATGAGCTGTTGAAACCGAGCGGAACCATCACTGGGGAACGGTATCGAACTCATTTGATGCGACTGAGCCGAGCACTGCGCGAAAAATGGCCAGAGGCACAAAAAGGGATTCCTTAGATATTGCGCCGTCCGATTATTACTGGTTCCGCTTGATGGCACATGGTCTGGCTGATCAGCAGTTCCACTCATATGAAGATATCGCAAAATACTATTGGTAGATCTAAAAAATCGAAAAATATTAAATAATGGTAAGTGTTTTAAAAGGGAGTTGAAAAGTTACGCAAAAATTCAACAGGCTAAATCGTGAATACCCCAATTTAGTTTATGAGTTGAATGGTTGAGTTTATGCTTCTTCTTTTCTAATTTTGTAAATTTTAAATTTGGCTTAAGATTTAATTCACGTACTCTTTTAATTGCGTTAACTCTATTAAGTTTGATCAAAATTTATTTTCAACGAGTATAAGGCAAATAGTTGTTGCAAAAGTCCTCAACTTTTCAACTCCTCAACTCAACAGCAAGCCTAAATAACCTAAGTGAAATGAGTCCTTGTAACTTTTTGAGGGTATTTCGCAATTTGGTTCGTGTACCGGTAGGAGCCTGTAATTCCTTACTATAGGGTTTTCCAACAAGAGGTGTTATTTTGAATCACCCGGTATTTCGGTAACTGTCACTTTTGAAGCTTTTATTCTTTGACATTTGCAAGTAGAAACTACGCCATTACTAAAAATGGAACGATACACGCTTCAACAACGCATTGAAATATTAAAATTCACTACAAAGATGGTGAAAATCTTCCATCGAAAAATCATCTTGACTGATGAGGACCATTTCCACCTCGGTGGCTACGTCAACAAGTAAAATTGTCGCATCTGGGGCTGGGAAAGCCGAAGAGTTATTTTTGAGAAGCCTCTCCATCCTCAACGTGTGACTGTTTGGTGCGGTTTATGGTCCGGCGGGGTCATTGGACCTATCGAGGACATAGGGCAGCTACTTTGCGATTTGGTTATGGAAAATTTCATGAAAAGGATATGGTCCTGTAGGCGTGGTCGTGGTGGCCATTTGGCATACCTTCCTCTTTATTATGAAATAAACATCCGATCATTTATCTCAAAAATGGCATTTTTCTTTGAATACCAAAATAAAACCTCTTATTGGAATACCCTATATGTTTTTATAAGTTTGCTTGAATTATGGGAGTTATGAGAATTTAGCGGACACCAAGTCATTTGAAAATGATAAATTATTTAGATCTTCTTTTTTATAGATCTTGAAGTTTATATCTTTACCTAATTTAATTCTATTTTAAATGAAGTTTTGTTCAAAAGAATCGGATAAGTGTGACCAAAGAAATAGACAAAAAAAGTTGTTAGAATATTTTAAAAAAAGTTTGGCCTAAGAACGAAAAATCCTTAGTTAATCCTTAATCGTAGTTTGTGGGTTAAAAAAATGTTTGTATTTGTTAACAGATGTTTGCAAGTTCATTAATAAAGTTTTTATTTATTTATTTGTGCTTTATTCCCCTTAAATATACATTTTCACTAAAGCTAATGGTTAATTATTATAGTTATACAGAGTTTTAGCAACTGCTTTCAACTGAAATATTATAGATTTTGTCATTGTTGAACTTACATACATTTATGTATTGATGTTTGCGATAAATAATATAAAATTAGCAAGGAAAAATGGGAAAAACCTTAATTTTAACTTCAAAATAACTTAAAAACTAAATATTTACAAAATTAATGCTTAGAGTTAATAAATTGTTGGACTGTCTTTACACCAGCTGCATTATGAAGGTATGTAGTGTTTGTGTAATATGGTAAATTTAACAATAGTTTTAAAAGTTTATTTTGGCATACTTGGAGTTTTTTAATATGTGTTGGCGCGCAATTACCCCAAACAGAAGATCCATACATTAGGATAGAAGTAAATATGGTTTTAAAGATGATGAGTTTATTTTCAGCTGACAACTTTGACTTCCTATTTATAAGTGGGTACAGGGTACAAATGGTTTTATTAATTTTGTTCACAGTGAATCCAATATGAGTATTAAAAGTGAGTTTTTTATCTAAGTGTATTCCCAGATAACGTATGTTATCAACCCACTGAATTGGCGAATTATAGATTTTTAACATCCCATCAGGAAGATAGCAGGATTTTATTTTCTTAGTAAAAAAGATGGCATTGGTTTTCGTAGGATTTACTTTAATTTTCCACTTGTGATAAAAGGTTTCTAATTTATATAAATAGTTTTGCAAAGATTGTTTAATATGACTGTACTGAAGACCAGCACTGTAAACAGCGGCGTCATCAGCGAACAATGAAAGCGCACAATTATGTCCTTGTGGGATGTCGTGTGTGTATATATTAAACAATATTGGACCTAAAACAGAGCCCTGTGGTACACCAGCACTAATATGTCGTTTTGTGGATTTAGCACCATCCAAATCAATGTAAAATCGACGTTGTGTCAAGAAACTTTGCACTATTTTGGTAAGGTATATATAAAGTTTTTATTTAAATTTTTTTATATGTATTATATATTTTTTTAAATTCACGTCTCTTCTTCGAATTCTTAATCTCGCCCTTTCCGCTTACGTCTGAAATTATGTTTCTTTAATGTTTTAAAATTTTCGAGATCCGATAGAAATTTCGGGTCCTGCGGTAATTGTAATAATAATTTTCCTGACTGACAATTGTGTCAGTCGTCTCTGGGCGAGGCATGGGGATCTCTATTAATAACTGTCCAAAGAGAACAGGGACCTACAGTTTATAGCCGAATCCGAACGGCGGTGTCTGGAATTAATATAGATTTTCTTTGGCAAATAGCGTCGTTGAGCTAGCGATGCCAGTGCTAGGCAAATGTACCAGTGTTACTGCGGGGACTCGAAACACCGATCTTCGGTTTGTAAAGCGAGTACGCTACCACTACGCTGCCGACGGGATCATGAAATAATCTCTCTGTGCATAACGCCTCTTTTGACAGGACACCTTTTCGGAAATGAGAAGAATTAAGTTTTTTTCTACTATTGCTTAGGTCAAAGAAAACATTTCGCAGTAAATGTTTTATCTAAATCTACAAAAACTTCATTTAACTCACTTGACATTATCAAAATTCAATTTAAAATCTTTTACTCATACTGACATAGAGTTTGCAAAACTTTTCATTTGCTTTAGTTGCACTTTTAAGTAAACAGTTCGATTAAAATGGCGTAACTTGACAGCCCTTTAGCGGTGGACGGGCAACACAAGCAAGCTGGAAGGCAAGGACTCTTCCAAAGGATATAAATATATAATGCAAGTAGCAAATGCTGCACAATACTTAGCCTAAAAGTACAAATATATTTCTCTTTTCAAATCAATGCAAGGCAAAAACTTTTGCATTGCGATTGCTAAATGCAGTCATAACTTTTGGCAGCTGCAAAGGATAATAATAAAAGTAAGCAAAAAGAAAAGGAGAACAGAAGAAAAGTAAAATGTTGGTTAGGAAGTGTAAGCCCGCCATTAGAAAATGACTGGAGTAAAAATTTTATTGGTGCCCGTTTGCCGCCTACATGGCGTATGTTATGCAATAAGACGATAAAAGTGCAAAAATAAAGATAGAATTTGAAAACCTGAAATGCCAAAGCCAGTATACTCTTAGTACAGGGAAGACTGGGGCAAAATGCGCAACTAGGGAAATATTGAAGCTGGATTACCGTCACGACGGTAATCGCTGGAAGCTTGAAATTTTTCCCATACATGGCTTTGGTGGAGAGCTTTAAACGTCGGTAAGCCACATATGTGGGCTACAACATAGTGCCGCTGAAGATCCCCTTAGCCCTTTGGCTGCTCCGAAAATTAAATAACATCAAAAGTTTCGCATTTTGCCACAATTATTCTACGTCAATAAGTTAAAATTGTTTATTCGAATGAATACCAAACAAATAAAGTCGAAATTTTAAAGCTATCTGAGGTACTCCTTTTTTTGACCCTCCATAACAAACTTTTCCACTAGGTGCCTCTGCTTACAAAGGTGACGTCGCAGTCTTTCTTAAGCTACTTCATTGAACAACTTTCTTTTTGAAGCTTCTTTGTTCGCCGTCTCCTCGAGTACAACAGTTATGGGACGACCAAAAGATCTTTAGCAGAACTAAGCCCGTGCTTCAGCGTCTTAATGGAGAGTGTTTACCTCAGCCTGTGCCTATTCTTTCATACATTCTTCGATCGAACTTTTAATTTAAATAATTGTTCGCTCTGACGGTGTTTCGAGATTCCCATTGTGTCTTCATCTCGTTTACCATCAAGCTCACCCTGATAGAGTTTGATCAAATAGTCGTAGATTTCGGTCATGGCTTTGTAGGCAAGGAACTAGATAATTAAAAGAAAAATCGTTTTGTCTAAATCCTTGCTTGGCATTTAAGGCATCCGAGAGAATTACTTTAAATTTCACAGACACTGCGAAGTACAGACGATCATTAGACGCCAGGAAAATGTACATTAATTCTAAATTCTAGGATTTAAGATCTGTTTATTTAAGTTAATTTAAGGAGCTTAAATAATTAAAAGCAGCATTTCTGTATATTTGCCATAATGTTTGTATATGTTTCAAAACCTTAAACTTTTATGGGATGTATCCATATTATGGGTTCCTAGAAACGTAACAAACTGCATTAAAAACTCAAATCAGTTTTCACTAATTGTAGGGTACAAAAGAAAAAGCAATGCAAAAAGTTTTTCCTATCTGCGGCTAAGCAATGTATCGTGACGGCGTCTCCGGCGACGTCGTCATCGTCGTCTTCATCGCCTTACAATGCATCCTTTGAACCACAAAGTGCAGCACCCCACTCTCCCACTTGCCCACCTCGGGCTCTCCCCCTCTCACACACTCCTGCTCACCACCCGCACACTCAACCAGCCGCGCTCTATTCATTATAAATTGCATGTACTGGTAATTGTGTTTGTGTTTGTACAAAACGGTGCAGTAGAATTGCTTTAAATGAGCCGACGACGAGCGAAGCGTATCCCAATTTAGGCTGCGTTACACTCTGCGTCAGCGTCAGCGTCAACGTCGCGTCGAAGCTGATGCACAGTGGTCAAAATGGTCGATATATGTGCATTCATAATTCGTTTAGTTAATCTATTTAAAACAAATGAGATATTTTCCACAAACTTTTTAATGGTAGTTAGAATAAAAAAACCGTAAAAAAATCCGAATTTGCTTATCCGTATAAAAAATTAATATCACTTCATAGGAAATAAGTATATGTGCATAAATATAAATTTTCAATAAAAAAGTAACTTAGTATTTTTTTTTTTTCTTGTTGTAAAATCCAATTATCTTTATAATGTTCTCATTATGCAATAATAAACATTATGCGTTTATATGGCCATCTGTAACTAAGGAATATGCTTATTGGAAGCATATTTAATGTGTTAATTCACATTTGAAACTTGGTTGCTCCGTCTTCTGGATACCGAATTGCCTTTTATATCCGAGCAGTACATATTTTTGTTGACCCCCACACGCCGATGTTTGCCAAGCGAATTTGCTTGATTTCACCGTAACTAGATGGTTTTTTAAGAAAGTTAGCTATTTTCTAAATTAAAAAAATACAAAAATTTTTTCAAGGTAAAATTATGAATGAAATTTAAAAATGTATTTGTATGTGGTGCGTGCTTACTGAAACTTATTTATATTATTGAGCTGAAGCAATTTGTAAAATCACACTTTTAAATTTCTTACGAAACTCGAGGAAAAAAAATCAAAGTTTGGTAAGATGGACTACTTTGATTAGTTGATCCTACTTCTCATTGGCTACGACCTTAAACAAAGTTCGCAGATTCCACAATGGGCTCCCAAAAAAATAAACAAAAATTGTTAACATCATTAAGCTTTGGATAGTGACAGCCTGAGTGAGACAACGAAGTGCATCAACAGTACAATCTAATCTTCGTCTTCTTTTATTCCTTTAACTCCTTGAGGAGCATAGGGAATCGGTAAAGTATCAAAATCGTATCCGGTTTTGTGCCCATTGCTTCAGTTCGCTCCAGGAACGTCTTGATTGCAGCAGCTCAGTGTTGCTGATCGTGTTTGGCCAACAGATTTTCAAAATGTGTCGAAGACCTTTGCCAACAAAGGTTTGTAGCTTGCTAAGAATAGCTTCTGTTATTAGCCAAGACTCACTCCCATAAAGCAAAATGTATAGCACATTGGATTTGCATGTCTGGATTTTCGTGTTTGTCGACAGAAAATTGGAATTCCAAATCTTTCGGAGTTGCGCTAAGGCAGCTGTGGCTTTAGCCACTCTGGCTTCTATGTCTTTACGGACTACAAGGACTACAAAGACGTCTTGTCTATTGGCGTTCACTTTCAAAGCCTTTGTTTTTTCCACATTTACCTCGAGACCGTGCTTATCAAGCTGCTCCGTAAACGTCCAGGGAATGCCTCTGTTCTTTCCATCTAGTATATTACGTTGATATCATCGATAGCAATTAGAAATAGAACCGGTGACAGAAGACTGCCCTGACAGACTCCAGAGTTCGTTGAAAAAGGTACTGCGTAGAACACTGCATTTGAAATCCTCGTAGTGTAAATAGATTAGGTTTACTTTAACACTGCAGAATTTTAAATAGATGGGGGAGGGGGGCCTCCGGATCCGAACCTCCCGCCAAAGTTTAGTTGGAAAAATGGATTGCCTGTCTTTTGCGAGCCCTGCTATATATATAGTTTGAAGTTAAGAACCCCCTTAATGCCAGGCTAACAAAGTCAGCAACAACAATCAGCTGTTTACAAGTGTCAAATAGTTTAGTTTGTTTTTATTAAGAAGATCTTTTTCTCAGTAGAATATGTATTTTTGGTCCTTTTGTAGTAAAGAATTTACAACTTATATAAAAAAAAAAAAAAATTATTTTTGGTAGTATTGTAGTTTACAATCAGCTGTTTAGTTTTCTAACTCACTAGAGGCAATATATAATACTAAAAACTGTATAAAAAATTTGTACACATTAGTATATGCTGGCACTTTTTTAAATAGTCTTTTGGGTAAGAATGACGTACTTTTGTAATTAAGTCTCTGGGTAGGGCGAACATTTTTTTAAGTGTAAGTTGTTGTTGGACCCTTAGCAGTGCTACTATTATGCATTAACGCCCGATAAACTGAACACCGCAAATGACGATTCCCATATAAAATAAGTAAAAAAAGATATGGAGAGAAAAAAGCTGAACATTTCCAATGAAAATGTGCAAGAAAAAGGCATACGAAAAAGAGAGCGGAATAAAGAATGAGTCGAAATTTTAGAAATAAAATTGAAAGTGCTCAGTCTTAAAAGACAGAAACCAAATTCAAAAAAATATTCCCCAGTACTTACATTTATTAATTATAGCTTGATTGACCATTTCGACCACTGTGCGACGTCTACTGCAATGTTAGTACGCGCTGATGACGTTGTATTCCAGACGAAGCAGCGGTAGCAGTTGCCACCCCGCACCTAGTATTTAGCTTTCCGCACGATTAAATCGATGCAACTGTAAAGTTCTTTTTCTATTACGCTTTTTCGTGCACATTCGCATTACGCATACACACACACACACACACACACACACACACACACACACACACAAACACACACATGACTAAGATCTTCTCTGGGTGCTGTATAAAACATTGCCTGCCCTCTAGGACTATGGCCAACATTTAGCTTCAGCCTGGCTTTGTCTGTCTCCCCAACTAACTCTCCCATTTCCATAATCGTTTTAGCCCTGTTTCTACTCTGTTTTGCGTGTTCTCATATGCCCAGCACAGTTAACTCTGGCATCCATTAACCCAAACTCTTATTTCTATTCGAAATGCTTTCACACATCTCTTACCAAGGCCTGCACCCTGTATGTCTCAGACAATTGTATTCAACATATTTATGCTTTAGACAGGGCTTGGACTCTCCACTATTACATACTACATGAATGCGTTTCGTTTTTAGTTTTCCAGCTTCAGTTACAGAAGCTCTCGATTTTTTCTTTCCTTAATTTTTTATTTTTTTTACCTTTTTTCCACTAGTTGTTGCTGTATTTTGATGATGCTTTTGATAGCCGTATATGATAGCATCTGCAGTTTGTGGCACTGTGAGGTCAGCGAGTGTTGAACAATGTGGCTCAAAATATTCCTGGTTCTTAAATTTTCAAAGAGTAACTTGTGGCAAGTTGGAACTTCCACTGTTAAATGTATTTTTTTTTTGGGTTTGCTCAGAATAGCTCTAAAAAAATGTGTCTTTAAATTTAAATCGTTTCCAGCTCTCCAAGTTCGATCTATTTTCGCTTAGGATTCTAGTCGTTTTAATAGTGAGGTAAACAGGAAATTTTTGGTCTGATAAATATATTCGTAAACAAACATGGTTATCGATAGCGCAATCTAGGAACATATTCGACCCCAATTTTATGCGCTTGACTAAAATCAGATTTACCGAATAACTTGTGCTTGCTGAATCCAGGTTCGGATATCTCACCATAGCGTTTTCTCGAGCCACTAACAGTTCTCACAAAACCGAAGAGAATGGGTAGGACTTTCAAATAAGATTATGTTTGGAAGAAAAAGAGACGAAACTGAAGGAATTGAATTTCCCTATTTTAAAACGCAACTGCTGATATTTTTTAACATCGTTCGTCTGATCCATACCATTGTTTGGTTTCGAACCAAGCAACACTAAAGGTTGAAGTTTAAAGCTATTAACATGCCTTTACGAGCTATTTATTAGGATGTACATGTTAAGTAATGTTATGTAATCTTTGCGTTTTGTGAACCGATTTTTTTTCGGGCAATTTAGGTTTCACGTTTTTTGATTTATTCAAAATTGGCTTGCTGTACAGACTTGAGATGATATTTTCTTGAAAAAATCATTTAGGGTGTTCACTTTGTCTGGCATTATGGCAAAATGGTAAAAGGGCAAAGTGTACTATAACAATTTACAGTACAAAAAAATTTTCATTCTTGACCAAAAAGTGTTTTTAAAAGGATCAAAATCTACTAGGGTACTTTTTTTATACTGTTTTTTGTATTATTTAGTGAAATTTCTTTGCAGTTGAAGTTTAAAATATATTTTCCGTACTGACAAATATGAAAGACTTTCTTTATATTTTAAGCTTTTAAATGACATTTTCTTCACAAAAACATTTCTTAAAAAAATCAAATCAAATAATGTGACACGTGTCGTGCCTTCGTGCTTCGTTGCAAGGGTTGCTTATTTCGGTACTCGGGTATTCTTGCCATTTTGCCAGACGAAGTGAACACCCTAATTAAAATTATTTTAGAAAATAGAAAGTGCGATTTTTTATTAAAAATTTTTAAATAATATTATTTTACAGTGGGCATAAGAGTTCAATAAATGCAAAGCAATGCTTGCCAAAGATTAGGGCCCCTCCAATATTGAGTGGCCCGAAAGTGCATACATTTTTGTACATGCCCAGAAAAAAAAGTGGTGCAAACGTAGCATGTGAGACCCACCCACGTTTTTGAGGTTATTTCAGAACCCTTGAGTGTTGGAGTTGCTTAGACCTAGGATTCGGATTCACCGGCTCAAAAAATCAAAGTAAATAGCTTGATAAATAAATGGAATTAAAAAAAAAAAATTACAAGGTTAATATTGGCTAGTGCCTCTAACAATTATAGTATGCAAAATTAATCAAACTTGACGAGATCGATTTAAAAAGTGATCCGCAACACTTGTTTTCATAAAAATGCTTTTGAAAAACTATGAACCAAATATTTCAAAGTTTTTTGAGTTTAAGATCGATAACTTCTAACTTCCCTTGGGTGTAAGTCAAAGCCCCTGCTATCTTCTTTAAGCTACCTTTATCTGTTTGCATGTAACTTTTTTATTTAATCTGTTCTATATTTGTGGCTTTTATACGAATATGTGGCATAATTCAGACTAGGTGGCAACTTTGTTTTTTTTTTTTTTTGAACTGTGCTTGCATCATGGCTGTTGCAGTTTCAGTTTTTATGTTGGGCTCTTTCAAAATGCTTCAGCACTGGCACCTCTTTATATACTCGTAGTATCGATGTACTCTGCTTAGATGCTCCACTCTGTGCCAGTTGCAGCAGTTGTTGCCACGCGTGTTGCATGCACTCGGTTGCTCGCTCGCCTTTTGTTGGCCTCCCCAACAACAGCTCCTCCAACGACTGTCTGGCCGCTCACATAATTTGTCATGTGAAAAATTACTGAAGTTACAAGATCTGCACTTTTATTTCCATGTAACTGCAAAGCAGGTCCACGCAATACAACGGCAACGTCGGAGGAGGTTCGGGCAGATGTTGGGCGGCATGCGTTGCGGCATTATTTGATGGTTAGGTAGTAGTGAGGGGTGGGGTGCTAGTGCTAGAGACTTGATGTTTTGCTATTTTCTTGCTTTTTTTTCGTTACTATTTTGCACATTTTTCTATTCAACAATGAAGCCACAATAGAAAAACGTCAACTAGTGCACACACACACACACACACATATACTTACAATTGCAGCCATGCAAATGTGTGTGAGTGAGAGGCCAACACTTTATGTGCATAGAAAGTCTGAACGGATTTTGAATGGCAAACAAGCAACGGGGGGGTGGTGAGGGAAAATCAGAAGGCAACGAAGTCAAGCCCCGCCAGGCCGGGAATGGCGGAGAGGCCTGAGCCGAGGCCCGCGACCAAACTGAATGGGCAAAAGAGCGACGGTAGCAAACAGACAGACAGAGGGACGCATGACGGACTATGCCTTGCGCATGAATGGAATAAGTGTGTGTGCCCAGTGGGTGCGGTAGTTGTTGGTTCAGCGGGGGTGGTGCTGTTGATGGTGGCTCGGTGGTGCAGTGGTTTGGGTTACTTTAGGTTCACGGGCTGGTACGGTGGCAAGGCAAGCCTATAGAAAAGTGACGCGCGCGCTTTACAATTATTTCGTAATGCTGGCAAATGTGACCGAGCTGGAGCGCGCAGAGCTTTGCTTCGAAGCTGGTATTTGTCGTCATTGTCCGTCCGTCTGTCAGTCAGTCAGGCAGCATCTTCTGGCGGCAGTGAGAAATGTCAACGTTGGTTGCACTACTAATCGGACATGTTGCGTTGACTTGTTTATGACTGCAAGCTTAACAAAGCTAGAGACAGACTTTGCACGTTGTATGCATTTCTATGTATTGTATCTATGTATCCATGTGTGTATCTGTGAGCGTATGCGTGTTGTACACTTGTGGGAAATCTGTAAATAGCTGCAGCTACAAGTCGTCAAGAGACAAAGACAACATCATCAACGCTCAGATAAAGTTTTGTCTACTATGTGCATGTCTCGGCGGATTTCAACTTTTAACACACAGCAGCCTGCATGTCGTATGCGTAATATGTGTATATATTTTAATTTTCTATACGATTTTTACTTTTTTTTCCAAATAGTTTAAAGCCCATGCTTCCCTGAGTTCAGTATCAGATACAATTAAACCTGCAATAATAAAAAGTTTAACATCCAATCATTTAATTTCTATTCCCTGCTGAATAGATGGACGACAGAAGCTCACACACATCCTGGCTCAACCAAACACCAAACTAACAAATTTAAACTACTTGCAGTCTACAAGCAATTTGATATTTATTGTTTATAGTTATTTAAAAGCGACTTTAATTTAACCATCACCCGCCGCTGACTTTGACACATCTCCTCCACCTCTGTCGATGGCGGTTTCCACTGTATGTTTTGTTTGCTCTCCGGCTCTGTTCAGCTGTGCTCTGCGGCGGCAATTACGCTTTTCATGTGTTTGGACAATGAGCGCTCCGTGCACACAGCTGGACGTATTGTATGTAGTTTTTTTTGCGTTTTTCCGTAGTCTTCTCGTTTTGCTGCACCATCTATGCGTTGCACAAATTGCCAGTGTAGGACAAGGTCGTGCATTTTATTTGGTGTAGGCAATGGCCTGAGCCAAGCAAAACTAAAGGGGCCTCCACCATGCTGAGCACCGGGCGTAACTGTCACTGCAGTTTTTGACCAGCCGAAGGTTAACTGTAGATAAAATAATGACAAAATTTTGCAAAATGTGTCAAAAAATAGGAATATTATGAAATGTATGCAAATCTGCGGGGCTTTTGCATCAACTAAAGTGACGAACAGACGTCGTTGCGTTTCTGTCTCGCGGTCTGTTTGACGGTGCGTGACTTTATCTTTAACGAATCGTGGCGGCAAAGTGCAAATCAAATGTGATGGATGTGCTTCATTGCGGGAATACAAAGAATAAATTGCAAATGGGCAGATAATCTTCAAGGAAGGGAATTAAATACGAAAGAAAATTGCCAAGAGAAATATCTTAAGTCCTGAATCAATGTAAAGCGCACTTTTGCAGAGTCGCGATAAATCTTTTTACGCAGTATTACTAATATAATCGATTATATGCATAAATATAATCGATTCCCCATACGTTTTCTTTGACCAAGTTTTTTTAAACTATTTTTAGATGTGCATAAAAATTTCAATTTTTTTTTAAATTAATGTGAATTAAGTGGGTTTCCTTAATTTCAAAAAACAAGAGGGTTGTTATCGAGAAAAAATTAGTTTTATATTTTCGGTTTTATAGAATAAAAGTCATTCGAATCCAGCTATGGTTTCATGGAATTTTTTTTTTTTTTTCATGTAGAAAGCACATTAAAAAGGTAAGGTAATGTACCGAAAACCGTACCCAACGATTTTTAAGTCAACTAAATTCGAATTTCTTACATTACGAATGGTTAATTTTGTGTTGAATGTAACCCCATACATTTTTATTAAAATTGCATCACTTATCGCAAATAATTAAAAGATCGATTTTTATATGTATTTTCCAAAAAAAAAATCCATAGTTTTTATCATATATGGTAAACAAGAAATATGTAATAAGCATATTAAACAAATTTATTTAATTTTTGGCATCTTTTAAAAATTTTTTTATGTATTTTTATACCCTGTAGCGTATGGTACAAAGGGTACATTGTGTTTGTGCAAGCCGAAAATGTATGTAACGTACAGAAGGAGACGTCGGAGACCCCCCAAACTTACCTAAAGTATGATCAGTGTGACTCGAGAAGTCGATATACCCATGTCCGTCTGTCCGCCCGTCCGTATAAACGCCTAGATCTCAGAGATGGTAAGAGCTAGAGCAACCAAACTTTCAGATTAGATCCCTTATTAATCCATAGGGACAAGTTTATTTTTTTTTTTTGATATCGGGATTACATTATATAGCTCCCATAGGGGTGTTTCAGAGGACCTCGAAAAAAGCAAAAGTTTTAGATGGATAATTCGTTTGTTTATGAAGATATCATAACCAAATTTGGCAATCGGAAGTTGCTTACAGACCCCCAGCACTGTACCAAATTTTATCAAAATCGGTCGACTATATCATATAGCTCCCATAGGATCGATCGGTCGAAAAAATGTTTTTTGTACAAAACTCGTTGTGTTTCGTTTGTTTGTGAAGATATTGTAACACTTTTCCAAATTTGATCAAAATCGGTTGACTATATCATATAGCTCCCATAGGAACGATCGGTCAAAAAAACGCTTTTTTTACAAAATTTGTTGTGTTTCGTTTGGTTTTGAAGATATCGGAACCAAATTTGGCAGTCGGAAGTTTTTTATAGTTTCTAATCTGTGTACTTCATTTTATCAAAATCGGTTGACTATACCATATAGTCCCCATAGGACCGATCGGTCAAAAAAATTGTTTGGTGCAAAATTCGACTGATTTCTGTTTGTTTATGAAAATATCGTGGCCAAATTTGCCGAATAAAATATCTTTCGGAGGTCTTAAGCAGTATTTCGGATTTAATTGCAATGTGGTGGTACAGGGTATCCCAAAGTCGTCTGCGCCCGACTTTAACGTACGCCACCTTTTTTTTATATTGTTGTACTAAATCGTTTTGATTTATATTTACACTTTAGCATAAAGATGGAATAAAAACACGTGTTAATAAAAAAAAGGATGATTGACATATTTAAGGAGCATACTTAAAACAAATAAGAAAATTTTGTATATTTTTTTTTTTAAATATGTTGATTAAAAAAATGAAAAAGCTGAAGTCTGTGCTATTGGAAGGTGTGCAGAATTCAATCTGCAAAAGAACTACCATGACAAGTATATCTCCATTCTGTCTGACAGTCAAGCAGCGATAAAGGCATTAACTAAAGCCAAGATTACATCAAGGCTGGTCAAAGAAGTGAGAACTTCACTGGACATACTAGGTGCCAGGAATAAGCTCTTGGTTTGATGGGTTCCAGGACATAACAATATTCCTGGATATGAGCTGGAAGATAAACTAGTAAGGACCGGTGCAGCAACATCGCAACATCGGACCTGAACCACACTGTGGGATTGGTAACCATGTGGTAAGGGACCTACTGAGAACAGAGGAGGAAAACAAACGGATGCTTCACTGGGCCCTGGTTGCAGGACTTAAGCAATCAAAAATCCTCCTCTCTAAATATAATCGTAAGAGGTTCAAACTTATGATAACCCACGGGAAAAACACAGTGAGGATCCTGAGTGGCCTCTTGACGGGACATTGTAGGCTCCGCAGACACTTAAATAAAATTGGCCTAGCGGACAGTAGACTATGTCGCTTCTTCAGTATGGAGGAAGAAACCTCAGTACATTTATTATGTAATTGTATGGCACTCGTCAGTAAAAGAAACAAGCTCCTGGGCATGGACTTTTGGGAAAGCTCTGAGCCGTGATGGGCTACTTGGGTCGCAGAACACCCAGTCCTAATAATTTGTTACTTAGATTAACAAAAAAAGTAGTAGGTCTAAAAATGTGGTACAGTCGAGGCGATGCCCGACAGTGTGATACCCTGTACCTTTTTCCTGAACGATATTTATATTTATAAGTTCCGTAAATTTCTACTGATTTTGATGAGAATCGAAGGTTTCAAAAAGTTATTAAAAGTGTATGGGGTAAGTTTCAAGTGAAAATGTTGAGGGGTGTGGGAAAAATTAGCTAAATCGATTGCGGAGAGTGGGCTCGCTACCCGAGGTTATGATAGGCATTTTGGTATAAGGCCCTTGGGGTCTGGCACGCCTCCTTCTGTCCGTTACATACATTTCACAAATCTAGTATACCCTTTGTACCTATAGGCACAGTGTATATATAATTGCCTAAATGTGACTCCATATCCAAGTCCCTGTTTTTCATTACTTTCTTTGTTTGCGATCTCAAGATTTTCGGATTTTGTCAGACAAGTGCAAGTTTTATTGAGAAACCGTTTTTGTGAGGCAATGTTCTTGCGGGACTCCATTCCCTATGGAGCACATCAGCCAGCTTCCCGGATTTGACGAAGATTAGATTCTGCTTTTCCAATACAAAAAATTATCTTAAATAAACCTCTTTCACCAGCATAAAAATTTATTTTAAATCCTATTATTTGTTAGATAAATCTAAAATTAGCTACAATTATATTACCAAAACTAATTCATAGGCCATTGTTTCTAGAACTCAAGTGTCTAAAGTGTATTTAAATTAATCAGAGCTGCAGGTATCATCGATCGAGCCATTCTTTTAGTAACCTAACCAAGTTAAGCAATCAATACCCTATTAAAAACTAACTAGCAACTGTGCCTGGGTTGGCCCCGTGAAAAAGTAATTTGTCAATTCATCGTAAACAATTTAAAAAGAAATATCAGAATTATTCTGTTACCTGTTTTAGGCACCTCTCTTAATTTCAAGTATTTAAGCTGAACACACTTAGCGTTGAAGCTGTGAGAGTACTTACTAGTGGCTCTTTGTAATGCCCCCTTCTCCGAAATTTCCATTGACTTGGCATACATATTATAATAGGTATGTATGCAGATAGGTATCCACAACATTGATTAATGACAAATCGTTTCTATGGGCAACTTTTGAGTCCAAGCAACCGTTAGGTGCCTCTTATTTTCCGCCGGTCACCCAACTTGAAAACTATGTCGTCGTTACTTTTGCCATTGGCCCAAGAACCACCCAACCAACTCCTACATTGTTTTGGCCTCTGTTGCAGTTTTTCCGTTCTCTTTAGTTTTAGGTTTAGTTTTTCTTTTAGTTTTTCTATTTTTTTTCTTTTTGTTGTTGCCTCTTGTTATTGTTGTTGCTGTTGTTTGTTACTGCACATTTTATTAACATTTTCATTTAGTTGTGCCGTGTGCCGCTTTTTGTGCATTGTTTGCCTCTCTCTGTGCCTCTTGTTTTATTTTGCTTTTCATTGCAATTTGTGTTTCTATGCATTTTTGTGTGTGTTTTACATTCGTTTTTCGTGTTGATGTCGTCGCTGTTTACTGCGCTGCCGACGCCACTGCTTGCTCTTTTGCAGTTTGCTGAAGTTTTCATAATCATTGTCGTTGCCGTTTGTCAAAGTACAGTGGGCATATTTGTGGTTTCTGTGGTCATAATTAATTACTTATAACGCTTTGTCAGTTTAAGTAAGAACTTATTTTACTGCCTCAGGTTAAAACATATGCACCTTCTTGGAACCCTTTTTTTTGTTTATAGGCAAATAATTAATAATATTTCCCGAACCAGATATGCTATTGTGAACAACAAGAAACACTCTACACAATAAAAATAATTAATGATCAATTTTTTAATTCTCTTCAGTTCGGTTCAGGCCTGAATCAAACATGAAATCAACGCAGAGTTTCCAGTACCGGCCATGAATCTGCGAATTCATTAACCCTTATAGGCGTTCAGGCCTGAAGCTTAACCGTAACAATGAGCAGTAAACGATTGAACTGCAGGTTTCATAGATTTTCAAATAATTTTTTTTATATTTATTTTTATAGTAAAATTTTTGAATTTCTTTGAAACTGTTGAGATTTGGTTATTAATTCATTTAATTGAACTAGTCGCCATAATAATAATTTACATATAAATATTTCTCTGAAAGCTAGCTACTACACCATATGTTTTTTTTTCAACTGAGATATCGTAGAAGCTAGTTGAAACTAGGAAGGGTCGTTGCGCAATAAGTATTGCATTTTTTAGATTAAATTTATTGGTTGCACGAGAGATGATTTATTTATTTATATTTTTTATAAACTATTATTTTATTGCAAAAAGAAGACGATCGTCTCCGTGTCGACGTTGATCGTTCTGGTATAAGAAACTATCGATCTGCAACGCCTCCTAAACTTTCAAACAATACATCTAATAAAAAAGAGAATCGCCAGGTTTGCAAAATTGTTTAACTTAAACTTAAGTTTGATTGAAAACGTATATACGTATACACTAAACATTAAATAATATTTCGAAAAAATCGTCCAAAACACAAATTTATAAAAATTACACTTGAATTTTTCCAAAATTTATCAGATTATATGTATATATTAAATTATAATCTTTAATTTGATACAGACCTTTCTATTTAATTCCTCTGAAAGTTTTTCAAGTTACATGCAATGAACTTGGACTCAAATTTATAGCTTCCTCCATTCAAAGTTTGACTAACGCAAACAATTAAGTAAAAAATAGAATTTCAAAGAAAGCGCACAAGTTAAACCTATATGATATGCAGAATCTGCCAAACGGCGCATTTTTTTTTTTTTTTTTTAAAGGATTTTTCCCACTGCACTGTTTCTGGGGGAAAATGCTTCAGAAGCACGAAATAAATTTTCCAAAAAGATCGTCGATCACAGTAAAGGAAAATAGTCGACTGAACAATATTACCGATACATTTAAAAAAGCTTTGCTGTAGGAACCGAAAATTTTGTATAATACAAATTTGGACAGCGACAGTGACAATGAAGTTGAGAGTGACAGCGATTTTAATAAGAATTTGTATTAATTAAAAAAACGCATTAAATTCATATGTGTTAAGTTAATTATTTCATTTTTAGGAAGTAAATGTAAAAAGTAAAATGTTGACTCTACTAAAAATCACGTAATAAGCAATTGATTAAAAATTATAATGAAATAAAATCACATGACGACGATTTTAATGGTAACCGATTTGTACCTACCGAAGAATTCATGGGCGGTAGGAGTGTCATTACAATCAACCGTACCGAATCTAAAGTCTAGCATTATTTTTCGATTTTATGCCAAAAATTCGGGCTTTGGGACCATTGTGCACTGTACGGTTGCAATGTCGTTAGCAACGTGGATGCAGTTGTTAACTACTTACTTTGAAGCGACTGGGCGGTATTTCGCCTGCCTACTTTCGTTTCGGGCACAGCCTTTTGTTTTTGTTGCCATTTTTTTATAAGCTGTGTCGACTGGCAGTGGGAGATTTCCAGCTTGAAAACAATGCCGGGAAAGCGGCTTATTTTCTATGATTTAAATAATGACGAAGACAACAGCCAGCCGCAGCCGCAGTCTTTGTCGCTGTCGCTGCATGATAATGATAATGTTGATGACGTTGGCGCTGACGGTGACGCCAACGCGGACAATGGGCGCAGCCGACAACATTGCGATTGATAAAAGATCAGCAAAAAAATGAAAATGTCTATGATATAAAATCTAAATTTTTTATTTGTTGCAACTGTTAGATACCAGGGCTACTTAGTACGCTGTCTAGTGAATAGAAAAATTTCCATTATATTACTGCTAATATTTCGTTTTCTTTCTGCACTCGTTTCTTTGCAGCAAAATGTTCATTGGCGGCCTCAGTTGGCAAACCAGTCCCGGTAAGTATTTAACAAGTTTTTAAATTTTTGCAAAATTTTGCTGAGAATATATGTAAGTTATGTATCCAAAAACTTGTGCGCAATTTTGTCAATTAGTTGACCCATGCTAAAATGTTACCAATACCAATTAACGTCAGTGAGTTCCTAAAGGTAAATACTACATGATAAGAAAGTGTGTGTGAGGATATACTAACATAAAAGTTCGCATGACAGCGCTAAAAAATTTAAAGAACTAGAAACTTTTGTAAAATTCGTACAGTGTTTGGGTTCCCACTGTTTTATACAGTGGCTTAAAATGATAAATTGTAAACATCATAATAAAAAAGTTGGTTTCTATAAAAACAATATTTCACAAACCTATGCATAGCAAAAGGAAATTAATGTAATATTTGGAGTATATATGTGCTGAAACGTCAAAACATTTGTTAAGCATTTTGTTAAACAAATAAATAAGGGTCAATTCCAAAGTAATTTGAGATATTTGAAAAAACACAATTTTTCGGGTGCATAACCTCTCAAATTTCTCAAAATCCTGACGTGATAGGCCCATTCTGACCCCGGATTCGGATTCTACGCAGCAAACTACTTCGGAAATGACACTTAGCCTTAAAACAACTGACACGACTTCAATAAAAAGGAAACCAATAAAAAGAGAAAACAATTACAAGCATAATATCTCGGTAAAATAAAGGCTGTTTTTTAAAGCAATCGGTTTTATAAAATTTAAAAACTAAACAATTATTGAATAGGTACAAATTTCCTTTTTTCATACGATAATTTTGTGTTTTTCAAAAACGAATACATCGCTGGTTCATCCGCATAGGCAATTCATTTGACTTAGGCCATCAGAAAATAGCCGAAAGGTTTCACATCGTGCTATTTAGACGGTCAATTCATTGGCCTAAGAAGTAGGATGAATCTTTCAAGGAGCTCTATTATTTTAAATTATAGCTTTCAAAATATTTTTATAAAGAGTAACATATCACTTGATAATGATGATGATGATCATCATCAACATATCGCTTACTAACGAATTAAAAATTTGAAATCAGTTTTAACCCTCCGTCGCTCACATATTTTTATACCTTCGGACGGACACATGATGCCTGGGCTGGACCCCTATGGATTTGTTTCGGCTCAATTATATACCAACGAGGTATATTTTCTTAAATAATCACCATTCTGTATGGATTTGGCATATGTTGAGCTGCTTGCCTGAGGAAATAAATACTCGAGAAAAATTTGGATTTGGAAAAAAAAACTTTTTTTTTTTGTTTATTCTGATTAAATTCAATGTTCGAACGAAAGTAAAGGGATTTAATTGTATTTTATGATGAAATATAATGCCAGCTCATTCATGGACTCTAAGGAACACATAGAAAGCAAGTCTAAGCGATTTTACTGTGTTGTTGACACACGGGATTGCTGCAATTATTACCAAAAAAAACGAGTTTTGCGACGCAGCTTATCGCCTTGCTTTCTTTGTATTCCTTAGAGTCCATAAATGAGAATGCTTTATATTTCATGATAAATGCATTTACTTTCGTTCGAAAATATTGAATTTAATCAGAATAAACAAAAAAAAAAAAGTGTTTTTTTCCAAATCAAAATTTTTTTCCTAGTATTGATTTCCTCAGGCAAGTAGCTCAACGATTTAGAACGGTTAGTTATTGAAGTTATTAGTTATTTGGCATACGTTCACATACGCACGCACACATTGCTCTATCGATAACCGATAGTTGCGACAGGGTTGATATGTTCCACAAAAAAATTGTACTTGTAATAATAAAAGCTAAATCATGGTTAATTGCAATAAATACTGTTTCTACATCTGATAATACTTATTGTGTCAATTTATTTAAAAGACAGAATATTAAAGTATTAATAATATTTTAATAAATTAAAATGTAATAAATTTTAGTAAAATGTACTGTATTTTATCTCAAATATCGCTGATAAAACGTATAATGATGTCTCCAAAGAAAACCGATAATTTTTCACGTGAAAGCCAATAAAAGAAATAATTTCTTTGGACCACAAACAAAATCAAACACAATTCTGAAGTCCTTAAAAAGGTTGAAGTGCGTGAGATACATCTTTTACCTACCAGAATTATTTTTATCATTAATATGTTAAAAATAATAATTTGTTCTGTTAAAGTAAATTGTTTTGTATCATGACAAACTTGTATTTCGATTGTATCATTCTTTGGAAACATATATGTATCTTTTCTTGCATACTGAATTGATCTCGAATTGAGAATTGCATCAAAAACAATGAAAACAACAAAAGGGTTGCCTTAAATTGAAATTGTAATTGATAAAATGCTTGAGATTTCTTGCCTCTGCTGCATTGTGGCAACGTTTCGTTGTAATTTGACGTCAATTGGCGGCATTGACGCTGGATGCTGTTACTCGTCTGTTTTATAGTATATAGTATACAAAAAAAAGGGGGCCAGTCCGTTGATTTGCATTTTGTGGCATGGCCTCATTAGTTGCCGCATAGTTTCATTAGGCTAATCAAAAGGCTGGCCTTAGTTATATGTATGTGCCTTAGTCACTTATATTAACCAAATTTGAAGCTTTGTAACAAAAATCTGCCAAAAAAAAGAATGGCCAAAAAAAGGCACATATTAGAGCCAAGAAGCTCTTAAAAGACCCAAAAGGCAGCATAGCCGCAGTGGCTATGCGACGGCAATGCATATCGCTACAGAAACAAAAATTGCTTATGTTAAAGTCGGGAGAGACCGACTGCGGTATACTCTTTAATTTGTTCGACCTTTCACAGTGAATTTTCATAGAGTTCAAAATGACAATAGTTTTTCGTAAGTTTTCAAACGATAAAGTGGGTAAAGATGTCGGTCGACATCAGTTTGTTTGATAGGCTCGCATAAGGCTAAAACGATAATTTGGTTACTCTAGCTGATGTATACCAATATTAACATATAGTTCAATTTAGACGTAGTTAATTGACGAAAAGAACTTGTCATATGCTTATAAAATTTTATTTATGTATTCAAAATGGCGCAAAAAACTTCAAAAAGGAGGAAAAAAGTAAGATAGACTTATTTTAATAACAATCAGGTTACTTGTGATTTCCTAGATTTTCCATTTCCATACCGGTCAATAATGCTGCCCTCTTTCAGTTACATAAATTTGGACAAAGTTAATATACCCTTTGACACTATATTTAGGGCTTGTAAAAACACATATGCATATGGTATATATGAGTTTGAGTGTATTTCTGTGTGTATTTTTGTTGTTGTTGTTTCTGTTTGTTTTTGTTTAGCAAAATTGTTGGCTCCGCCCATCATCAGCCCCGCCAAGGGGGCACTTGGCATTACGCTAACATATTATAACCTATAGCGCATATCTAAGTACACAATCACACAAATCTATTCATTGCAACAAACCGCACACACAGATACATGCTCGCACTCACAGATACTTTTATAGTTGAAGAGTCAATGCGGTCTTTGGTTTGTCTCTTTATTTTGCTTTTCAATGTATGCAATCGTTGTTTTTTTTTCTTTTTGTATCTTTTTGTATTTGGGGCTTTTTTTTTGGGTTGGTGTTATTGTACCTGTGCCAAAAAATTTTCAAATTTTCAAATGGCTTCTTCAATAGTCAACTTGAAATGGGCGAGCATGTTTTCGTTTTTTGCTATTATTTGCTTTTGCGTTTGTTATCTTTTGCCATTTATGTATGGTGTGTGTGTGTGTGTGTATGGTTTTTTTAATTTTTATTTTCATTTGGCATTCGTTCATGGTTCGTTCACGTATAGATGGTTGGGTAAATTAGGCAAACGCAGCCAAAAAGTCGAAAGTCTCCAAAAAATTTCCTCGCAAGTTGAAGGCAAAGCACATGCCAAGTGGTTTTCTGGTGCATCGAAGTGGCAGTGATAGTTAATGAAAGTCACGTAAATGATATTTGAAGTTTTACATATGAATAAGAAATTAGTTGAGTTAGAATGAGCTGATGAGTTGGTAGTGAAACATATAATGTATGTACAAAATTCAAGTTAGATGAAATCGAATTGCCAAATCGTTGAGTTCTTGATTTTAAAGGTAGCGACTCGGTCTTTACCTTTGCTGGGTTTCACCAGCAGCTGGGCTCAACAAAATAGTTCGTGCTTGCATTAAATAGCGATAGTTATCGCCAAAGCGGAATGGGCCAACA
Organism: Chymomyza costata; assembly: GCA_018150985.1. NCBI lineage: Eukaryota > Metazoa > Arthropoda > Insecta > Diptera > Drosophilidae > Chymomyza > Chymomyza costata. Next base: position 408,553 of record JAECWU010000668.1, on the reverse strand, counting down.
AATAAACGGAGAACTTTCCTCTCACATATTCCAAGATTTGCGTGACTGTAGAGTAAAGTATCATTAAGGGTAACTAAAGAAAATTGGGGTTAATTAATTTTATGGTTGAATCTTTGGTTTTTGAACTTTCGGTATGACTAATATATTTCATATTACTTGGGAAATCCTTTTAGGAAAATAATATTTGCAAAATACAATTTTTTTTTTTTTTTAAGGCTACAATATTTCGTTACTCCGGAATTTAACGAACGGGCCCAATCCTTTTCCTACAAAAAGTGGAAATAGAAAGGACCCGACGTACAGTGTTTCAATCATATGTATATGTATATAAAAGAGTAGCCTCAAAAATAGTTTGAAATTTCATAAGTTGACAATGCGTCTACAGATTTGGTCGAAACTGCTTTTAAATTAAAGGTACTTTTATTCTTTAGGTCTATGAAAAAAAAAGAAGCGAATTTTGCACAAAAAAAACTTTTTTTTACGGATGAAATAAAAAGATACACAAAAACGCCCTCTGGCGACCGTCAAAAATCATCTATTAATACATCGATAAGTAAAACATCGTCGTAAAGCAAGGCATACACTATACAACGTGTCGTACAGCGCGGCTGTTTATCGAGCGCGTCGTATTTCCATTGCATTGTGTGTGGTGCTGCTGTATGTAGTCGTACGACGGTCGTACGAAAAATCAAAAAGTTTTGATTTTTTTGGCCAATCGTGCAGACGGTCGTATCGTGTATTGGCCTATTTTATATGATCGAATTATTGTTTATGCATATCGGAATAAATGGGCACCTGCTGCCGGCATTTTTGTGCAATAAATGAATTTAATAAAAAGCAAAAACATGTAGGACAGCCAAGAAATGCGCGATTTTGTTGATGTGCACAAGAGTATGAAGGAACTTTGAAATGTAAAAAGCGCAAATTACAAAAACAAGCACGTGCGCAACAAGTGCTACTTAAAGTTGGTAGAAACTAATAAAAAAATTAAAAGTGATGCCTCATTGGAAGATATGCGGCAAAAAATAGCAAATATGCGTACGTCATATAGATGCTACCTCAAAAAATTAATTCAAAGTGAAAAGTCAGGAGCCGCAGCCGAAGATATATTTGTATCAAATTTGTGGTATTTTGACGAGTTTGAATTTTCGCGCCATTTAGATTTTCCGCTGCCTGGTCGATCTAGTTTTAGCCTAGATGAAGATGCTGTTTCTCTAAATGAGGTATGTATTGAAAACACAATGCTCATAGCCCATAATAAATGAATGTTCTTTTTCTACATTTAGTGATCCAAACGGCAGACAAGAAAAGCAGGTGTTGCTGATGCGGATACGGAGTATCAATGAGTACTATTGAAATTTTGAGCTCACTACATCTGATACCATTTGTTTCACAAAATACAAAATTTCATAGTCTCTTTTTAAATAATTCGTATGCCATTTTGTAATTATTAACTAATTGTAAGCCTAGTTCAATTATGAAATATTACCTATTTGAAGTTCCTATAAATAATGAAAACAATTTGCTAATATTAAATAGTTTTAAGCCTAAGAAAATTAATTATTGTATCAAATTTTTCAGAGTTATTCAAAATAATGAAGGAGTTCCAATTTTCTACCATAGGTACAGAAGAGCAACCACAAAATCTGTAACCTTGAACAACGACATACCAAGCGTCGAATTCAGATTTGACCAAAAATAGGTCATAGGGATAAAAAAGTTTCCGCTAACACACGAAGAAAGTTTTGGTGGCTAACTTCAAACTAAAAATTGTTACAAAACAATAGTGCCCTCCTTCTTCCCCTTCCCCACCATTTTTTATCAAAATTTTTTTTTTTTTTTTTTTTTAATAATTAAAAAAGTATTGTTTTTGTACCCTTTCAATACAACCAAAAAATATATTTAAAACTTGCTTTTTAGTTTGTAAAATACATAACAAAAGCTAATTATAATTATTTCTAAGCTATTCAAATTCCCATTAGGAAAAAAAAAAAAAATTTACTTTCAATTTTAGTAATAAAGATATTAATTTGAATTTCAAAAAAAAAAAAAAAAATAATTTTTTTTTTTTTTTTTTTTTTCATTCCGTATTTCTTTGGCTTCGTTAGACGTATTTCTTCATTTTTACTCCGGTTTTGCTCCTCCTCTTCATCATATTGGTCAAACCCCTTGCCAATTATGGCACATGCAATTAATTTTGGCTCCGTCTCAGCTCACAATGTTTTGTTTACAAGTGAAATTTTAAAACGTGGTTGTACTGTCTGCTGTATCGTTTGTATGCACCACATACAGCTCGATAAACAGACTTATCGTACGACACGTTGTATAGTGTAAGCCTTGGATAACTTTGCCGTGTCGGACTGTATTATATATCGATAAGTATTGAATCGATCATGTTTGGTAGCTATGTAAATCAGCAGCATATCGGTTTTAGCCGTATCAAAACAATTTATTTTGAAAACCCGGTAGTGTCACTTTGACATTTCATTATTCATATAATTTGAATTTTACGTGTTTTGTGATTGTGAAAGGTTGTTAAAATACTAAAAGAACACATTGGTCTTAATTGTATGTGTGAACAGTGTGAATTGTACAGTGAACAAACTCAAGAAGACGTAAGTCGAATTAAATACCTATATGTTTTTTTAAATTTTATTCATATGTGTAAAATTATTTAGATCGATTTACTATTGTCGTCCACATGCACATTTTTTTTGAAGAGAAAAATTGTATTAGCCAATGTGGTATTATTATCAGATCAGAACAGTATTTTTTTTAAAGCCGAGAAGACGCTGTAATAGTGGCCGTACGACACGCCAAAGTAGGGCAACTAGAGCATCTAGATCAATGGAGTCGGATGAAGACCGGGAGCGTCGTTTAAACATTGAAAGGGAACGTTTGGCAAGGTCACATTCTAATCGTTCAAGAAGAGATGAACGAGATGAAAGCAATGAAACTGTGATAGCAACGAGACGCGAAATTGAAATTCAGCGTCCAGTTACTGGAAGAACAAAGCTACTCAATATTGCTTTCCATTATAGTCGTCGAGATGACTACAGTTCGCATGGATTTGTTGACCTTGGAGCAATGAATATTATTTGTGTGCATTGTGGTGCATTTAAGTTCAAAAATGAAACACTGGATTGCAGTGGCAATCAAAAACCAAAAACCGAACCTAACTCGGCCAATTTAACCCAAAAGTGAACTCAAAAGGAAATCGAACCCAGCCGATTCCATGCAGATCAATTGATCTAAAACTAAACTTACTCTTTCCAAAATTATTCGCATGATGTTCCATATGAGGTTTGGAAATAATTTCTCAACAAAAGGCCAGGCCTAATACTTTTTCAAGTTGGGAAAAGGTTTTTATATACATATTTGCTCTAAATATTTATATCGAACTAACACGTATTTGCTTCTAATAAACACCTTTTGAATTTAACATACAATATAATAGTTTCGATGTCGAATAAGAATCCTATTATATCATCACAATTTACCGCCTGTTACAATCAGCGAAGTTTTTTGAAAAATTCATCAAGTATTTCATCAAGAGTAAGTGGAATATTGTAATGAATATTCAATGATGCAAGCCCATTTAACCGTTCTGGGCCAATTGTACTTCGCAATTATTTTTTGAGTCTTTTGAGTGCAGAAAATGTACGTTCTGGCGTCGCAGTTGAAACTGGTTAAACTGATAGAATACGAAGCATTGTAGTCACGTTTGGAAAAGCATCGTGATTAACCAACTGAAAAAAAATCGACATGTAAGTTAACTTATAAACGTATGAAAATGTAGTTATTTGAAAATTATCCTTCAGCAAGTGCTTCAAAAACATTTTTTATCTTCCGATCTCCAACTCGCCTTATCCACATTTTGACTTCTGATACGAACCCATTTTCAGAACAGTCAAGAACCCTAGCGTAAAACTCGTATAATCCCTTGCACTTATCAACATCGAAATCATTTTTCGGGAACAAGGTACCAACATTTTCGAAAACAAATTTGTGTTTTGTGAAACGACTTCGAAGATGAGTTATGTATGTATCGATGAATGGGATGTAAAATGCGATTCTGTAGTAATCCTCGACAGATTGAGCAACGACGTTGCATCTTCCTATTTGACGACTGTTCACGCGTGGTTTCTTCATTTCGATGTCGTATTGTGTACACACCTTTTGTACATCTTCAAGAATTTCATGAAAGTAATCATCTGAGTTTTGGCGCAGCTCTTGAAATTCCTGCATTGCATCATCTGCAAGCTTCGTGGCTTCAATCAAATCTTGTGTTTCTGATTGTAATTGCTTACTTAATGGCAAAACGATGGAATGCACTGACTTCATTATATAACAAGACATTTGGAATGCCACAGAAGAAATAGCAGCCAGCAATTGGGAAGTTTGTGTTGCAGCTTTATCGTTCTTCCATTTTTGAATTTCCTCATGACCTTCTAAGATAGCTGATTGGAGTTTGATGAATGTCGCTATTGTATCGTGTGATTGAGCCCATCTCGTTGGACAGACACCTTTCAATTTTTCTTTGCGGCTTTCAATTTGTAGTCCTGAAATTTTTTCTTTGAGATCGTTTTGTCTTTTTGGCGAAAAAAGTCATGTATCGATCCAACAGTCCCCAAGTCACAAGCTGCATTTACAGCTAAGTTGAAACAGTGTGCTGCACAATGCACATAAATGGCTAAGGGAAAATCAGATTGTACATATGATTGCGCTCCATGAAACTCGCCGCTTATTGCTGGAGCTCCATCATACCCTTGGCCGTACAAGTATGAGCAATCTAGACCTGCGTTTAAGAGATATGTCTTGATAGTGTTGGCTAGACCTTGCCCAGAAACGCCTTCACTTCTATATATTCCAAAAAATCCTCACGAAGTTTTGATGTGAAAGCGTCTACATATCGGACACAAATCGAGAACTGATCGATACCAGCAGCGTCAGTGGTACCATCTGCCAAAACTGCGAATCCTTTAGTGTTGTTGACGTTTTGAACAATTTTATTCCGAATCAAATTGTGACACACCTCGATTATTTCATTCTGGGTTGTTTTGCTAATATGTGTTGCATTTTTTGTTGAAGAAATAAGGCTGTTTCTTAGATCATCATCGATTTCAGCACGATAGCGTAAAATAGCCCGAAAATTTCCATCGTTCTCGTACTTTTCATAATTACTTTCTTCATTGGTTAAGCGAAGTAAAGGTCCATCGTCTCTGTGGCCTCTAATAGCGATTCCTTGTCGTCCACACAAGGCAATAGCACCAACGATGGGTTTCAATTTTTCACGGCCGCTTTTCACAACTTCTTCTTTTTGGTTATCAAGCAGAACGTCGATTCCTTTCAAGACTTCATGTTGTATGTCTCGTAACCTTTCAATGCCTGCCACTGCTTCTTGATGGTAATCACCAGTTGAAATTCCAAATACTCCTCATATGAAGTTAATTCCTAAGGTTAACATATAAATTCCATAGACTAGATTTACACTGAAAAATTGTTTTTCAATCGAAAACCCCACCCAGATTGAAATGCTAAATCCGCCGCTGCTGGATAGTGTTGCATGAAAGGAAAAGTGGTTTTGCCACAATTGAATGCTCCACCTGAAATTTTGCGTAATTTGGTATCTGGCCATCATCTGAATCGAGACATTAAGATTCAAAAATACAATAGCTTATTCCAAATGACATATTTTGAAGCAACGAATGTAATAAGAAATAATTTTATGCCCACATTCAAGGTAATTTCTTCAAATTGTTTGCAGAATATTATAATGATTCACTCTTCATGTGAAATGCAGATTCGAGGCCAGATTTGCCATAGTGCTGGGACATTTCTACCAAATTCGGTTTCCGATTATGAATTTCTCCAGATTTTTATACCCTGTACCGTATGGTACAAAGGGTATTTTGTGTTTGTGCAAGCCGAAAATGTATGTAACGTACGGAAGGAGACGTCGGAGACCCCCCAAACTTACCTAAAGTATGCTCAGTGTGACTCGAGAAGTCGATATACCCATGTCCGTCTGTCCGTCTGACCGTCTGTCCGTCTGTCCGTATGAACGCCTAGATCTCAGAGATGGTAAGAGCTAGAGCAAACAAACTTTCAGATTAGATCCCTTGTTAATCCATAGGAGACAAGTTTATTTTATTTTTTTGATATCGGGATTACATTATATAGCTCCCATAGGGGTGTTTCAGAGGACCTCAAAAAAAAGCAAAAGTTTTAGATGGATAATTCGTTTGTTTATGAAGATATCATAACCAAATCTGGCGGTCGGAAGTTGTTTAGAGACCCCCAGCACTGTACCAAATTTGATCAAAAGTCGGTTGACTATATCATATAGCTCCCATAGGATCGATCGGTCGAAAAAATGTTTTTTGTACAAAATTTGTTGTGTTTCGTTTGTTTGTGAAGATACCGCAACCAAATTTAGCAAGAGGAAGTTTTTTAGAGTTCCCAAGCACTGATCCAAATGTGATCAAAATCGGTTGACTCTATCATATAGCTCCCATAGGAACGATCGGTCAAATAAACGTTATTTTTACAAAATTCGTTGTGTTTCGTTTGGTTTTGAAGATATCGGAACCAAATTTGGCAGTCGGAAGTTTTTTATAGTTCCCAACCAGTGTACTAAATTCGATCCAAATCGGTTGACTATATCAAATAGTCCCCATAGGATCGACCGGTCAAAAAAATTTTTTGGTGCAAAATTCGACTGATTTCTTTTTTTTTATGAAAACATCGTAACCAAATTTTCCGAATAAAATATCTTTTGGAGGTTTTAAGCAATGTTTCGGAATTAATTGCAATGTGGTGGTACAGTGTATCCCAAAAAAAAACAAATTTGTACACAGAAAAACGTGTTCGTGTAAATAGCAATTTTTGTGGAGAATAACTTGCATTTCTCTCTAACTCTCTTTGATCACGATTATTCTGACCGACACAATTGTACACGAAACCGCGTCAAAATTAGTGCCCAGCAACGCGGGCAAGGGTACGCATAAGCCAAAAAGAATAGAACACTGATCAGGATCCAGTGTCTCAGAGTACTGTAAAGTCGGGCAGGACCAACCGTAGTTTGACAATGGTTTAAAGATTACGGAAACATTATGGTCTGCATGATCTAAATTGAATAAAGATGACTGTACAGGGGTTGACGTGCGAAGCACGCAGGGGCGGAGCTCCCTAGTTAGCTATAAAGCTATTTGTTTATGCTTTTTTGTCAAGGAACTCATCTACTTTGATAGTATCGTTACAACGAACAAAGATGTCAGCATAGTGATAAAGCGCTGATCACTAGTCTATTGAATAATTCACTAGTCAAAGTTATCGCTTATTAGTACTCCGTGCGATATTTGGCAGCTTTGACGAAGACGAACGCATTCGATAAAACGAAAAAGTCGGCGTTCTTTTGCGATTTAACGAATTTTGATTACTTATAAAATGAAAAAATGTTGTTTACTCCAGAGAGAAGTATCTCTGTCATTATTGCTGTTTAAATGATATCTATACCATCTCTATAACATGCGTAACACATCAGGAAAACATGGCGGAAACCGGAGAAAAGCTTGGAGGTCGTGTATTGAAATATTAGCTCTTTCTTCATATACTTATGATGAAAGAAAGTTAAGAAATGATCAAATAAATCTGCTTCATTTATTTCCGTGTAACTATTTATTTCTGTGTAAATTCACATAGTTCGTGATAAAATTCTCACATAATTTTTACTGTTAATAAAATTACATGATTAATGTATAATAATATTGCAAAAATTTTTCAAAGGGAGCCGAAATTTTTTTTTACAAAATATAGTCATCGCATTCCGACGCTCTGAAAAAAACAAATTTTAAATAATAAAAAAATTCAAAATTCGAAAGATTTTCATGTGTTTAAGCATTTTTTGCACTTTATTTTATTGGTTTATTACCAAAACACGCATTTTGATCGACTGCTTTTACGGAGTTAAAAAATCCTTGAACCTCACTGGATGCAACATCAGGAATATCCATTCATTCAATTTTTTCACAGTCTTCTGCGGTTCGTTTCCCATATCACTGAACAATTCTGTAAAACAAGTAGTTCAGATTTGACCGGGTGTTTCAAGAGACAGGCGACCATTAGCTTCGAAGTGCTTCGACTTGGTTAGTCTTGGATGACTCATACTCGATTGTTGTGACGTTTCGCTTTCGTCGGTTGTCTCTATCTGATTTACTTCTTTTAAAGTACCGCGGTTATATTTCTGTAACACTTTTTTTTATGCCAGGAATGCCCCAATCTCATAGTATGTTACATGAAATCCTTGCCGATATCGTCTGATCTTGGACGACCCTCACGAAGTTCTTCACTGAGTGATAATTGCTACCGACTGAATTGTACAAACCAGCGTTTTACAGTGGAGTAATGTGAGGCTTGATCACCAAAAACTGAACGAAGTTAATCGTTCCGATCTTGTCGAGGTAGTTCGCGTCGGAAGACGTACATAATAAATCATGGCTCGAAAATGTTCGCGGCTTAATTCCAAAAGCGCGTTGGTCAAAAAGTTGTTAGTACATTTATGTTAAAGTTTTCATTGAAGAAAATATTGCATCTGGCACCATTAATAGGGACCTTCGTAACAGATGATAGTTTATTGCAGAACTTTTGCATTCAAAGGGTCTACGCGGAAAATTGAAAATTGCTTTTATTTTGAAGCTGAAACAGATTCCGTTATGGATCGGCTAGAATTCATCAATCCAAGTCATCTCAGTTTCCTTTTCAAGCTCCAATTTTTATAAAATTTTTCTAGTATGCAAGTAAATCGTTTATAGATCGGCTTAGTTTTGGCTTTTAAAAGGTTAAACTTTTGCGCTTATATACTCGTTAGTATTCCGCTGAACGCGATTCGTGTTTATCTGTTAGCCCATTCGAGACAGCTTTGGCCACTTTTCGCTCTCATCTCGCTCCCTCTCTTACTCACTTGCTGACTCTCTCCGCTCAGCTGTTTATGAGTGAGTCTATCGTGTAGGCACTGAAGCAGCCGGAACAAGCGCTCAAGTGGTTCCACTTGCGCCAATGCTTATGCTTTGGATTTTTCGCAGCTATCGCCACTCGAGCACACAGTGCCACTGCTGTACTATGCCGGCATTCACACACAGATACTAATAAAACGAAAAAACGAAAAGATACACCTACAGCATCCGCAAGCCCTTGCCCCACACCCACACTCATACAAACACATAGTACACACTCGAAAAGTGCTGACAAAGACCTAATCTAGGGCGTCTATAAACATGCGCTGCTTTTGGGTTTCCAACATTCAACTGCATAGTAGTTAGCCTGCCACAGACAGGTTTGTTGCAACCGCCGGCTGCAGCTGCTTCTGCTTCACCCGCTGCCGCTGCGGCACTGCAGCTGCGTACGTGTTGATAACGGCAAAGATGCGGCAACGACGCAGCGACTGCGGCACACTTAAAAGCGCAGGAGTTTAGGGGCGTTTAGGGGCGCTGAAGCTGGCCTAAGATTTTTAATGATTGGCACGATTGTCTTAGCTACTTAATGATGCTCCTAAGTACGGACTTGATGCCGCCCGCTTGCAACCGCATCCAGCTGACATAGGTGCCCCTTTTCGTGTCAAGCGGCATGTGGCACGCTTATGTATTCCTCCATCGGTTCCACCAAACTTAATCAACTTTTGAAATGTGTGTGTGCGGGTGTGCGTTGGACCCAAGTGTGCGATATTTCGCCCACTTGCAGTCAACGTCTGGAACTTAATTTAATTTTAAATTCGAGAGCAGTTTACTGGAAGTAATTGTATGCATTGAATATATATTTGCTGCTATCGCTGGCAAACACTCGTTGACATTTCAATAGACCGACTTCCACAGCTTATGCTGCCTGTCAGTCAGTTGAACACACGTACATAAATATATGAGTGCACATACATACAATACTATTATATACAACATAGTACGTAGTACATCATTACCATCGCATTTTGTTTGTTTCTGCCTGAAATACGCAGAATTCTTTTGAAAGAAAAATATTAACAGGAATAAGAACAAACATATCTCAGCTCTCGGCACATTTATGCGTACAATTTGTGTCAACTTTGACAAATTTTTGAAATACAATACAAACAAGCTTTGCTCTCTCGCTTCTCTCTCCTCTCCACCTCTCTCACTCTTTGTATTTCTTGTTATTTTGCTATTTTGGTTGTGCGTTCAGTTGAAAAACTATTTATACAGATACAAATACGTTTCTGATCATCTGCAGTTGACAACAAAAACTTTTGGGGTGTAGCAACTTAAAGTGTATGTTGAATGTTGCATAAAGCATGCAACGTATTAATAATTTATTTTAGAAGTTATCTTTCTATTGTAATTAAAATATATTAAAACTGCTGACAAAATTTGTCCACTTTTATGGGAGTTGCCCCGGAGAAACAGCTAATTTGACAATCTTAACCTTTTCCGATAGGAGCGGCCTATAAGATATTTTTAAATTTCAGCAACCTTTTATAAAGTATCTGCTAGATAGGAAGGTGAAGAAATAATTTCTTAAAAGCCAATCATTGATAGATTAATATCTTCTGAATTAATCAACCTATTTCCATCAAATTTAATTTTTTTTAATTTATCAGCCGTGCTCCTTGGAAACAAATACGAACAATTTATTCGGATTCGTTTTGTAAACGAATGTTTGGCGCTCCCAGTTCCACTAAAACGAATTTTTCTAGTGCTTTGAAAACGAATGTTTTGTTGCAAGAGGAATTAAAACGAATCGGCAAAATAGTTTTAAAAAAGTATAAATTTTTTACTGAAATAATTTTTAAAATATTCTTATCAATTTTAGATTATATTTGTACCAACTATTTTTAACTATTTTTTTGCACTCATCATTCACGAACACACGACGGTAGGTGCCACAAAGAAAATTTACCTTTTTTCAAAAATAGCTAAGTCGTGTTTAACTTCAAAAACGAATCTTTTGTTGCAAGAGGAATTAAAATGAATAGATATCTATTAACAATTATTTTTAACTATTTTTTTTGACTCAACTCAAAAATTAGCTTGCATGGTGCAAACCGAATTTTTTTTTTTTTTTGTGTACAGGGTTTTATGAATATAAAATGGAAAAACATATGGGTAATAATAAAAAAGTGCGGTAACAAAAATAATTTCGCGCCAACACAACAGGAGAATTTATCGAAAAAATTAGGGAAATTTACGAATTTATCCAAAATAAAAAGGGAAGTTATCGACAAAAAATTCGTTTTCCGGTACACGCAAAAACGAATCCGAATAAAATGGTTCGGTTTGGATTTTTCGTTTTCCGGAGTACGTCTGTATATTTTTAGACAAGTTTTGTCCGAATCAAACCACTAAATCATATAGCTGCCCTATAACCCGAAATCGTACTTGACCATATTTTTCCAATTTACCAATTTTTCTTCACCAAATTTGACATTTTGGAATATCTTAGGCAGATATATACAGACTCTACAATATAGATGACATAATAGAATATACAGCATTATCAGCAAAATTATAAAGGAACTTCCAATCTAGCTTAGGGATACGTGTATAGCGTTAGCTACCAGGGCCTTTGGCTACTAGTAAAAATTATTTTACATAAAACATTAAATCTTGTAACGAAACACTATCAGATGCCTTAAACACGATTATTTTTTAGTTGTTACACATCTATAATTAAATAAAAAGCGAAACTTATAATTAAACTTATAGTTAAAGGTCCATACGCAGCATGCAAAAATTCCGCTCGAAATGGCAAACTTCATATAAAAAAAGCAAATATTTTTATGTTCCCAAAAGCGCCAACATTAGAAACTGCTTAGTACAGAAATCAAATCGGAGGTATCGTATTTCAAGTGCATTTTTTTTAAGAACATCTTTTATTTATCCCGGAGTTTTCTCAGGGGCCCGGTGTACTGTCGTGATTCAAGCTAGAGGTGTAATAGAGAGGCCGGTACATTTCCCCTACGGGCCCGGATTTATTCTCTACGGCCCCGCAGGTAGGTGTAATCATCTGCTGATAGACCATTTGCTTGTAGCAAAGGGACAGGTCGCTACGATTATTCAAAAGCCAGTGGAGTCGTTTTGCAAAGAAAATAAACTTTCTTTAAATCCTAAAGCATAAAGGAATAAAAAGAGTTTCTGTCGCACAATCTTGTGAAATCAAAGTAAAGTAGTAACAATTATTTTCAGTAATGACCAAATTGTGTGCCAAATTTCTAAGGATCAAACAAAAAACAAGATTTCGCCAATACAGTATAACTTTTAAAAAGTTAAATCGTATCTATTCAATTTACATATAAAGGACAATTTCTTAAGAGCTTCGGATTTTATTTAAAAAAAAAAAAACATTAAAAAAAAAAATCAATATTGGCTTCCAGTGCTTCAACCGTAGCGGGTTTGTTGCTGAAGACATGAGCCTTAACATAGCCCCACAAAAAATAGTCTAAAGGCGTTAAATCGCACGATCTAGGCGGCCAATTGACCGGCCCCAAAACGTGAAATAAAGTGTTCACCGAACTCGCCTCTCAATTGGGCCATTGTTTCGCGTGCTGTGTGGCATGTGGCACCGTGGGCAAAAAAAGTTTGTAATCATCGCACGGTAGCGCTCGTCATTCACAGTAATGTTCCTGCCTTCGTCGTCTTTGAAAAAGTACGGTCCAATGATGTCACCTTCCCATTGTCCACACCAAACAGAGACTTTTTGGGATGCATTGGCAGTTCTTGTAATGCTTCTGGCTGCTCTGCACACCAAATACGGCAATTTTGCTTTTTTCGTATCCATTCAATCAGAAATGAGCTTCGTCGCTGAACACAATTTTCCGATAAAAAAGTGGATCTTCATCCAACTTTGCCAGCGCCCATTCACCAAAAGTTAGCCGTTGTGGTAGGCCGTGTGGCTTCAATTCTTGCACCAGCTGCATTTTAAAGGTTTTACACCCAAATCCTTCCGCAAAATTTTCCACGTAGTGGAGTAACAGAGGCCCAAATGCTGCTAACGGCGCCGAATCGATAATTCACGGTCTTCAACAACACTGGCGGATACAGCTGCGATATTTTCCTCTGTCCGCATGCATACGTAGTGTTGGTGTTTAATGTTTAATAATGTAAATTTGGTGCGAAATTTAGTCGCAACATTCCGAATAGCTGCCTCAGAAGGGAGCCCTAACCGACCATAAAATGGAAGGAGTGCACGATGCACTTTCTTAAACGAGCATGAATTTTGATAATAAAATTCAATAATCTGCAAGCGTTGTTCGTTTGTAAGTCGATTCATGGTTAAATTATAGACCAAACTGATCATGTTTGACAGTAACACAAGACACAAAAACAGCTAAAGAAAGTTGCTAAAAAATCACCTTTTATAACTTATTAGGAATCTTTGTTATCCTTTGGCTTCAGAAAAATTTTATGTTAATTTTTTTGATCTAATGTGTATGACTAATTAAATCCTTACAAAAAGTTTTGAATTGATGGCCTGGCCTTTGATGTTAAAGGCCTGCTTGGGCACTGGGAATAAGACATATACATAAAATAGTCCCTTTTGACCTTTGAAAATCGTCCCTTTTATAAGCTATATATAAAAACTAATTTTTGTAAAATTGTTCTTAATCTTTATAACATGCTTGAAAAAAAACCAAATGAAATAATTCAAATAACTTTCATGGTGCACATGTCTTGTAATGAAATGAATTTATCACATGTTGTGAATGGTACGTAATAAATTCGAGCACAGGTTGGAAACCGTAGGCCTCCAAGCCAGCGCCAGCTGATGTAATGAACGTCGAATAACAAGGCATCGTAACAGGAAGAACGCCCTGTCAAAAGGATGAAATGAAAAAGCAAAAAAAAAAACGAAAGCATTATATTAGTAAAAAGAAGAACACCGTACTAGATGAGGTCCAAAACTGGCTTTAAAAAAAACTTAACCAAAAGCTAGGTTAGGTTAGGGTAGGTTGTCGTGGTTGCCTGTCTTTAAACAGCCCAGACGCACTTAGGCACAAGGAGGCTCTTTGTGATGCAACAGGTAACGCTGGCCGAAAGCTGACCATAGATTCCTTCATATCTGCGTATATAGGTATCAATGGTCAGCTCTGAAAGACAGGCACGACTATCCAATTGTAACCTTATAATTGCTGAACCAACCTGAAAGTTCAATGAACCTAGCTGTTTCTATGGGACAGAGGTTGGAAAGGTCTGTAAGGCTGGTCAGTATTGGGGACCCCAAATCCTTAGTCTCCTTCTGGGTAGGGAGGGGCATTGACACATAAGATGGAAAACGGTTTTCTCCGCCACTTCGGATCCGCAGCCGCGGCAGAAATCTTTGAAGGGGGCGCGCATTCTTTCGGCAAGCCTACCCATAAGACAATGTCCCGTAAGAATAGACACAGTGGTCGCTAGGGATTTGCGATCAAAAGCTAGGTTTCGAAACAAACATATCTCCGATTTTGAGATCAACTCGTTTTGGTCACGCACAAATTTTGCGAAAACTTAAAGAATTAATTTGGTTCAATCAGTTTTATGTCTACAATAAATACACATCAAATTTGACTCCTGATCTTGTTGAATAGAATTTTCTTTAATTTAAGAGCATTAAAGAAAGAGCATTGAATTGTCGTCTTGCAATATTTTGAATTTATTTTTCAATTTTTTTCTCAGTACTTTTGTTTTTAGTTATTACTCACATGTTCAATGTATTTCAGACATCTCACATTTCATGCACTGCTGATGCACCTCAGACGCCTGCGACACACTAGATGCAAGTTATAGATACGTGTGTACATATGTACTTATGTACGAGTAAATATACAAATAAAAATACATTTTTCAAATTCAATGGGTTTTTGTTGCAAAGTCAAACGAGTGTGAAAATATGCGCGACATTCCAATTGCTCTCAATATTTGTTTGTTTATATGCAAATGGAGTAGAATGAATAGAAAAAAAACCCATTTGAATCTTCTTGAATATAAGATTGGTGACTTAACAGCTTTGCTGGACCAAAATCAACCACAGATTTTGTTTGCATTTGCGTCTGGCATTGAAATTGAAGTTCTGAAGAGCGATTTGGCAGCTTAGATTTCAGATTTCCTATCATATATTTTTCATTACTTGTCTATGAGACATATCTTTTTGCTACGAGTATCTGTTGAACTTTCCATTTCATTTGTGTTGCCCCCTTTTTTTATACATATATACATATATATTTTTTTAAAGCAATTGAATTCAATCTGGCGATTCAATTAGGAAGCTATGCTGATGAAAATATTTAGCGCTAAAAATCTATGCATAAAACTTGTCAACGCTCTAAATATTCAAATGCCAATGAGCGCGCAATAATGGGGCGTATACTTCAGGATGCAGACTACGGCAGTTCTTCGATTTCCTGATTCATTTATGCAACGGCAGCAGCAGCAGCAGCAGCAGAGGCGTCGCCTTAATTTGGGGCAAAGGCAACTGCCGAGTTATAAACAATTTGCTGCTTAATGCCGCAGGCTTTTGACGTCACGAAATTGAAAAGCTGTAAAATAAAAACTGCTCAACACAAAAAAAAGCACAACAACAACGAAGTAAATTGTCAATAAAATGAGTGCCCGGCATACATCTGTCAAGCCGTCATTCAGTCCATCTGTCAGTCAGTGCATCAGCCAAAGTTCGTGACGTCGAGATCTTCCTTGACGGCCACCTTAGACTCTTGCCTAGACTTGGCTGTTTTACAGTTCGTCGCTTTTCTTTCATACTTATTTACCGTGCGACATTTCCGAAAGGAGGGTGCAGAAAAGAGGTTTGGAAGTTTGCTACCTAACTTCTTATCTATGATACACTTCTCTGTTCGTAGATAGATACGAGCATCTGGCCGAAGAGAGAATGAGATATGCAATGCGTTTGACTGGCTCTCCGGACTGAATCTTATCAGTATTTTTATTTTCGCTTTCGTTTGTAACATAAATATGAATAATCTAAATTAAATTAATTTTGTTAAAGTTAAATTGTGACAGTGCATTTAAATAGATTGGAACAAGCCGGTTAAAATTAATGTTAGAGCTAGGTTTTTTTTTTATTTTTCTGCTCCCAAACATTTGGTAATTGTTATTTGTTAACACAATTTGCTTAAAAAGCAGAAAAGTCTAGACTCTTATTTTATCGCATATTAATTCTCACGGTTTATATTATCAAATTGTTTGATAATAAATAAAAAAAAAAAATGGTGACAGAAATTTAAAATCCTTTGTTTAGTTTTCCGTTTTAATTAAAAAAGATGGCGTACGTTAAATTCGGGCGCGGACGACTTTGGGTTACCCTGTACCACCATATTGCAATCAAATCCGATATATTGCGGACGAATTCTAAAAGATATTGCTTTGCCAAATTTAGTTTCGATATCTTTATAAACAACCGGTTTATGCCCTAAAAACATTTTTTGATCGAGCAGTCCTACGGATATATGATATAGTCATTGTGATGACCAAATCTTGTGATTGTTACAGAGCCCTTACCTGCTGTGGTTTTCATGATCGCTTTTTTAACATTTTGCCCTTTTTAGCAAATATTAGGCAAAATTATTTTTTTGAGTGCAATTTGCTTAAGCAGAAAATTTTTTAAGCCCAAATCGGAAAGAAATTAAAGAAGTTACGGGAAGCAGATGAAGAGAAGAAATTGTTTTTTTATATACAGTCAGAAAAAAAAAATAATTGTCAATAAATATATTTCAATTTCAATTTTTATTCACAAAATCTTAGGCATTATGAGGTTTAAAATTATTTTTAACAGTTTGTATTGTGTAACTTGAATTTTATTAACGTGACATTTAGGTTTATCAGCCCAGATAGGGGCTCCATAAAAAAACACTGCTTGAAATATTGTTCTGTATAGATACATTTTGTTGTCTAAATTGAGACGAGAATTTCGATTTATAAGTGGGTACAATAAGCGAATTGATATGTTGATTTTCTTGTTGACGTAGTCAATATGGTCTTTAAAAAAGGTTAGTGTCCAAAATTAGTCCTAAATTTTTTACATTGCTTTCCCAGCTAACATCAACTAAATTCAACTTGATATGGCTAGTCGGGAGGAAAATATTTTTTCGTTTCTTGAAAAGAATATAGCTTGGGTTTTGTCAAAATTCGGAATATACATGACCCCCGGGGGCAGCCTGTGCATATGTCGTACTTTTCAGATTGCACTTCACCCAAATGAACGGCGAAAGACCGAGTCAATAAATATATAAATTGGCATAAATAGAATCTAAGAATGTCATAGAATATTGAAAAAACTATTTTAGTATAAAATGTGTACTTTCTTAATACTAT
Organism: Chymomyza costata; assembly: GCA_018150985.1. NCBI lineage: Eukaryota > Metazoa > Arthropoda > Insecta > Diptera > Drosophilidae > Chymomyza > Chymomyza costata. Next base: position 391,229 of record JAECWU010000668.1, on the reverse strand, counting down.
TTTGCCGATTCGTTTTAGTTATTTTTGCCACAAAACATTCGGTTTCAATCCACATACAAAATTCGTTTTGGTGAAATTGGGCGCACAAAACATTCGGTCCCAAAACGAATCTGAATTCAATGTTCGGATTCGCTTTGCGGAACGCGGCCGAATATCTATGTATACACGCTCGTATACACTAATATACACATTTATTTAAAGCCAGAGACTGAATAATTGCAATTCTCTGTCCTTATTTAAAAATTCCTTGTTAAAGCTCCAAGAATTGGATTAAAATCGCTGCAGGATTCTCACTGTACTAATACGAGCTACTACAACAACCATCGCATAGATCCCGAGAGTATCTAAACTTCAACCTACCCAAATTAGTTTACTATCTCTCTCTTTTGTTTATTTTTCTCTTTCGCTCACTCTTTGCCTGCTCCATACTCTTCTTTACTCTGACTTCACTTTATGTTTTTACTGCTTGCTTCATTTTCTTTTGAATGTGATTATCCTGAGGCGGCAACCGCATCTTTGCGCTTTGATAGATGGTCGTTCATGGTCGTTGCACCTACCCCAACTGTCATCCCCCTGTCCCTTCTCTAGTGCAATCCTTTTGACCACGACAAGCTTTTGCATTGCATTTAATGTCCTGCAGTTGTCGATTGTGCTGCACACGCACACTCAGGCAGCTGTTCCTGGGTGTTGTGTTGACTTTGGCACGGGTTTGGTTAAAAAGTTCACACATGGAACCAGCAATAGCTTTTGCTGCTCTTACCCCGAACTTTGGCTATCCCTCTTTTTAACTTGGCTGTGTGATTGTGTGTGTCTTGGTCATGTTGTTGCGCCTTTGGCGTTGCTTGCCACATGCTCGGCATTTTGTTGTTTTTTTTCCAAGCTGTGTGCTGGCTTCCAACTTTGGAGCCGGCGGTTTGTTATAGCACACTCGTTGTTTGAATATTTACATAAGTGACACTCTATATATGCATGACACACTATATAGATCAAGTTTGCGTATGTGTGTTCCTATGTGTTGGGTTTTTGGTTGCCTTGTCTGGCTTGTCTTGGGCCTGGCCAAGCACAATTAATTAACTTGTATCAGCAACGTGTCTCCGGCCTTGTTGTTACCCCCAAGAGTCAAGGCGTTGAAATTTTAAGCGTGCCCCTAAATATATGTTGCATTTAATTTTAAATTAATAAGTGAGCAAAACTCTGAACTCTGATATTACGTATACGCCCTATAATTGCAGTCGCATGCATGGAATGAAGAAACTTGATTCTTGATGATGATGATAAAATTTCTAGTCATATAGAGAGATTACATAAATAAAATTTGATGCAAGGCTTTAACGTCCAACATTTTTATTAAATGTTTTTATCGTGAATTGTTTTTGTATCGTCTTTAGAAGTAGCAAGCTTAAAGTATAATATAAATTATGAATATTTTACTAATTAGTTACTTTTGTATACAATTTTTTTAAATATCACTAAATATGTTGTTGTTTTTTTTTAATAATGATTTATATTTGTAAAGATGCGATAAAAAGATATGATTAAAAAGAAAATTTTCTTTCGCATTTTATTATATGAACAACCCCAGCAAGAGAATATATTAGGTGGGACAAGGTACCATTATTTATTTATTTTTAATTTTAATTGAGCAAATTAAATCTAGTATTTAATATTAAGCTTAATGTTAATTTAAAAAGTTCTAGTTACTGGGGCCTTCGACTCGACGATTATTTATGTAATACTGATATATATATACTGATATATATATATATATTCGAGACAATAAATGAAAAATACATGATCAAATTTATTTTGTTTTGGTGTATATATTCTGTTACGTATACTTGATATAAGTGCTAATTTTTAATAATTTTCTTTATCAACCGATTACTTCTTTTTGGCACAATATTTTTTTTTCAAGTGTATATATATGTAGTATGTACAGTCATATGTCACATGCCATTATTAAAGGAAACGCTTAATGTACCCCAACTAATAGACAAATTCATATACATGTATATTATTTTTTGGCAACGAAACATGAACATGAACATCGACATGCCACACTGTATAGGTTGGCTTGAGAAAGAATTTAATCCACGAACCATGTCGTGCCAAGCTTCGTGTAACGTTGTGCAGGGCGCAACGTGTGCACAGGAAGCATTTAAATTAAGGACGACACATTAAAATTATGCAATCTACAACAACTACTATTATTATGTGCTAGCAGTTGTTGCTTCTACGAGTGTGTACACATGTATGTAAGTATGTACAAGTAGATATATATGTAAATTGTAGTTAAAGTTTTTGGCCATGTCCATGGCGCCTGCTTGCAACATTTAATGAGCGCTGTGAGTGTCAACGGGCAGCAACAACAGCAGCAACAACAATACCAAAGCAAATCTCTGCAAGATGCACATAGACTTAAAAACATCCCATACTAGAAATAAAAGGAAAAAAATAAGTTGCAAACATTTTCAACACTTTACGCAGGCAACAGTCATAAGTTGCAAGTTGTGGGTGTGTGTAAACTACTAAGAGAGTGTGTGTTTTTTGCAGGGGGTGCTTCTGTCTACACCGTCGTCATCTGAAACTTAAATAGGCAAAGTCAGACAGGCAAATACTATGCACCAGGCAGGCACAATAGGAAAAGCCAACGTCGACGTTAACGACGACGTCGACGACGACGACGACGCAGATGACGCCGCCGCCAACAACGCCAACAAACACAACTACGTCACACATACACGCCGTATGCCGAGGAGCCGCATATACCAGCTCGTTTACTACCGGGTTATCGACTTTATGTGTTTGTTGTTTGGGCCAGACCAACGTGCCTTGTCTTTGGCTCTAGTTTTTGATACCCTTGTGAAGGCACTCACTATATTAACTTTGTCTGGAGGATGGCATTGCGTGGGATTAGGTATGGCCAAGTGCATAGAGTATAGTTATTGCCTATAACATCGTCTAACTGAGTGGATCGATTTTAAATGCTTTTTACTTATATCAACAGTAGCTTGAATGTTATAGGGGTGCTTAAAGGAAATTTTTATTTTCTTCCGATCTTGAAGATTTCGATGATTCGGCTTTCCTTGGGCCAGATTTGCAAGCAGTATGGGTAGACTTACCTTAAAGTTTAAAATTTATGGGAAAATATTTGAATTGATTTAAATCTGGTCACCTTTGCCTACTCAATTTAAGAAAAAATGTACAAAAGAGTAACTGAGCTTTGTAAAACCCAAATCTCGCTTTTTATTCTGGTTTTATTTCCACCACAATTGCAGACATTTTTGCTGCCGCTGCTGCAGTTGGCGTTGCCTGTTGTAAGTGGTCTTGGCTGTCGCTTTTGTAGGTGTTGTTGAGAATATTTCTTAAAAAAAAAAAAAAATATTTTTTTGTGCCAACTGCACTGATTTTCTGGAAGTTATTTGAACTGTTTCCCTTTACTGTTTTCATAATTTCAGCATTTTCAAATAGCTAAAAGGCGTTTAAGCTGGGGCATTGCCTAAAGCTCTGTCTACATTAATTTCAAGGCTTTGAAAAATATCATAAATATGCATTAAAGTTAAGTTTTTAAATAGGTTAGGTAACTTTTTTTTTTTTTTCAAGGGGGGGGGGAGCTCTGTAATATTTGACAGCCAAGCGGCGTTTGCTTAAGCATTTCCGTTTGTAGAGACTCCAAATATATTGCCAACTTCCGTTGTCAGCAGCACCACCTTGGCAAACTATTCAACCCAAGCCAATTCCATAGGCATCCGATTGGGAACGTTGAGGACGACAACAAATACAACAACAACAACAACGCTAATACTAAAAATACTATATGTATGTATATACAGTGAATCAAAATAGTGTTGGAATATGCAACTCTCGAATTGAATCAGAGCTTTCAGCAAAGTTTTGTGCCGTTCTGTGGATAATAAAATAGTTCGAAAGCTCGTAGAAATCCTATTTTCATCAGTTTTTAGTGACGTATTAACATATTTGGCGAAAACCAAACCAAAAGATAGTGCAAAAAGGAGGCTTACAATATAAGTAGTGTGAAAGCCACTAAATGCATCTGTTGGAGTTACATTATAGGTTCGGCTCTATTTAGTGAGTCGATCAGACGTTTGTTGTCTGCAGATACTTCATCGAGTAACCGCTGGCCAGACCAGTCCATGTACCAAGGGTATCAGTATCCGCTCGCCAAATCTCTATACTTTTAGTCAAGTGCCACATATTTGGCTTTTACCACTGCCAAAAAAAAATAAAAAATACAATACTGATTCGTCACACATAAAAGCAAAGGATCGGATAAATGAGGGCTTACAGAATGGACAAACAAAGCACTCGAAGATATATATATGTTAAGTTAGTTAAAATTTAAAATAATGGGTCACAAAAATACTTCACATTTTATATGTAATAAAAACAGTTTAGCTTTGAAAATAGCGCTGTGCCAAGACTTTTTGGTATTACTGTATCTCTGCATATAATATATACTTATATATAAAAAATTCAGACCCAGCTACATCGATTAAGTTATTACGAAATGTGCGCTACGTGCTGGCAATGTCTTCGGCAGGATTCACACAGATGCATACACACACACCCAGGCTCACAAACAAAAACATATAGGCACACCCACACAAAGTTGCCGCAGGACTAACGTAATTCGTATGACGTCGACAGCGCTGCTTTGGCAAGTCTGCTGCCTGCTTCCACTCTGCAATCCACTTAACTGGGTCACAATTTGTAGTTTTGCATAACCAAAAAATTGTTTCGTTGCAGCCATTTTTGTTTACCTGTCTATTGTTGTTTGTTTGTATGTTTGTTGGAATGTCCGTCTGTCCCCGTGTCCGCCTGTCTGTCTGTCTGTGTGTCTGCATGGTTTGTTATTATGTCAGCTGCTGATTGACACGCGTGCATATTTGCCATTTTTTGCTTGTTTATGTCTGCATGTGTGTGTGTGTGTGTTTATGTCTGTCTGTCTGTGGTGGGCACAGCAGCGAGGTCAAGTCAAAGAGTGTCACAACATGTCTGCTTCCGGTTTGTGCCAAACGTTTACACACATACAAATAGAGAGAGGCTCACACACATGTAAAGAGAAAAACATGCGGCAGTCTGTTATTGTGCTCTAACAACAAATGAGCACACACACAGACGCTGTCACATACACACGCTCAAGCAATCCCAGTTGGAATTGGCAGCATAAAAAATGTAGGATTCCCTTTGAAATGGAATCAGGGTATAGAAAAAAAATTTATTTTTGCAGTAAGCTGATTTTTCTTTCTATTTGATAGTACATATTTGATATGCGTTTTTAAAGCTTTGAACGATCTGGAAATAATCGTGAAATTTTATATTGCCAAATATGTAGTTAATCTTACCAATGATGAAGCTATCAGCAAGGAATAGAAAGAAGAACCCTATCATGCATTTTACTAAAGTACTCCTGCACTGATTTTTTGTTCAAGATTTACTGTACTCGTATATTTATCGATCTCCTTATAATGATTTATATAGAGAGTTTTTATATAAAACTCAACCAATTTTTTTATCTTAGTACATATAACTAATTTAAAAAAAAAAGTTTTTTTTTTTTGTTGTACAATTTATTGCTAAGACAATAAGAAAATTGGTTAAAAACAAAAATCATAAATATGAATAGGTAACCTTCTTTAAAACGAGATAACGATAAAATGGTAAAACATTATTTGTGGCACACTTAGAAATAAAAAAAAATTACAGAAAAGAGAGAATAAAGTACCATCGTAACCCAAACAACAAAATCTTTGGTTGAAGATTAAAAACGGGAAACAAAATCACTTTTCTTTTAAAATGAAAGTTAAATAAAACTTAAATTACATATAACAGGCGGTATAGCCGAAAAAATCGATTAGGTAGCTTAACTGCTTTTAGCAAATCGTGGTAATTAAATAAAATTTCATCTTAAGACATGTTCGATCTTTAAATTCCGAAATTTTTATACTATTTTATCGTTTGTATCAAAAGTAAGTGAAGAAAGTTATTATTATTATCATTGCCTCTGCATCTGTAATGGGAAAATTATCAAGAGGGGATTAAATTCTTTTAAAAAGGGCTAGTCAGTTGGGAAGTTGTATGACCACTCTTTTTTTGAGGGTCTGCAGTAAAAAATGCATTCACAATAGTATGTGAAGACCTCACTTACAACACTTATGGGTTGCTAGCGTATTTAACACCGTATCATGTAGATGATGCATGAATTCGTTTTCACATAATTTTTTGTATTTCAATCAACAAAAGGCCTCAGCAGAACTATTTTTATTTTTAATATTTGCAAAAGTAGAAGATTAATAGAAGATTAATTCAGAGTTATACTGTGAAAGACCGGTGTTATTTCGGTGATACATGTTCATCAAAAAGAATATTTATTAATATTATAATATTTCCTGTTGCAAATAAAAACTAGTTTTTGCTTAGCAAAAAAAAAAATTTCCTGAAAAATATTTGGTGTGCTTTGTTTAAGATTTTTAAACAGGTCTGGTTAACTTAATATTAAAACCTTCCTTGAAGTCAGACTGGGCAGACAGTCACACACACATAAATACATACTACTACATGCGTCAAGTTGTTGTTTACATATTAAAGTTGCATGACCCTATAACGTCGCCGTCTACAACAACAGCAACAGCAACAGCAACAGCAGTAATGACGTTGGCGCTGTCTAGCAACATTTTTGTTTACGAAGTTGCAACGAAGTTGTGTGTGCAGCAACAATAACAACAACTGGCAACATGCAAATCACAGTCAACATACTACGACATGCATTGCCGGCAATCCGCAGCCGAATGCAATGAAGTTGCATGCGAAATTGCCTTTTAATGTGCCACATTTTGTGTCGTGCACGTGAGTGCGTGCTTGCGTGTGTCTATGTGTGTTCGTTTGTGTCCTGACTTGCTAACTTGCAACACGTGATAGCTCGCCCACAGCGGCAAAGGTTTCGCCTTGAACAGTTGCTGTTTCGGACATGAGCACTCTCTTGTGCTCTTACATTTTGCCGCTTACTCTTTGGCATGCGCTCTTTACATTTTGTTGTGGACCGCTCTCTTAAGTTGTCAGCACGTGCAACGAGCAACACCCCCAAAATTTGCTCTCCCATTACGCCCAGCCAAGCTTTTGCTTAAAAAGTGCTTTTCATTCATAAAAATGGCACCAAGCTCTCTGCTGTCGCTGTTGCATAAAAGCCACGCTAGCTGGCGCCACCGTACACTGCACCACCCACTAAAATAGTCGTAGACTCTGCTCAGATAGATGATGATGATGATGCTCCGGCAAAGGCAAGTCTTTTTAAAAAACATTAAAGAAACTGCTGAGATAAAAAGTACGAGTAAATGCAGTTTCATGTCCGCCCCTAAAATGTCAGCACTTGTTTTGATGCAAACTCACGCGTCCGCATCGTATGTCGGTGCTGGACAAGTAAACAACTTATTATTGCTTCTTAGCCTTTGGCTACGCTTTTTTTTTTTTTTTTCTAATACACTGCAAAAATAAAATTGGCTTTGGGGTGTTTAGAATTTGTTCAGAGGTCGACTGAGTAGTTGAAGCTATCCCTTGAAGTCAGAAAATAGTTGAAACACTCGTAAGGTTAAATATTTGCAAAAACCATTTTCCAAATGTTGCAATTATTGCAAAAGAAAATTATGCTGCTCTTAGGCTTAAGATGTTCAAAAAAATCATGATTTTGAAGCTATTGTGGTGTTATTTTTATGATAAGACATTTTTTTTTAAATAAAATCATTTTTTTTCTCTAAATAAACTCCCCAAGTGGTAGTTGGTGGCATTTTTTGAAGCGTTTCTGCCTCCAAACTTTGGTTTTCTTTTGCTATAAATAGTTTCTTGTCATGAACTAAATTTTTCAAAACGTCTTACGTTAGCGAAATTTAAGTTTTTGGGATATAAAGTTTCGACGATTTTTGAAATTCTAGGATGTATGGCGAGAGTGTAGAAATAATTAAAGTAAAATAATTAAATTTTTAGGAAATTGAAAGTCCGACAACTAAATCATTGTGGTATTTAACAGTCTAAAAATGAATGAAATGAATATTTTTTGTTCTTAAATGTAATTTAATATTTGTTTTCTAGCTTATCTAAATCTTAATCTAAAACAAGTTTTTGTGTTAAACTAAAGCTCCCCAAGCTTAGCAACCCGATAGGTGTCACAATAGATTTTAATTAACCCTTTCGTAAATGCAAGCCAAATTTTTTTCGATAAAAAATCTGCTTGATTGGTTTCACTTTACAAATTTAAGAAATATTTAAAATTTTTAATCCTATGGAAACTATTATTTTGATAGTGTTGTAATAAAGAAATAAAAAAGTTACACATTAATTTTATCTCTAGTAAATAAGCCTTTCTTTTTTGCTTTCTAGTGAATGGCTTCAGGCTTCTTAGAATAATAATAGAATAATAGTAATAATAATAATGTACACATATTATTTTGCCTTTAGCCAGCTCTACGAATTAGTCAGTATTTGATTGATATCTGGTATCTTAGGTATTCCCTTTTTTTTTTTTTTCCAAATTATGACCAAATTAGACTCTGTGAATGTTGAAAACTAAAAAATACCAAAAAAACACCATAAATTATAATAAATAATTACTTTTTGTGTATTATGATTTTTGACTTTTAAAGATATTCAGTACATCAAGTATCTTTAAATCTATCCAAAAAAATGAAAAACAGAGTATGGCTTAGTCGTAGTTGTATCTAACTCTAGAATGTTGGCTTGTTTTTGTTGGCTATTGAATTTGGCTGCATTTCAAGTTTGCTTACAAACATTACACATACGCCGCGTTGTTACTTAGCACGATGAAATAGACAGACCATACCAACAAAAAAATGGTGGAAAAAAAAAATGATGAAGCGGAAAGCGGAAATGTAACGCAGACATTTTGCACGCGGCAGCCAAAGTTTTTACCTTTGGCAGGCGGCGTCGCCAGTAAAGTCTCTGATTTTTGTTCTGACTCAGACTCGGAACCCCCAAAAACGGAGCCAGTTGCTGGCTTGAATCGTCATTGCCTTCATTGCTTGTCGTTTGCAATCTGCTGATCAGAAGGGCCTGAAGGGTCTTTGGCAGCGGGCGTTACCCATTGCTTAAGTGGCTCAGTTAGTGACTGGAATTCTGGCTCCAGTGTCAGATACGCGACAAGCGAATACATCTTGCTGTTGTGCCAAGTTTCAAGTTTCTTGACTTGCATTTTATGAGCTGCATTGCTGCGCTCCAAACATCCGACCATCTCAGCATCCAACTATCTACCTTACTATTTCTAGTTGTAACAAACTTTTATCTAACCAATTTTTTTTTTTCGACTCAGGTTTTATTTCATTTGTTGTTGGCATTTTTTGTTCGTGCTAATAAATCATAAATATTTTATGTGTTTGGAATGTGGAGGAGTTGGTGGAAAACTCTTACATTTTATTTGAAATAATTTGTGGCATATTGGCAATTATTCATTTCATTTTTTTCATCTTTTTTTTTTTTTTTGTCTATTGCGACTTTTATCATTTGAGTACATGTGTGTGTTTATGGATATGCATGTGTGTATCTATGTGTTGGCAACTTGTCGTCTTTTTTGGTTTTTTGGTTTTCGGGAGGCTTAAGTACGGCTATGTGAATTTTGTTTTGGGCTTACGTTTATCTTTGGCAACTTGCGGTGACATCAAATAAAATAAAAGGCCTCGTGTTCTGCCCTCTTTAGGATCCGGTCATTGCCAGGCGCTGAGGTGGAAGTTGATTTATATATTTTTTATGTACATATGTTTTGATAAGACAGCTTAAGTGTGGGTCGCTAAGGCATTTGGGTTGCCAAATATCACCATATTAGCTAAGGTTCCCTTTATAAGACCTTATAAAAGCATATGTAAAGTGAAATTGTATAAACAATGATATAAAATTGGAGTTGGAAGTTGAAGTGGATAAGTGGAGGGGTTTTCTAAAGGTTTGCTTACCTAAACGTAATAAACAAATTAACAAGTTCTTAAAAAAGTTAAAGTGACTTCTACACTTTTTCTTCTTCAAAACAATACAAAGTGTGGTTTGGCAAACAGAACGAACAAACTTTGGTCACGTCCGATCACAGAAAGCGTTTGTTATAATTTTTAAGACCAAAAACCAGCTGGGAGCCTACAATTTGGCTTAGAAGCATTCTTAAGGCTTTAGTTCTTTATTTGCATAATTTTTTTTTTTTAATCAGCCTACTTACAACTTAAGCTTTAATCCAATAGGTACACACTTGTAGGCTATTTAATTTTTCGTTTGATTTACAGTTTATGTACATTTTGGGTGGTAACATCAACGTGTTAATATTTGAAAAAATTCGCTTGAGACCTGTGGAGGTTATATTCCAAAAAGCCAAGCGGACTCTGAATCCCTTTCGCACAAATCTGATTTCGATAAAGATACTGGCATTAGACGTGGGTAAAATAAATTATATTTACATTTTGTGGATACAAACTTCTTTTACTTACGTAGAAAGTTGAAACTTGACGACAGCATTGTAGTTATAATATCGCAGTTGAATGAAAACTATGAGAGTGAGGGAGGATGTAGGATAATCCGACTATTATCGGTATTAAAATTGTACGAACTATTGCTAAGATTATTAAAAAAGTACATTTCTGTTAATCCTTTTATAGACAAAGTCAGGTAATAAGTCTTAAAAGCAAGCAAAGTAATGTCCGTTCCTTGATACTTCCTTCGTAATGCTAGTCTCATTAAAACTAATCCCTCCAAGGGGGAATAAGTTAAATGGTTGCCCCCCCAAAAGCCTTTTGAACCGCGTTTTAGGATTGTTCAAAATTGACTGATGTTGCATGCTTGGGGCCTCAAATGAAACAAGGGAGGGTGCTTGATATCCGCCGAGGGATGGCCGGCTCAGCGGCATTATGGAAGCGTTGGATGCTGTGAAGTTAAGCTTTATAGTGCCGGGAGTGCCTCACGAGTTGGTCAACAAGCGGTGTTGCTGATCAATATGGATGCTTTTTTATGGAATATGAGAGTAAATGTGTCCCATACTGTGATGATACTGACGACCATCACAGTGTTATGAAATCACATTTTTACCTGCTTCGAAGTTCCGAGTTATTCCATCCTGATCCGGCTCACACTTTTACTTTTTTATTAGCCAGTACCAACCGGAAGAAGTCTTCATCTGTTGGGTCTGTCCTCAAATTGACTCAATGTTTATGTTTTTATATTATGCACTGCTGAGACAGATCTTGTGTTATCCACAGAAACGAGTGATAATCGTAAATGATAAGTATTTCCATATATATTTTGACGAGCATAATCATGTAGGAAAATAATTTTGTCGTGTCTGGAGTAGTTAATGGGCTCGTTATTCTTTGACTGATCGGCTCAATCTCATTAATTGTATTTGATAGAGAGCTTCAGTCATGGTTTCACTCTCTTTATTTAACCCTCTGTTTGGCACATGTTCCGATAACCTTTGGTTTGGCACATGGGTCCAGACAGACCCCTATATATTTCCATACAAATGTATGGGAATTGTCGATTTTGGACGTGCATTCACGGTCATTTATATCACGCACAGGTATAAATTTTGCATTACTTCTTTTACTTAATGCCTTTCGCATATGTTTAATTTGATCTACAGGTAAAAAAAAAAAAAAACCTAGGTAGAAAATGGTTAAAACACAGGTAAAATTTTTTTGTTTTTTTAAGCATTTTACGGTTTATTTTGAAAATGATTTCCGCCCTATGCTCCTCCTAGGGGCGACTACTCGTAAATGCAACACTAAGCTCTATAGTAGTCTAGGAATACATATATATAAGCATTTTACGGTTTATTTTGAAGATGATTATGTATAAAAATTAATAATTTTGATGAATTGACAATAGTATTCGTGTTATTCATTAAGTCTTTTTTAGGAAAAGTCAGAAAATTGCAAGATGATTGCTCAATTAGAAATGTGTTAAAAATACAATTTAAAATGAAAAGGGTCTGGCTGGACCCATGTGTCAAACGGAGGGTTAAAGAGAATCAGTTTTTTTCCACTTATATCGTTGCCAAAGCATAACTGGCGGTCCCCAAGATTTTCTCTATTTTAGGTATCGACCCATTTTTTAACGAATCGCAAATAGTACTACGTAAAAAGTGTCAACTCGATCCAAGATGGAGAAAAATCTCAAGCTGCGCTATGCCAATACATTCAGTGTCAGCCCAGGGAAAACTGCGACGGAGACCTTCGGAATGATTAAGGACGGCTACAGGGATGCTGTCATGAGTCGGTCAACAGTGTTCAAAAGTCATGAGCTGCTAGTCGGGCATCAGGGCATACCTAGACTCTGACCGGAGCACAAGCATTCGTCTAATTGCCGATTGAGTTAGGACTTTTGTACGGTAACGTCCAAAAAGTTATCACCGAAGATTTCGCCATAAAAAAGGTGGGCGCCAAGATTGTGGCAAACCGTGCTGCTGGTGAGGGAGTTTCTGGCAAAGCACACGTCTAAGGGCCGTGGCAGCCCCTCGGAGAGCGAGCTCCAAAAGGAGTACGCACAGTGGAAATATTTAAATTAATTTTGTTATACTGTTTTTTGATCCAATCCTATAAATGTAGAGCGAAAACAATGAGATGAGACCGATTTTTGAATGTCTTTTAGATGTCTAATAGAGATTAAATCGAAAAATGTGGCAAATTAAGAACCTAGTTAAACAAAATTTTGGCCAGAAAGAATCATATGGGCAATTCCATGATCGTTTACGCGACATTCGAACGCCTTTCAATTCAATTCAATTTATTGCATCTTCATTTTGTTAATCAAAGCTTATGCTATTAATATATTATATATAGGATTGATGTTTATCCCAGGTTTATTTAATATAGTTTAGTGCATACAAAGGAGTCTTTTAGCAAGTGCAACTTTGATTTATTTAGCGACTTACAACTTTAAACGACTTTAACTACTTTCATTCTCGGCTGCTCTGACTACCGCTTTTACAACTGACTCTGGCTATCGGCTGCTGGCTGCTGCTTCTTCTTCTCTCTCATCCGTGCTGCCAACTCCTGCTGTTGTGCGCGCTGCCAACTCCTGCTAACACTTTTTACATATATACATGTACATATTTCTTATGAGAACATCATCTTCTTTTTTATTATGCCAAATACGGTAGTAATGCTTGCTGAAGGCGTATACGCGTATATGAAAAAACTTCATATAAAAACAAGTCCCATTTGGGATATAGGCCTTAAAAACCGAGCTTCTTCTCAATTTTGTTTCTGGAAGCTACGCAACAACAACTCCAAAATATCAAGCCATAATTATTAATAAGAAATAAAGGAAAAATTATTAAAGTAACCTCTTCCTTCCTTCCTTCTATCAAACTCATTTCGCAAAGAGTATGTACTCGTCGGTGTATCTGTTACGTCGTTTCAGTAAAATTTCATTGATCCATGTCTATTGTGACGCTGTTGACAAATGAGAGAATCTAGCTGTTAAAAAATAAGGCAGTTAAAAGTTAACAGTTCTTGGCAGAACCGATTTCACGAACTTCACGACAACAACGCCCAAGAGCCAGAGAATGAGGCCTAGACCTAAACAAAAGCATTTCTGCAGCATTGACAAATTCGCCTAGGGGCTTTTTTCTTTCTTCTTTTTTTATAAACATGAAAATTATTATTGTTTTATAACTGTGTGCTTGTTATTAGTTTAAGGGAAAAGTTAAGAAAGGGAAAAAAATCCATACTGTTTAGGATGGAAACTAAAAAACATATATCTATGTCAACATAACATTGCCTAATGTGGTCTTAGTTTGAGTATCTATATCTATCATTAAAGTTAACATAAGAGGCAGGTGGGTAAATCTTTTTGATATCTTTTCGACATGGAAGCTTAAAAATTATTTTTAATAATTTGTTTTGGGCAATTGGAGCTTTTTAATATGGAACTTAGCCACGTCAGACCACACTGAGGCTCCATAAAAATTTATTGCTTGGAACAAGTATAATTTATTTTCAATGGACAACCGTGAGTTCCTGTTAATGAATGGATATACGTGTTGATTTTATCAATAGTGTTCCCTACATGATCCTTAAAAATTCGTTTTGAGTCTACCTAGGAAGGTAGCGTACCTTTTTTTTCCTGGGGATATCAGTGCCAAAAAAACAGTTTCAATCAATTTTTCCCAAAAAAAAAAAAAACAGTTTTTGATGTGCAGAGGTAAACCCCGTAAATGGGGTTTTTATTTACATGTTTATTCAAATATTTTTCAATAGCTTGTAGTAAAAATGTGAACCTATGAACCTAAAGTGGTCTCATTATGTAAAGTTAGAATAATAAACAACTGAGCCATGCCTTCAGCTAATAATAAAACTTAATTTTAAACTTAAAACAAATTAATTTAATTTTTAACTTATTTAAAGAAAAATGCGTTCATTTTAGGAAGCTGTTTTGTGCTTTGTCTTGAAACGTAGTCGCGCTCAGGATTTGATTGATTTATTTTTGGAAATGTAAAGCTACTATAAAAGGAAATTCGTATTTGATTGCGGATTCCAGTAAATTTTGATTAACAGAGCACCCTAACGATACATTGTATTCACTTTGTTGCGACGATTTGCTCACTTTAAAGCGAACAAAGCAAACGGCAATGTCATCAAACAAATTTGACTCTATTAACCTCTTTTTTTTTTGGCCAAACAAAACACAAAAGCCAAAAAGTTATAAAGTTGAGCAATAGCGGCAAGCCATGTATCTGTTGGATGCTTACTAAGGGATTGTTCTTGTTCTTTCAAAGTACTTTCAATTGATATTGAAAAAAGAACATGGCAGGTGTTAATGCTGAATTGCAGCACACAAATTGGGTTACAGCATTGAAATGAAAAGTTAATTTGCCAATTGATTGTCAACATAAGATACTTTGAACTATGCTAAAACACTTTAATAAAGTTCAGATACTTTTACTTACATACAAAGTGTGATTAAATGCTTTGTTTTGCAGCTTTTGTTGCGTGGTTTTATTACCAGAATCTGAACCTTATACATGTGTGTGTGTGTGTGCGTATGACATTATACAACACTGTCGAAACGAGGACATTTTGAAATGTGCTGCCACAGACAAACCTGAACACAGATACGCACAAGCACAGAGACTCGCCCCGCTCTCTTTTGTATTTCCTTTCCTTTTTTTCTGCTGAGTTGCTAAAAACTTCTTTTCAGCAAACGTTCTGCGGTTCTTTAGCCAAGCAGGCGGGTGGAGTAGTGCGTGGGGTCTGTGGGGTATTTGGCTGCTGTGTTTGCCACAAACAACAAACAACCCCCGAACGAACGAAAGTGAAAAAAATCTGTTTGCATATAACACAGCCGGCAGTCGGTCGATTGCTTGCCTTGACTGCAGTATCCTGCGCTGTTGAGTCCTTCCATACGCCCCCGCCTGGTATCCTGCAACCCCGCCGCACACATATAGAACCACAGAATTTGCTTCCAGCTGCGCACGCTAGATGTCGCATGCGGCGCGCGCGTTTCACGTTCGAAGCGTTCAAGCATCTTCAAACTTGAAGTAATGCGGCCTCAAGTGGCAACCAGGGTGGGGGTATACCATATTATGGAGTATATAGTATCTGGTAGGGAGTATGGGCATGGGGCGCCTACAGCTGCTGTTACCGCCATTTAAAATTGCTTGGCTTTGGCGGTTGTCCTCACCTGTTATGTTTGAATGAACGCCTGCGTCTTTTATCTTTTCATAAATTTTTTTGCTTTTGTGCTGCGACGTTGCCTGACGTACTTACAATCACTTTTATATATACATGTACTATATTTTTGTATGTATGTATATATTGCAGCGCGTCGACAACGGCGTTTTCTCAAGTTTTCCAACCCAGGAAAATAACAGCAACAGCATTTTAATGCTTACAAAATTTGAATTGAATTTGCCAACAGGCAGGCAGCGGGCATCCTTCAGTCAGTCAGTCAGTCAACCAGGCAGGATACCTTCTATAAAGGATGCTGCCTGGCGCGCTTTTTGAGTTTTTTTCTTAATTTTTGTATACACTTTTAAGGAGTATATTTAGTTCGTCTTGTTACGAGTAGAAGTGAAAGCAAACAAGACTTATAATTATATACATAGCGAAGGATCATCTTTTTAATACATATATTTGATATAATTACTTAGAGCGGGTTTTGAAAAACTATACAAATCCAAGCTTTCTGGTAGTTTCGTAAAGCATTGCTCTTTTAAAGATCTTCATTTGCGTCTTTAATATGCTATCCTATCTTGGCGATAAAAAATTATTAAATAGAAAATAAATAATGCATAGCTATAGGGCAGTAATCTATTATAGGGAAATTTAGTGTAAGGATGATAAAACGCCGCAAGGTATGGCTTTTAGTTTAGATGAGAGAGACCGAATTACAGTCAACAAGGACATGGGGCTTACAATGGCCAACATTTGTGTAAAAAAATAAAAACCGATAACAAAGTCACACTTGCAATTTCTTTTGATTGAGAAATAAATAAAAAATTAGTAAATGAAAACTCACAGACTTTCTCACCGTAAGAGTCGCCCTCAAGAAGGGCGCCTCCTTGTTCTCCTCCATAGTATATCCTAGTACCAGGGTATAAAAAGTAGCTGTCATATATTATACTTTGTTGCTAATTTGCAAATAGGACCCCGAAACTGAGAAACTTTTAAAATTTATTAATAGCTGCAATATTTTTATCAAAACTACAATAATGGTTATCATTTTGGCCCGCAAATCAGGAATATAATATATTTTCTAAAAAAATCTTCCGACTTCAATGCATGTGAATATCACTCATATTATTCTTGATGCAAATCGCCGTTTTTTTTTCATTAATTTCGTATCCTAACTTCGTTGGGTGTAGCGTAGAGGTGGGATACTATGGATAGTGCTACCAGTCGATAACACTAGTTTACACGAAAAATGAACCTTCGTAAAAAAGTGTTTTTTAGGGTAATTTGGGGTCGAGAAACACGAAAATGGCAACCTTTTTTTTTCTTAAGCACCGTTTTCGAGATATTTTCGAAAAACATGTTTTGGGCACTTATTTCAGTTATTTTTCAATATCTCGTGTATAAAATTTTGTATCGACATGAAAGACAATTAGATCGAAAGGTATTGATATGCTCTTTACAGTGATATATAATTATGTACAGATTAAGTCAAAATTATAGAAGTAACAAGCAACCAAAGTCGAAAATTTTTACCATTTTTCAAAATTACAAACTTTCGGATTGCTTTTTATTAACGAAAAAAAATATTTAAAAAAATATGTTAAGCCTTAATCTGAAAGAGAATTCTTTTACGATAATTTCGAGTCTAAGATCATTTATACACGAGATATTGAAAATTAACTGAAATAAGTGCCCAAAACATGTTTTTCAAAAATATCTCGAAATCGGTGCTTAAGAAAAAAAAAGGTTGCCATTTTCGTGTTTCTCGACCCTAAATTACCCTAGGTTAGGTTAGGTTAGGTTAGGGCGGCAGCTGGGACAAAGTCCCAACTACATAGGAAAATAGGCCCGTTGTGTTACCGCTACGGTGGACCATTCACCACTCTTCCCCACTCAAGAGGTTCCCTATGCGAGATGGGTCCGCCATCCGGCGGCCTGGATGAACCTAAAAAGGCATCTTGGACTCTGTTCGGAGAGCTGTGATAAATCATCAAGAAAGTATGACTTTAGAAAACGGAATCTTGTCCTACAAAGACCAGGGCAATGACAGAAAAGGTGTTCAACTGTTTCCAGCTCTTCCTCATCACCACAACTTCGCAAAAAACGTGGTGGGAATATTTAACCTGGATGCATGTATTCCCACCAGCCAATGTCCTGTGATAGCACGAATGACAGTTGAGCACTGGGCTCTGTTCAGACAGCAAAGTTCCTTCGTTCTTTACTGGTGTATACCGGCCAGGTTAGCCGTGAGATTTTGCACGTGTTCGATGCCCGATTCCACGCTTGGTTAGCAGAGAGAGCGAAGTGATTTCGTATTCTCAGTTTGCAGCTGGCCATGGGTATACCCAGGCCCTCCTTGTCCTGAAGGAGGATGCTGGTAGTACCTTGTCTAGCCAGTTCATCCGCAATACAGTTGCCCTCGATATCCCTGTGTCCTGGGACCCATATGAGGTGGATTGAAAACTGCTCAGCCATCTCTTCAAGAGACAAGCGGCAGTTATTCACTGACTTCATGCTCAAGTAAATGAAGCAAGGGACTTAATAGCCGCCTGGCTATCCGAGTAGATACAGATGGTCTTATTCTGTACCCGTAGGTTTCTTATTATTGTCAGAGCCTCCTGGATTGCAGTAACCTCTGCTTGGAAAACACTGCAATGGTCCGGGAGTCGGAAAGATGTTCTTACGTTGAGTTCATCAACGTAGACACCTCCACCTACACGGTCGTCCAGCTTGGAACCATCCGTGAAGATTCTTATTGAGCCGGTTGGGCCTGGAACACCTATACTCCACTCCTCCCTGGTTGGAATATGGGTTTTGAAATTGGTTCTAGGGGTTCCTGCGGAATGCAGTAGTCTGTGCTCTCGGGAATAAGTGGATTTCCCTTGAGAATCTTTGCGTGACCAAAGTCGTGGTCATTCCATTTTTCGCCTCTCTCATGCGTAAGGCTGATAGAGCGGCTTGTTGTTTACCCACCTTGTCCAAGGGCAGGAGGTTCAGAATAGCATCTAGTGCTTCATTTGGTGTTGAGCGTAGAGCTCCACTAATGGTCAGTTCTGCGGTCCGCTGAACCTTACTCAACTTTTTTAGGTTAGCCATCTTATCAAGAGTTGGCCACCAAATCGAGACTCCATACATGAGTATTGGTCTAACGATGGCAGTATACAGCCAGTGGACTATATTTGGAGACATACCCCATTTAAGTCCGATGGCTTTCTTGCATGTATAAAGGGCGATCGTTGCCTTTTTTTTTTACGATCTTCCGTATTTAGGTTCCAGTCTAGTTTGCAGTCTAGGACTAAACCGAGGTATCTTGCTGAATCGCTGAATGGTAGGGTGATACCATTGAGCTTGGGGTTAATAAGAGCAGGAACTTTGTACTTCCTGGTAAAGAGCATAAGCTTTGTCTTGTCTGGATTGACTCCCAATCCGCTGGCTGTGGCCCATTCAGAGAGCGTTTGGAGGGCCTTGGTCATACGTTCGCAGAGAGTTTGCGGGTATTTACCCGAGAAAACAACTGCTACATCATCGGCGTACGCAGTTATATTGCAACCGCCCCTCTCCAGGGTGTATAGAAGACCGTTTATGGCTACGTTCCAAAGGAAGGGTGACAGGACTCCGCCTGAGGCGTTCCCTCTTACGTATCTTTCGATACTAGAAGTGCCGAGAGAGGCTGAATAATTCTGCATTTAAGCATCTGTTCAATGAGGCTAACTAGCCGAGGTTCCACCTTAAGTTCATTCAATGATTCTGTGATGGTCTTAGGTGAGACGTTATTAAAAGCGCCCTCAATATCTAAGAAGGCCGCTAGTGAAAATTCTTTATAACGAAGTGATTTCTCGATTCCCGAGATCACTGAATGTAGAGCCGTCTCAGTGGAGCTGCCTTTTTGTAAGCATGCTGCGAGTCCGACATTTGCGATTGAGGAATAGTATTTCTCAGATGGAGGCCCAATAGTCTTTCCATCGTCTTAAGAAGAAACGATGAAAGACTTATGGGCCGGAAATCATTTGGAAGAGTATGAGTTGCCTTCCCTGCCTTGGGGATATAGACTACTCTAATCTAAGCCAAACTTTCGGGATAATCCCTGTATTCAAAATTCTGGTGAAAATATCCGTCAACCATCGTACGACGGTTTTTCCCCCATGTTGTAGCTGCGCTGGGATAATATTGTCTGGTCCCGGCGATTTATATGGTTTGAAACTGTGTTGCCCATTCTACCTTGTCGTGTTGAATAGGTTTGTGGAGATACAAATTGTATCTAGCATGGGTTGATCTCCGCTGGCTTGGCGGTAGAGCAGCCGAAAGTGTGTATTTGTTAGCTAGTTTTAGCGATTCTTCGCTAGAATGGTCCAACCCTTGACTTTGGTATCCAAGTGTGGATGGACATTTGGACACCTTCCTGATGCAATGGTACTTTCGATTTCGAGCAGAAGAGCTGCCAGGAAGACCGTTTTGCCTTCGAGCATCTTCTTATATTCTGAAAGGCTGACTTTATAGTTGTTCCATGAAACAACGTCATCCTTTGTTTTGGCAATATTAAAAGCTTGCGGGAATTGTGCCGGAGTTGCCAATTTCTGATGACCACCAGGGAGGTTTGAATTTCCCCCTTGGTGTTCTTAATCTACAAGATTTATTGAACGCATGATTACATGCTCTTGTTAAGGTATCGATTTGGGTATTATTGAACTCCACCAATTTGGACCTCTGGAGGATTCGGAGGAGAGTTCTACCATAATCTCTGAAAAGAGTCCCCAGTTCGCAGATCGGGGATTCCTCCTCTAGAGGGTGGGGTTAGGGATATCAAGGTCTCAATATACCGATGGTCCGAGAGAAGGTCGTTAAGGACCTTCCAGTTTTGGACCCTTTGGTAAAGAGAGCTTGAGCCAAGGTATGTCTAGGACTTCTTTCCTATTCTTTATAATAAAGGTGGGGTCGTTACCTCTATTGATATAAGCATATTTGTGGACAGGATGAATTCAAAAATACCTCGTATTTGTATCAGTGCTTCCCACGAGTGTGGTGTGCGTCAGCCCATAATCAGGTCAATGTGATTTTCCTCACTGTCCCTTATGAGGCTTGAGCCACTTGTGGAGGGATCGCTCTGCTCATAAGATTAGCAGGAGCTAACCCTTAGATTGCCGGATGGCAGTTCAGGCTTGCAGCGGTGTTGTCACCATCCTGTAATTTGAGAGCAAAAACATGTGCAAATCTTTTTTGCTAAAATACAGTTAGCTTTACCTGAATGTTGAGTTGCTATGAGCTTATAATCTTTAGTCCTCAAAATCCAGAAATCTGGCCTCTGCACCAAGGTTCTGATGTTGAAGAATACTTCCCTTCTTAGGCGAAGCAATAGGCAGCCAAGAAGGATGAAATGAATTTCAAGAATCTTATCGAAAATCTTCAAGATTAACCTCCACCACGTGTCATTAGCCTCTTCTCGTCTGTTTCTTCGAGGAAGGAGTCATCTGTGTGGCCTAATCTGGCGAGCTCCCTGGTGAGCTCCGATGACTCAGAGGCGTCCAGGATATCCTCCCCTCACTCATTACCTCAATAATGGGTTCAGGGTCTTCAAGCTGTGGTTCGGGTGCGGTTTGCTTGCCGCCCGTGGTGTCAGTACGGTACACCGAATCACAGCCTTTTGTAACCGTACCGTACGGTGCCTTCATTTTTGGCCAGGTCTTCAACCGACTCCTTATTAATGAAGAGATCACCGTCTGGTGAGCCACCGCATCATTCTCCACCGTTTTCAGGTGTGGATTGCACAACTTGTCTGGATCCTCCAGCTTTGACCCAAGCTTTAAAAAAGGGGACATCCTTCCAATCCACCGCAACTTGGCTCCTGGATACACTCACGAGGCTGCATGCTTTTTATAGCCTCAAACGGCTATCGTCACATGCAATTGTTTTAACAGTGCCAAAATATGGCCCATTTCTCCATTTCATCAAGGAATCGATCCTGCACTGCTACCCACAGGTTTCGAGGATAAGACCATCCTTGTTGCCCTTGTCAGGACGCTAGAGGATCTTATCCTGAACCTAGAAGGAGCGGTTAAGAAATGCGTCCTTTTGGCGGTGGAACAGATTCCTCTGCAGACCTCTGACGTTTAACCTTGGCTTTAGGTTTGGTTGAGGGCTATGGCTGGAACCCGGCAAGATGTTTTGCCAGATATCTTCCCTCCGGTGATTCCTCCGAAGTGGTAAATTTTTTTGGAGAATCTCTCCTGCTCGTCTTCTGTCTTTGTAAGACGGCTTGTTTGGTGGTGGCATCCTAATAGCCGCTCTGAATAGTTAGAGCCCACCCCCCCTTGGACAAGAAGCGAAACTGTCTTGTTTCAGTCTTGCGCCCGAGGTTGGGTTGGATTCTCCTCCTCAGAATCTAGGGAAGACGGTGGGTTTGCCGTCTTGCCCTTACCGACACAGTCCGAGATGGGAAGGACACCTTCCGGTTCCTTCCTCACCGTGCTTAAAGCTTGTGACGGGAGCTTTGTCCCTTCCGTATTTTGGCGAGTTACGGACTCAGTTTGTTTGTTGGTTTTGTTGTTTGTTTTAATAGAATGCATAAGTTGGACCCACGAGTAGTCGGGAAGGGTGAGTCACCCGCGGCATAGCCCGGGTACCGCGGGAAGCCATTTATTAAAACTGGAGGTCGGCAGGTATCCAGAGTTCGCAAAGTAATGACTGAGACCCCCTCAGCCATTCATCCATCGGCCTTTGCTGTTCCACCTTGGATTGGGGTAATTTTATAGAGTTTTCTGATCAATATATTAAAAAAAAAAAATTATCCCCCCCCCAGAGGTAGTCACACTTCCAAATTTTTGTCAAATTTACGGTGCGTCCCTGGTCTTGGTTAAAAAACCAACTGTAACGGAAAAATTTCATATGAATAGATAAATAACGACCAAACCGTAAATTTGACAAAAGTATGTTCCAAGTATAATCGATAGGTAATTCAATTATCTACAGTTTGGTAAAAAAATAATCAAAATGAGTTAAGTACAACTGCTTTTAAGCAGAGACACTTTTTTTTGAATTTCAAAAAGTGTTTTTTTTTTTAAATATCTCGAAATCCGTCCTATGAACAAATTTTTTGACTTCATTTCGGTTTAAGCGTGCCATTTTACTACGAAAAAGAGTAAAACATGTTGAGGTTACATTTTGCTTTAAACTAGTGTTATCAGCCAACTTTATGGTAACGTAATAATTTTGACAGCGGCCACGATTTCAAATAATTTAGAGCTCTTCTTCAGTAAATTGGGTTTTAATTCCTAGTCCTATATTTTTGTATTATTAGACTTTTAGACACATTAAAGCTGACATTAAAGCTTGAGGCTTAAACGCATGTTCATGGTTCTTTTAGGCTTAATTAATGGTTTGTGGTCGTGAATATTCAGGATATTCAAAGAAGCTGAAAAATTGCAAAATTTTGAATTTCCTTCAGCGAAGGTTTCAGCAACATTACATCATGTTTTAATATTAATATATATTAAATAATTTTAAAAATAGCGGACGTCACAGTCGGACGCGGATATATTTGAGTTTCCCCTTACCAAACAACAAGCACATAAATAAATGAAACTACTTTGGCCCATTAAGAAATAGACTTCGATAACCACAAAAATCACCGAAAATGTTTTTACTCGGTCCCATGGGCTTGGAAAACACTAAAAAACTTCCGATCTACGAATTCAATTAGAAAATTTTCATATAAAAACCTAAAGCAAGCGAGTTATGCCCTAAAAACTTTTTTTGGCCCATCGGTTCTATTGGCGCTATATGATACCAAATGTTTATATATAAATATATATTTGAAAAAATGTACCAAAGCAGGGTATGCAAACGTTGCAATTAATTTTAATCTTGTACTTATTTTCTTTTCATTAAATACTTTCTTCTTCGTTTATTGTTTTTATTTGTATTATCAATTTGAACTTGGTTTTCTTGAAACTTGAGCACCTGCAGCGATGTCTAGTTTTAGTTTTAGTTTGCTGCGTGTTGGGTTGCCCGGCTTCCGGCTTTAAGGGGAGCTATAGTTTATAACAATGCTAAAGTCATGTCAGTATGGTAAGTACGTTTTTACAAAAGTTACCTCTAGTTGCAGTTTTATGGTGAATGTAATAGAAAGATTGCAAATGCAAACGCCGACAAAGAGCTATGTTTATTATACCTATGTATGTACTATGCACTATATTATATAAATTTGCAATATGATGAATGAAGTTGTTGGCAAAGCTTTTGATTTATTTGGTCTGTATTCGGAAGCTGTAGCTCAGAGACCCATAAATATACTGAACTAAGCTGCAGCTTACCTCCTTGAATCCAACCTAGTTTCAATTTTCGATAAGTTGTTTTGGCACAGATGTGAACTAGGTAGGTTGGTTAGATGGAAATAGCTTGCAAATTGGCTTAGAATAGAGAATTTTAATTTTTTTTATAAACCTAATAGTTTGGGGCAGCTAGGAATCATATCTAACATTAAATTGTTGTAGAATTAAATGTAGTTATTTTTAAAAGCTTATTTTTTGTCTTAGTTTAAGGTGAAATGTTTGTTTTTTTATGAATATGTGTAAAATGCCATTTGCCTATAGGCAACATTGAATTCCAATGCAAAAAACTTAGTTGGTTTGGATGGATTTTCATTGGTTATTGTTTTTGGTTATAACATAATGCATGTATTTATTTTTAATATTTAGTTTTACTGCCTTAAAGTTTTGCGCAAAAAATGTGTACATTTATTTTAATTATATTTATGTTATTAGTTACATTTCAAAAAAAAGTGGCTTCATTGCTTTGAAAAAGAGAAATTAATAAATAAAAAAATCTTTATGTGTGGATTTTCCTAAAGTCAGTGTTGCCACATTGGTCTTGAGTGGTACAAAAAAATTTGAAACTTTTGTTACATATTTGTTTGCATTTTCAAATTTATTTTGGCTAATTCCGCAGACAAAAGTTACTAAAGAAATTCAGAGAAATTCAAATGATTTTACATTTCTGAAAATACAATTTTGTGGGAATTTTCGGATATTATTGCTTCAGGAAAATTTATTAAAGAAGAAGTAATGAAGTGTAGTGAATGTCCTTTCAATAATCGCGGGCGTCATAATAAAACGGCGTACACAATATTTTTAAAAGTAAATTTAATTAGTTTTGAATGCAGGAAAAAAGACTTGATTAGTAATTAGGAAAAAATTGTTTTCTGTTAGGTCAGCCGGAAATTGTCAACACATTTCATTACGTTATTAAAAATGCCAACTTGTCGGATTACTCGTATTATATTCGTCAAAGACTCCAACACTTTGATCCTAGCACTATTCGAAATGCGGATGATATAGACAATATGATCGAAGCTTTGTCTAATTTCATTAGAGACGCTAAAGTCTACAGCATACCGAAGGTTAGAACCAGCTTCTCTCCTAAATCGCTGCCAAGAGACATTCAATCGCTTATCACACGTAGAAATATCCTTCGTCGAAACTGGCAAAGGTATAGAAATTTAGCTGTCCATGCACAATTCAAAAGACTAAACATTCTTATTGCTTAAGGGATCTCGAAGTTTCGAAATACTTCCTGGAATATCCTCATCTCCTCACTAGATAAAGGTTCTTCTCCCTTTTGAAAATTAACAAAAGTCATCAAGAAGAAACATACGAATATTCGTACACTGCTTGATAACGCAATACGTTGCTCAACTGAGGAAGAGAAAGCCGAGGCTCTTGCGCAACATTTTGAAAAAAATCATACCATTACCGTTGACCTTAGCGACCCTCAAACCACGGCAGATGTGAGAAATTGCATATCTACTTTTGCTGAAACAGCACACAATCCCGAACAAAACTATTTTGTTAGTTGTACTGACATTAAAAGCATAATTAAAGGTCTTACAACTAAAAAGGCCCCTGGTCTTGATCATATTGAAAATATATGCCTTAAAAAGCTTCCGAGTTACACAATAGGATTTCTTACTTCAATTATCAACGAGTGCTTGAAGCATGCTTATTTTCCCACGGCATGGAAATCATCAAAGGATTTTCCAATAAAGAAACCAAATAAGCCGCCCTATAAGCTTACTATCATCAGTTGGTAAAATTCTCGAAAAAGTCGTAAAAGAGAAACTTACCCAGATTTTAGAAGATAGAGACTTACTCCCTCCTCAGCAATTTGGATTTCGCCGGTATCATTGCACAATTCTCCCACTTGTCAGAATAAAGAATCTGTTTAAAAACAACTTTAGACAATCAAAGTCCACTGGCATGGTTTTGTTAGACATAAAAGCCGATTTTGACGCTGTCTGGCAGATTGAACTTCCCAACAGGACTCACGAAAATAATCGATAGTTTCCTTAAAAATCAAAGTTTCTCTGTCTATATAGGCAAAATCAAAATCAGCGAATATAAGCATTAAAGCTGGGTGCCAGAGGGATCATGTCTATCCCAATTCTCTACAACATATTCACATCAGATTTCCCCACTGTTCCAGGTTGAACCCCATCAATATTTGCCGACGATACGGCAATTCTCTCTTCAGGAAATCTTCCTAATAACATTACAGATGATTTACAATTAGGCTTTGAATCGTTAGTAAGGTATTTCTCGAAGTGGAAAATCCTTGTAAACTCTGAGATAACGCAGGCAATATTTTTTACCAGGAAACGGAAAGATGAAATGTTGATGTGAAATGGGAATCAAATGTTAAGCACAAACACCACGTCAGTGCGACGAAAAAAAGTTTAAATACTCTGACTCGCGTATTGTATCCATTTAATAATAGAAACTCCCGATTAAGTATGGAAAACAAATTGTACTTATATCTATTATTATATCTAGATCTATTTTTCAAGCCGTAATTTCATATGCTGCACCAGTCTTCTTCTTTGTTTCATTTTACACATAATTTTTGATTAAATATTAAAAAAAACTATCCAAATAATAATTAACAAATATAAAAACGCAAAAACCATTTATTCAGCCATTGCGAATACGCACAGTATACTAATGTAACACTCAGGCCCAATGTTGCTTATACAACACTTATAAACATTTCGGTGGGCACAAACTAGGATTCCCAGGATCTTAAATTTGTGACTTTATTAAGATAATTCTAAGCTCAGATATTTCTCAAATCCTTATTTTTTATTATATTCTTTCTTTCGCATAGTCCTTCTTAGCCAGTAATGTGGAAGTACTGGTAATTAATTTTTGGCCAAGTTTTTGGTACTCATGTGGACTCATGGCCCTTCATCGTGACTACGACCTGAATTTACTAAAGTGCCTTTTTAATTAACTTGAAAAAACCTATTAAGGTTGAAATGTGAATTGCGAAAATGTATAACTATTATAAATGAAGTTATCGGTATACTCAAATTGATACTTATTGTGCATTAAGGATAACTATTATCGATTTAATTATCCTTGAAGTGTATCCAAACAAAATTTTAATAAAAAGTTGGAGCTAAAAATATTCTTCATCTTCGTGCTTGTTTTTATAAAATAAAAGCCCCTTATAATTCTGATGTAGAGAAAAGAACTATGTCATCGAACTCAGTTTAAAATTCGATCGCATATTTTAAAACCTCATCAAAACTTTTCCCCTTGGCTCGTGTAGTGGACATACCTAACTGGATTTGTAATTCAAATCCTTTGCAGAAGTTAAAAAAAACATGAATGCTACTCTAATGTGCAGTGTCAAACTTATATCTATTTGAAATTTCATGAAAAATCTTGCTTTGAAATGCAACACGCTTTAAACTGAATCAAAAAAATGAACAAGAAAGGACAAGGTTACAAAACAATCAAATCGATCTATTTTTGGATAACAATCAAACTCTACAGCATATATTTAAAGAGCAAAATCGAATTTTTTAAGGGCCTGCATTGAGAATGGTAGTTTTCAAAGTCCACTCTAGGACATATTTTTATACGGAATATATCACTTACACGACTATTTTTCTATTTGACATTAAGTATGCAGGTACAAATTAAAATGCAACCCTTATGGGACGGCTCTGTAAAAAAAAAAAATGTTTGTTAATTGAGGATGTCGCAAAAATCTTAAGGTTTTAAGAGCTTTACCTTGTTTTTGCTAAGGCTAGCAATTAATTTTGAAATTTCATTATCCCTTCTCGGTTGAAACCAGAAATTCCCATCTCCATCACTGCACATTTAAAACTCTGACAACTTGCCCTCTGCAGTGACGCACATTTCTAAATTCTCTTTAAGCCCGAAAGTGTATCTTATAAATTGTGTATGCAATTCTTTTGATATACACCACAAATGCCGCACTTACACATTTATATGTGAATATTATAAAAAAGGTGTCCAAAACAAGGTAAAAAGGATTTGCAGTGGCAATGTTCGCTCTCCATATTTTTGTAAGCCAAAATGCAGCTTAACATATCAGCGTCAGCGTTGACGTCAGCAGCGACGTCAACCCCAATGCTGACCGAAGCCGAATACGCTTTGTTTTTGCTAACGTTGGAGTTGCTGCCGTTGCTCTCTACCTCATGAAAGTATCTAGGACGCTGCCTAAAGCACCTGCCAGGTAAGCAAACGTGCCCTGCCACCAATGTTGCACACACACACACCCACACCCACACAGAGAGCGCGGCAGCTGCGGTAATTAATGCAGCGCGTTTGCGAATATGCGAATACATTTGCCGGGTACGACCATTTTCAAGGTATGCCATGAGCACATGAGTTGGATTCAAAGAGTGAATAAGTTAGGCAGGAGCCAGAAGAGTGCTGAGAGGATGGAGGTGGTGGATGAGAGGTTCAGCTGGCAAGTGAGAGACGACGATGCAAATGTATTCACGATGAAACGATTTTGGGTGCACGGCGACACCTTGGTTTGGCGCCCGCTAACTGTAAACACATACATATGTATGCGCTCCCACACTCACACACACATATGCAGGCGTATGTGTGAAAAGTTTCCCGTCGCGTTGTTGTTGTTGCTGCTGCTGTTGTTGTTTGGCAAAATGCAAACGACAAAAAGAAAAAAAAAGACAGAAAGAAAAAAATAAGTACGAAGAAAATCAAGCAGAAATTTTAAATTTGAATATGTTTTTCTTCGTCATACTCTGTGAGTACGTATGTGTGTATGTGCAAGTGTGCGTGTGAAGATTTCGTCTCCTCAGCTCTGCATCACACCCCACTCCCTCTTATGCTCTTGCAGGCCCTTATGGCCTTCGCCCTCGGCCCCATTTGTCTGCCGTTTGTTTGTCTTACATATTCGTTGCTTCTGTTATTTATTTGTTAGTTTTGTGATTCAAATGTATTCCTAGATGTACCCCCAGTTCCAGTTTCAATTCCCCACCCAAACGTACAAAAAACCCAAAACTCTGTTGCTGTTTCTTTTGTCATGTTGTTTCTTTTTTTATTTGTATTTTTTATTCTCCAAGTGTGCTTATTATGCACATTTTAAATCATCTACGCAGCAGTTAAATTAAGCACACTTTTATGAATTGCAAGCGTGCATATACTATATATGTACATATGTATGTACTAGTACGTACAAGATACATAAAACAAGATGCATATGCAGTTTGTACGTCTATAAAGATACTTCATCATACATACATTAAATTCTTGTCTTGTTGAACAAAAACTTTAAATTGTTTAACAATCTAAACCAATATGTTATTTTTCTTCTAATCTAAATAAAACGCATCAACTATCATCAACGTCCACTGCGTTGCGTTTTCTTTACCTGGGAGTAGACTGTGGTTAACTTTTTCAACCTTTAAAGCATGCTTATTATTGACAGTTTCTTTTTCATTACTTACTTCTTTGTTACCTTTTTTGTATTTAGATCTATTATTGGACATTATTTAAGGTTCATGGGACCCATCAAACAAATTTTATGGTAGAATGTTCAGTTGGGAATGTTTTAAAAACAGTGTTAAAAGACGGTGAAGTTGTGCCAAGGTATTCCACTCATTTACAATTTGTACTGTCTATAGTTTATGCCGAGAGCCATACAAAATTCAATAACTAATATTTGCATAGGATGGATATTTATTAAAGTATAATCTTTTGAACTTTTATCAGCAATCTTGCGGTTTCGTGTCTTCATTTCGACTGATCTTTCGAGTATTTAGTATCTCTCGCGCACTCGGCTCTGCATCGATCGGAAAAAGTGATATTCAGAAGAAGCACTGTCTGGAGGGTAAGGTAAGATATTCCATTTGAGCGCTTCGAGGTATTTTTTTTTTAGCGGTTTAGCGACGTACGGCCGAGCTAACGCTTAAGGAGTTGTTCACAGGTGAAAAATGAGCGTTCGATGTTTCGGGCCCATTTGAGACTCAGCTTCCATGTTTTTGAATGATGATGACGTCTAATGACATTGAGATGCTTTGAGATTGATTGTTAACTAACTGCGTAGGATTTTACACGTTCTTCTTGGGCTTTCCCTGATTTTTTTGCGAGCAATTGTTCGAATTCGTCGTCTTCGAAAAGTAAAGCCTCCTGCAAATGGGATTTTAATAGTACAAAATTAGACATTTTAGTGCAAGAAATAATCAAGGTTTTTGCTTTCAATGCAATGAATTAGACTAAAGACGATAAACCAATGATTGACGGAAATAATGTATCGAGAGCTATGCGATCTTTTGGAAATACCTGAAAGCCAAGTTGTACATGCTGTCCATTCAATAAATTTATATGAGTATCTTGATCTTTCTTTTATTTACATATATTGATTACTGAAACCTTAAAGGGTCACTAAATTTTTTTGTTCCCTATGGCGTGTTTTTTATGACAGTAATCATTTTAAAAATTATGATGCCTCCCGTATGACCTTCTTTATTCAATTCAGATCATCCCTTCTTTATTTCCACAATGTTCATTCCATTGCACGTAAGAATGCTATGGTCAGTCCTGCCCAATTTTAAATTTTATTCCTCATTAACATGGCGTGACTGTATTCTTGCAATTCTCCAATTAATTGTATATCTTGCCTGCTCAACTAAATAACGTGTTGGGTCAGTCCTAGCCTGTGCTCCTTACTTGCTCTTCGCGCCGAATCTGTCTGCTCTGCGATCTTCGCATGCTTCTGCTCTGTTTTGCTCGCCAAACATCTTCAATGTATCTGCTCTGCGATCTACGCAATGTATCACTCTCCTACTCTGCAATCCTAAACTCTATGTCTGCTCTCTGCTGCGTTCATAGCTTGCTCTTGTCTCGGAACTTCTAAATGTTGGCTGCTCCGCCGTCTACGAATTATATCTCTCTCCTGTTCTGAACTACTAATCTCTAAGTCTTCTCTGAGATGCGATCGTTGCATAATATTAACCACTTGCTCCTGTAGATTGACTTCTACATTTAGGCGCTGAAGCCAATTGGCGCAAGTCTTGATACCTAAACACATGGCATGTACTGTGCAAATTATTTATTATTATTTATTCTTCAATCTTCAAGGTATTATCATTTATTTCTTAACCCTAATGGTTTGCAATTTAATGCCACATTAGCTTAATATATACTTCATTATAATTGGTATAACTATCTTTTAAAGTTTTCACTCGATTTTAAAAATTTCTACGGCACACTATTCTTAAAATCATGACGTATAAGCGTAATAAATTTGAATCGAAAACTTTATCCACCAGACTATTATGCACATCTTTTGCTCTTATATTCTCTGTGATCCTTTATATTATACGGACAGTCAGACAGAATGACAGACAGATATGGCTATATCGACTCAGCTATTGACGCTGATCAAGAATATATATACTTTATGAGGTCTACCACGCCTCCTTCTGCCCGTTGCATACATTTGCACGAACTTTTTATACCCTTTGTACTTTTTAGTACAGGGTATAAAAAATAGCAAAAACATTGTATCTACAATATAATAATAATAAAGGAAAATTGTTTTCAATTAAAAGAAGAGCAGTTCTGCAATTGATAGATTTATATTTATTAAAACTTTTCAAGTTTTAATCTGATTTTAATGATTTTTAACTGCATGCGCGATAAGCTGTACCGGTCCTAGTTTCGGTAGTAAGTGTTTAATAGTCGATGTGCCGTGAAATTCTTGTTCCTTCTTCTAGGGGGTTAAGAAATTTCAGCTGCGTACGGAAAATGCGCATCTATTGTTAAAACTTGGTAAATCTAGTTCTTTTGGTATTCAAGATCTGACATTCTCATAAACCGACGGATAGAGCTATGCCAACTCGACTTTTGATGGTGGTCGTTGTTGCCACATTTCCTTCTTCCTTCTGCATACTTTACACAAATCTGTGAGGGTTGACCAAATTTTGTATTTATTTATTTTAAGCGATTGGTCTAGATCTGTGTGTAGGAACACATATTGCTGATTTATTGCCCCGTTCCCCTATAGTAGGAATTTGCGGCTTTTAACTTTTGATTTTTAACATTTTGTTTTAAAACTTGAGAAACATATGCATCATAGATATGCATGTGACATACTTTTTTATTTAAAACTTTCAAATTAAAAGAAATTATTTTAATATTTCAACATTATTTTATGTACAATAAAAACTACTTTATGAAAGCCTCAAAATTAAAAAAAAAGGTTTAACATTTTAAATTGCTAATAATTCATAAAATTATAAAAAAAAAAATATCAATACAGAAAACTCTAAGGATATCCTGAAACCAATTAACCCGCCAACTTTACGACCATGTGGTAATGCGTGGAAGCAAAAGCACACAATGTCTAGCAGCTGCATTACGTATCGCTCATACGCCATGTTAAACCAATTAGGCTGCTAGCTCTGCATGCGAAAAACTATTTCAAGTTAACTAAAAGTGGCTATAATGTGTTGCTGCTTCAGCTAGATATCTAAGCAAAACCGTTGGATGTTTTACCCATTACCCGTTAACCGTTTATCCAGCCAACTGTCAACTTTGTTAGATACATAGTTGCTCTTGTTGTTGTTGTTGTTGCTTTTGTCGTCGTCACATTTAATTTGAAAACATTTTCGTGTCATTTACGTGAAGTGCAGCGATTAGATGCGGTTGCCTCTCTCTTCTCCTTTCTGCAGTCTCTAGTTCTAGTCGCAGTGTCGTTTGTTGTTGTTGGGTGTTTGTTATGTTTGCAAAAAGTTTTGAGCATACGTGGCGCCATACATGCACAGATACACACTTACGCACACAGTTACCATACGGCTCTATAGAGGTAATTATAGCGCATACGTCGAGCCGTGATTTCCGCTTGAACAACAATTGATTGCTGCTTTCAAAGAACACCACCCCTCTCTCTAAAGTATATAGTAGTATCCAGAACTATAAATGTCACAGTTGGCATTCATTTTTGTTGTTATTGTAGCTGTTGAAGTTGTTGTTGTTGTTGTTGTTGTTGTCGTTATTACCATTTTTACCGTTATTAGACCATTGAAGCATCGAATTTGTTTGCAGCGCATTTCCAATTATCATATGAAATAATTTATGAACTGTTA
This sequence comes from Chymomyza costata, assembly GCA_018150985.1. NCBI lineage: Eukaryota > Metazoa > Arthropoda > Insecta > Diptera > Drosophilidae > Chymomyza > Chymomyza costata. The sequence goes on along the minus strand of JAECWU010000668.1, from coordinate 358,136 downwards.
GATATACTCTTTAAGAGAGCATATCCAATACTTGAGCGACTTCAAATCTTGGCAGGTTTAACTATTTGATCCAAATATCGAGCTTGGGAAATGTTACAAATATGTAAATGTATTAGAACCAACAGCAATCGCACGGTGAGCTTGATATGCATACATATAAATACTCAGCCGAACTTCAAAAAACTATCTAACGGATGCCAAAAGTATCTTTTATTTATTTTCGCTTAATCTGAATTTGGATCTTGAAACTTATGTTTGTAGAACGAAATTCGACTTTACAAGGTTCTTTTAGAGCTTGTCTGGACATATGCTATCCAATTATGGGGCACAAGTCTTTCAGCGATATTAGACAGAGAAACTTAGGCTCATTGGCGTCCCTGGTTTGTGGCTAATGAGCAAATTCATAAAGATCTAAATATTGCGTATCTAAAAAAAGGAAAAGCGAAGATTATGTCCAAGATGTGAGGTGTAAATGTATGTAACCATTCAAATGTTTTGGTCTATTGGATAATAGCGATAAACAAGAAGACTAAACTAAAACTCGTCCTAGATTTACCACGAACAGGTTGAGTTTATAATATTTCAATAGTAATAATAACCACTCGATAGAGTTCAACTATATAGTCCTCTTAGACAGCCTGAAGGCCTATGTTGCTCTGGCTTTAAATTACTTTGTTTCCTAGAATTTATTTCTAAGTTAAAAAAAAAAAAAATTCAAAATAAAGTCCTCTTAGAATTAAAATTCGCAACACCTTTCATTATTTTCTTGCTTGGGTATTTTTATGCGCTCTTTGCGACTAGGATAGTCTATCCATTCGTACGTGAATTCGTTCTTTCCCAAAATTTTGACCTAAACGAGTTTTAGGCAAAACGGAATTTAATGACTAGTTATGCGGGGAAAAGTATTAGTTCTTGACTGTTAATATCCAATCCGTTTTACTACATTTTCATATACAATGGCCTGGCTCTATTAGGGCAAAATGTTTTAACTGCATGGCATACAGCCGTGTAATTTTCCTAGGAAAAAAATAAACCGACGTAAGCAGAAAATAATTTGTTCAGGAGTCATTCACAACACAACTTTGCAAAGAAAAATATATTTTCACGGGAAAAGATTTGAAGCTGCTGTTTTAATTTCTTTTTAAAGCTTTTAATTGCTTTCTAATAATGTTACAAATGTCTCCCTCTACCTAACTTGTAAAGTAAAATGTGACATCATCAGGATAAGATTTAACAGCAGAGTATGTTAACTTCGTTTGTCCGAGTTTTAAGATTTTCTCTCCCTCTGCTTTTGTTTGCTGCTCAGAGCTGCATTTCAAGTTTGATATTTGCCATTTACTTCTGTTTAGCCTTTGCTTTAGCAAAGCTTACCTTTCATTGCATTTCGTTTCGTTTCATATCGTTTTGTTGTTCCCTGTCTGTGGCTAATGCAAGCCAAAAGCTTATGGCTATTGCATCAATAAAGCGTACGTCACTGTAATTGCACACATACAAAAACACACTCCCATACACACACACACACACACACACACACACACGCAAAGAAACATACACTGTTGCAGTTATAGTTTGCTTTTTCGCACGCTCTTTGTATGCAGCGGCGACGCTGCACAGTGGTCGAAATCGTCATTATGGCAGAAATAAATTCAGTTGTCTTTCTAATACTAAGCTGGCCCGTCTGCTACGCTCGCCGGTGTAGGGATATTTTACTGTATATCGTATGTCAGTCTTAGTAGTGTAAGACTACAGCTCTCGTTTTTCCTTCTCTTCAATTTGATTGGCGTTCTCTTCTGAAGGTACATTTGGTATTTTTATACCCTGTACCTATAGGTACAAAGGGTATACTAGATTTGTGCAATGTATGTAACGGCAAGAAGGAGGCGTGGCAGACCCCAAGTCCTTAACCAAAATGCTTATCATAACCTCGGGTAGCGATTGAGCCATGTCCGTCTGTCCGTCCGTCTGTCCATCTGTATAAACATCTAGATGTCGGAGACTATAAGAGCTAGAAATACGAAACTTTACCAGCTGTATGTGCATATTTCCTCAGAAGATCAAGTTTGTTGAATCATGTCAATATCTTTCCCCGTTCCCCCATAGCAGAGTTTCGTGGCTTTTAGCTAAACCGTTTAATATTTTAAACTTAACAGAGCGATGCGTTGTGGTTACATGCAGCTGTGTGTCAAAAATTAACAAAATCGGACAAATACAACAAAAGTTATAGTCTAAAATGTAAAAATTTCACCTCCCCTTGCCAATAAACTGCGTCAATTTTTGACTCTACGTAATAATAGTAACAAACGACCTAGAACCAATTTTGGTAAGCTGATTAATGTGCCTCTAATGAACAAATCCACATCCAAATTTTATCAATGCAGCCCCCCCACCCCCCGCAATCGATTTACCGTGTTTTCTCCCACACCCTTCAACATATCCTCTTGAAACTTACCCCATATACTTTAAATAACTCTTTTGACGTAAATTTCGATTTTCATCAAAATCGGTTAAAATTTGCGGAACTTATAGGTATCAATATCGTTTTGCACCAACGAAAAAATGTTCCAATTGGAAATTCTTAGTAAGAATATGCAGGAATAAATCTTTTTTTGAGACAAAAAGGTACAGGGTATTACACTGTCGGGCACCGCCTCGACTGTATTACATTTTTCGTCTTAAATTTTTCCAAAATCTGTCGGTTGCCACAGCAAAATTAATGTCGTCAGATTAGATTAAAACCTTTCGCAACCGTTTAGAACGTTCCGCTATGTTTTTTTCAGATACCTACCTGGGACCAATAATAAAATAAAAAGTTATGTATTTACAATATAATTAAAAAAATGTTTCAGGAAGATTGAAAAATAAAAAAAAAAATGATATTAAAACGAAAACGAAAAACACGTTCCTCTAGATTTTTATTGAAAGTATAGTATTAGTAGTGAATCTTACAATAACGTAAAATCAAGAAAATCTACAATTAATGATCGGATTGTAAGGAAAATAAAGTACATCTTTCAGATATTGGCGATATAAAAAAGAATTAACGTTCTGTCACGGTTTTTGAAAAAGCAAAAGGGGCACGGTGCTGAGCAACTATTTCAGTATATTAAAATTTAATATTATAAAATATTTCTCTGCATTGTTTTTTTTTTTTTTTTATATAAAAATGTGACAGATTTAATGTATATCGCTAATTTGAAAGTTATTAATTAATTCTCGACCACTGTGCGGTGGACTGAAGCACCAGCAGCAGCAGCAGCTGTAATGCCATTAGTCGGCAGCCGCGCGCAAAGCCATTTGAAAGTTCAACACGTTCAAAGGTCCAACATTTTGTTAACCCAACTCACTCACCCTCCAATTATGTGTGTGTGCGTGTGTTGGATGTGTCCGTCAGTATGTGTGTGTGTTGGTCCATCTGTGTGTTGGTGTCTTTGCGTGTCCTTTTTGCAAAACTTTCACTGTTTATTCTGCTAAAAGCGCTAGCCAACACTCATGCACTTGAAACTCACAAACGCTAAAACACACACACACACAGCTGCACAAATACAAAACTCAGCTGCAGCTGCAAAAGCAAAACAAGTTGGCATGTCCCGAGCCATACTACTGACTTGGCCAGTCGTCGTCGTTGCCTTTTTAATTGACTTTTTATGCGCGTCGTGAGCGCACTGCACTTTACTTATTACTCTTCGTCATCTTCTTTATTCATACTAATTTTTTTTTGCCATTTCTACTTGAATTTAACACGCTTTGAGCCATGTCCCAGTGTAAAAAAGTCAAAGTGAGTAGCGGTGGCACTGATTTTTTTAAAATGGGAAAACTTGTTAAATACATTAGTTCTGGAATTTGCGAAAAAATGTTAAAGCTATAAAAGGAGTAAATTCTTTATCTAACAACAATGTAATTGATGCAAGAATCTTATCTGGTTCTTCATTTATAATTCATTTTAGGTCCCCTTTTCCGAAAATTCGGTTTTGCGACTTACTAACGCATTTAAGTAAATTAAAAAACAAAATTTATGAAACAAAAAGTTTTTATTTATCAACTAACTATTGTATTTATTCATGAATTATTTCTCAAGTGATACAAATTAAATATTAAAATCCAATCCAAAATGTACCATAAAAGGTCGCAATGTATGCCTGATGCCTATAGCTGCATATCGAACTATAAGATGCTCATAAACTTATTAACCTTTTCTTGTAATCTTTGAGTAATCAATGAGCTATTAAACTGTAGAGTTTTGCATTGAAAATATGGTATTATTTAGTATGATTAAATCCTTGCTTATGTACTTTATGTACCGATGGCTTGGTACTTCAAAAAAAGTAATATTAAGAGTGAAAATAAATATAATAAGCTTCAATGTATTGACGCCCTATGCTCTTTTTGAGCTTTCATATAGCATAATCCCGCTTTTAACTGTATGGAAAAAGGAATATATACCTAGCATAATAATTTATTATACAAACAATGTTGCTTATTCTTTCAGCAAAGAAACTTTATATTATTTTAATCTATCTGTAATTTGAAAGCTCGTTTTTTTTATACTTTTCTATCTAAGACTTAAAAAACAGTTTTTTTTTAGTAATTTTTCAATATGCTCCTATGAATTTATTTTTGAAACTCTTGCAGTTGCTCGTGTACCTACATATATTCTACACTTAAAAAACTTAAAATTTCGTTTTACAAATATACATTTGTGCAACGAGTATAAGTTAAGGTTAAAGAAGGAGTGACTGTTCATAAGTTGGTCGGGTAGAGATTAAATCGTGAAGAACTTGCAGAATAAAAGACCTTGGGATGCAGTTTTGTTAAAAGCTGCACATTTTTTGTATCCATAGAAGAACTTCGTTTATACTACTATACTATATATAGAACCCCAATCTTAATCATGTAGGCTTACTTGACACTACTAATAAATAACACTTTTTTGGCTTTTTCATTTTACACCTGACATCCTTTAAAAGCGCAAATAATTTTACTTGAAGATGCTTGCAGATACTACGTTAGAAAACTACGAGCTGATATTGTAATTTTTCACTGACAGTCATTTCACGGATTGATTCTAATTTTATTATTTTGTATCCTTCAATAGGTTTCCATAGTTTTAGTGATGTGAATTATCACAGTTTCAACAATCACGTGATTGAAATCTTGAATCGCCATGCTCGTGATTGCAAACCGTGTCACGCGTCCCACTCAAAAGTCAAGGTAACTGTGCTCTGCATATGCATTTGCATTGCATTCTCCCAGGCGCAAAGAAAGTGATAGAAAAAAGAGAGACAGAGAAAGTTGAAGCCACCATTTTGACACTTTGCAAGCCATTAAGCATTTTCATTACCTGTCTTCCAACATTGCTGCATTTGCATTTTGATTGTCCAAGTAGGCGAAATTTCAAATTCCGAATTCTATATATCTGTAGCCCTTTGTCTATTATATACAACACTTTCTCGCTCGCTTCTCTCCCCTCTCCTCTCGCATCCTGCGCTCGTTGCGTTTTGTTTAATTGCTCAACCACCAAAATGCAAATTGCAAATGCAATGGCTGGGCAGGCATTGCAGGATGCTCAGTCAGGCGCAAAGAGAGACAACCAAACTACCAAAGTGAATTATTGTGCGTGTATATAGCTACATACCATACAGTTTCACACACAGATACACCTACACCTTAAGTTTGAGTTGCTGTACTCGTATTATGCTAAAGTTTTTGGTCCAACAATTCGTGGGTAATTAAAACGCTTCAAGGCGCGTCAGTGCGTGACAAATCTAGCTTTTCACTTTTAACTTGCCAAGGCTGAGGATAACTAACAAGGAGCTAAAAGCAGAACAGCAGAGGAAGCAGAAGCAGACTTATTTCCCAGTGAAGTGGCCAGACCAGTTCCATTGTTTATCTTGTCACTAGCCAAAGCCTGAGCAGTGTCAAGTTTTTGTCATTGTTATTGGGGCATACTTGAAGTTTTCTCCATAGTTCAGCTAAGTAGAAATTTTTACTTGTTTATTTTTTGGGACTTTTTTTTTTTCGCTCTGGTAAAGAGTTGAACATCTGTTGGAATTGTCTGGGGCAGTGACAGACACTTGGGTCAGTTTTAGATAAAGTGCAGTCTTCAATTTAAACTCCTTAACGATGCTTCCCTCACTATATATTTGTATTTAATCATCGGTAAAACCCATGCAGCTTAAGCCCGGATTATAGGGTTTTGCTGCTTAGTGAACAGCTCGGAAAATATTATGATGGTTATAGTCATGTGTGACTTCAAATTCGAACTGCTTTGGGATACATTCACAAAATGAATCCTTTGTAAATTATAATAACAAAAAAAAAATTAATGTTTTGTTGGGTGTTGATCATAGCAAAGAGCAGCCTACAGATTACCCCTTCTTCAATCATTTCCGGATTTGGAAATTTTTTTTATAAAACAGTATTTTGGACTACTTCAGAAAGTATTATTATTATGAATTTACATTCTGTCTTTACGTCCATCATATCGATTTAAACTGGATTAGCAATTATTATAGTCGGCTATCGTGTATATCATTGTTTCTAATAGTTTTTGTAAAGTCTTCTTAATAAAAATATGTAGTACAGAAAATTTCATATTTTTTTTAAGAAAATGTATTGGTTAAAAAAAAAAGTTATATTTTTTTTAAATAACGCGTTTTTTTTAAATTAAGTCGCAACGCATTAAGTTTAAAAACTGAAATTTTGCGAACTTTTTTTTTTACCCTATGCATCAAACTGCATCATTAGTTTTCAAAAATCGCTGGAGGCAGTTTCCACTATCTTATCCAGCTTTATAGATGGTATTTGATGAATCAAGAACAAAAACCTATTTTGAGGTTCTTTGAAATATGGACGTATGTAGAGTCTATTTACCAAACTTGATGTTTCTGTCTGTCAAAGTTTTTATGGTCTCAGCGCTCATCAAGGGTGAAATTATCCATACCGGCAGAATTGTTAGTCGTAACCCAGTATAATAGGTTCAACGATTTAGGGGCTTATTGAAAACCACTTAAATAGCTATGGAACACAAAGAGCGGCAATCATATTAAGTTGATACGATGTACTCATTGAAAGTAAGAAATAAGTAGAATTTTTAGTCGACGGCCATCCAATACGATTTTGTGGATTTTAACGAATTGTATGGTGGTCACCTGTTTTGGCCGAAAACTGCAACTTTCATTTTGGCGTTTTTTTTTTAGGAACATTGACCAACACTTTTTGGGTCGGCTTCTCATTAAAGCTCACATAATTATCTGGTATGGATTATAGTCCTTGTGGTATTATTAAGTTTTTATTAAATTTTTTAACTGTCCTCTAGCTCGCTATGATCCAAATAATTTTTACAGTTTTCAAAGATTTTTTTTTATTTTCAAAGATCTGACTCCTACGGAAGCTACATTTTGAGGCATACTACCAAATTGATTTGTGGTACTAACTTAAATTTTACCATTAAAAAAAGATAGTATCGGGAGCTTTCCATTAATATTTGTACGATGCATTAAATTAAAGCCCAATATTTGGAAATTAGTGTATTCATTTTGGTTCATTGTGGTCGCCGCGAACTTTTGTAAATGTCTTTTGCAAATTATAAATTCCATGGGACGCGTAGGAATCAGCCAGCACTCACTTTTTTAATGACATTTTTGTTTCGACATTTTTTGTAAAAAATTTATGTAAAATGCCACAAAATTGCGGGCAATTAGTAAAGCATTGGCACGCGGAGATAGTTCAAAAAACAGCACACAAAAAAAAAAAAAAAATTAGGAATTGTGTTCGTTGGGAATTTGTCGCAAATTTGAAAGCCAAAAAATGACTTAATAGCAAAAAGTTGGGCATGCGACAAAGTAAGCGTTCGTGCGTGGCACTTGGAGATGCAAGGGGTAGGTGGGGCTGTATGTTGCAAGCAGCTTGTATAAGCAACAACATGGTACATATTTGTGGCACATATGAATGACACTGGCAGGCAGTCCGGCCAAAAGACCCGCACCCGGATAAGATACTGGCAACGCGTGCCGTTGGGAAACTTGCCAGCCAGCTAGGCGGCTGGTCAGGCCACAAGAGTATGCGTGCCTGTGGACAAAACATGTCAGCAACTTTGCAGCACATCTATATATACATGTATATGTGGTAGTATATAAGCACAAGTATCTAGACATGATTGTGTATGTACGCATAGATAGATGATTTTAATTCATAAGTGAAACTGAGCGACCCCATGAATGACGGAGACAAACAACATCTAAGATGAAATGCTCAGCTGGCAATTATAATTTTCATTTTGTGTTAAAAATATGATTCAATTTGTTTGCCCGGGAAAAGCACCGCAGCGCAGAGCAGAGCAACCCAGAGCCCTTAGAGCGTTTGCAACTTCAACTAAAATATATTTCATAATTTTTAGCCAGTTTTCTTTTCGTTACTTTCTTTACTTTTCCTTTTGTGTTTATCTTTTAATACTCTTACGAAGGGTTGCTTAAGTTTTGTTGTGGGGTTTGTTGTTACTCAGTCAACAGCAGATGATGCGTAATTTTGTTCTTGAGTATTTTTCAATTCGTCTGTCTCTCTTTCTTCAATCTTTCCTGTCTAACTCAGTCTTCCTGTCTTTATAATTTTCTGCTTGTCTGGAAGGGATAGTCTCGGTCCTTTTTCATTCTTTGTGCGTTATTTGCGCTGCTTCTTTTTGTCATTTGTTGCGTCAGATAGGCTGATAGTTGGCGCTTCTCGTTTTTTTTGCTTCTTGTTTTTTTCACTTTCTCTTTTTTATGCCCTATTTTTGGTCTGGTTTTCTGTCTTACTTACCATAGCTAGATTTTTTAAATATTTCTTTTCGTTTTTCTCTCTTTATGCTTTTCAGTTTTCTTGCATTCTTTCTGTTTAACTGAATTTTTCTGTTTTTATATGCTTCTACCATTCTGTTTTGGTAACTTTCTATGGTTGTCTAGCTTGTTATTTGTTTGTTTTGTATAGAGGTAGAGTCTCCGTTTCGTGCTTCTTTTTTAGTCTTTCTGTATGAATTTTTGTCTTTCTACTTTTATTCTTCTTCGGATTCTTCAGAGTCTTTCTGCGAGGAAACTGTAAACTTTATTTCTTTCTGTCATCTTTACATAATTTAATGTTGCACGTAAACTTTTTACAATCTTCTTTGCACGAGGACTAAGATGACAATCTACAGTCAGAAAAACGATCTTAGAGCGTGTATAGACTTCGGCTGCCCGGACTCGCTTGGTCATATCTTTTTGTGTTTTTTTGGTTTTTTTCCTGTGTTTTGCTAGCTGCTGCCAAAATCCATGCAACAAATGTGGCATTAAAATTGATTCGCTTACCCTCCACTTAAAAATGAGACAAAAAAAAAAAGAAGCAAGAAATAAAGTGGCAAAAAAAAAGGCAAGAGAACCAAGAAGAAAGTAGAAAAAATCCTGGGCATACTGCTGGTTGCTGGATGCTGTTGCTGTCTGTGCTGATTAGACTTAGAGTAAGAGAGAGAAAAGCCAGGACATGGGACAGGCAGACCGACAGACTGACAGAGAACGGCGTGTAAATGGCTATGGCAGTTCACTGCTAAAGGTGTTGATGATGATGATGTGGATGACGCTGATGATGATGTATATAAAGTGCCTTTGGCTGGTTTCAGCCTGTTTCTATACTGACTGACTGGGTGTCTGGCTGTCTGCCTGTCTGTCTGTCCGTCTGTCTGTTTGTCTCTGGCTAAAACTTGTCGCCGCGCACGGAAGCACAAAAATTGAATTGACGTGACATTCGAAACTGACAACAGTTTATGTTGGGGGCGACAGTTTTGCGCCGTTCTGCACGCTTCATAAAATTCATTTCCGCCCGCGCCGTTGCGAAAAGTGATTAAAATTATAATTAAACTGTGACGACAGCAATGTTAACTCCCAGTTGTAAGTGCCTCTGCTGCTCTACCGCTCTCTCGCTAGGCTCTCTAAAGCCCTAGCAAATATTCAATTTAAACTAAAGCGTTCGAAAACCCAGTTGCTTTACAAACTGGTAGTACATTTGACACACGTGGCGTATGAGCAACTTGGCCAGGAGGTGAAAACTGAATATAATATATAGGAACTATATATATGTATGTAATGTATAGTACCTAGTATAACATGGTGAGCTAGTGGTAATGGTTTGCCATTTTATGCATTCAATGCTCAACTGTACAGTGTCCGTGCATTCAATGGTTCATTGGTTGCTATAAATATATAATACGTGACAAATACGTGCTGAGTTCCTTTCAATCCATGGCCCATGAACCACCGGCAAAAGCATACAAATGTATGTACAAATCCTCTACGTTTCTTTTTCAAAAGCATAGCAGGAACAAGAACACACACACATACATTCACTTTATATGTATATGTATTGTACATATGTATATATATAAAAGCTGCAAAGTAACAAAAAAAAATGGTTAGCAATAAAAGCGTTCAACATTTTGCGGGGTTAGTTGGGGGCATAAGTATGTGTGTGTGTGTGTGTGTGTGTGTGTGTGTGTGTGTGTTACCAAGATGGAACGCACTTGTTGATTGGCACTGAATGTTGCGTCTTAAAGGATTGATGTAGTGCGGCCCCCTAGCTGGTCCAGTATTTGTGTTATATTGGTGTAGGGGTGAACCAGGTGATATGAATGTGTGTGAGAGCGTATATGTGTTTGAGATTGCCAAGGTAACAGCTTGGATGCATGTTTGCCATGGTCTGGAGTCTGGCGCTCTCTTTCAGCAAGTGCGCTGCACTTGAAGATCCAGGAGGGCTTTGTATTCTTTGGTTTGTCGCAGGCAATGCAATTTTCCCCACAAACGCTTCATGGAATGTAATTGAATAAAGTTTGGTTAGAGACGCTATGAAATTACTTTTTCTAAGCTGAAAGCAATTTATTAAGTTTCTTGCTTGAACATTAATGATGAATTTGAAAAATTTCATTATTTATCGTAATTGAGTTTGCTTTTTACAAATAAAGCGCACTAAAAATATATGCTCTCGGCTTTTCCGGATTTTTTTTATCAATAGCATAATATAACGATTAAATGTATCGATAACGTGAAATCAAATCCCCAACAGTTGTCAATAGTGCAAATTTTTTAGCTTTGTATTTAAACAACAAAAACGTTGTGAAGGAAGTTGGCATACAAAAACGACTGGAGCGTTCACTTTATCGGGCAGATACGCAAAAGTGCTTAAGCGACGTGGACATCTGTGTACAAGTGTCATTTGGCATTCTTTTTTTTTTTGTTAAGAAAAATTTTATATAAAAGTATAAAAGACAGCATTTTAAAACATATATGTATTTACAGATCTTTCATTGCAACTAACAGCTTCAAAATTTTATTTAACAAAAAACTAATTTTACATATTTACTTTTGGTAATTGTCTACAACTACAATACCACACAAATCCACCAATATAATACCAAAAGCTTTAAAAAAATTTGTACCCACTGGCAAATATTAAAAAAGAAATGTATTACTTGTATCTGGATAGGGCAGAAATGCAGTCCTTTTTGAATGTAGTTTTGCACTTAAAACACATTAAATTAAAATTAAAAAAATGTATGAATCAATGTTTCGAAGCACCAACTCTTCATGGGTTTTTTTTTCTCTTAAAAGACACGGTATCAAATGATTTAATGCGAAGGTACACAACTGACTCTATTGTCGTTAATATTTAGTTTTGTTTGCAAGGCTTTCGTGATTTCACATTTCAAATTAGGTCGTAAACACACAAAAAACCAAATTAAAAGATGTAAGTCTGCCAGGCACTACCGATAGTAGGATACCCTGCACCAACGTTTCCCAACAAAATAAATAAATTAAGGTCGAAAAAAAGGAATCCACTAAAAGTACCAAAACTTTGAATTTAAGCGTAACCTTTAGAAGAAGGAATCTGTTGTTGCCTATGGGAAAAAATTTATTAAAAAACTGAAAAAGATATGTTTTGAAACAAAAAAAAATCATTGAAATTTTTGACAAAATGCATCTTATATTATTATTATAAAAAAAAAAATTGAAACTATAAATATTTTCAATTTGCACAAAGAAAAAAAAGAAGGGGTTTCGAACTCCATAGAAATTAGTTCTAGCGAAATCAGCAGCTTTCTTTCGGTACATCCCGCCTAACTTTACAGCATGTCCAAAGTGTAGCGCATCAGTAAGGTGCATGCAACAGCTTTCAATTCGAACATGCCACATGCCGCCCAATGAATGAGCACGCTTATTCCATTTGCTTAGACACATTCAAAACAAAAAGAGCAAAAAAAGCACACACACACGCACAGCCAAACGAATACACACACACAAAATACAAAAAAAAGAGCAAAAGATGAAGGGAGAAAGGAAACGGAAATTGAAAATCTGAAGCTTTTGGAAAGCGAGTGAGCTGTGAATCCTATTTCAAGTGCAATCTTGGCAGTTGCAGGTTGGAAAGTAATTCAATAGTTGGCGGCGTGGCGTCTCCGTTGGCTGCCGCTGCTGCTGATGACGCCGGGGCATTGAATGGCAATCGAAAGTGGCACGTAATGCCAACAATTGCTGTGTAGCGCACATCAATGCAAACACACTTTGAGCCACACGCACACAAATAGATCAGCGGCAGGCAGCAAGCGGCACATTGGACTGCATGTTGCACGTGTAGATAACGTTTACACTTGCACGTTGTATAAAGAAGATAGATAGACGGATGGATGAGTCCAGGTATGTAAGCGTATGCAGTATGTACTTCTCGTATGCAGCATGTGGTACTACCAAAAGCAATGGCGGCTTAGCTGCCACGCCCCTTTAGCCCCGCTGGCATCAGTTGTGGTTGCTGCTCGACTGCAGCTGCACAAAATTCATTTATGTGCACGCAAATCCCTAATCCCTCGTTTTTGTTGCTGTTTGTTCTTGTCGTCGTCGAGGTTGGCGCTGACAACATTTGCGGAAATGACTTTTGAGCGAGTCGTCGCCATTGCCAGCGACCTAGCCCATCATACACATTCACATTCGTATTTCCATCATCATCATCATCATTGCCATCGTTATCGTCATCATTTTCATCAGCCTAGCGCATACTAGGCTTTAGCTGTCTCCTGCCTTCTGTCAACTCTTGCTCAGAGGCTTAGTAACAAAATTAAAGTTGGGCCTGCCAAGTATTCACCTTCAATGCGCACCTGCTTTACCGACTTGAATTGAACTGGTTTGTGCCTGTGCCCGACACAAGATTGATGTAGCATTCATTTGATGCGGATTAGTATTTTATAGCTGCACTTCAGCGAGGACTCACGCACACACGTCCGCTCACGCTCACTCTCACACACATAAAAGCACAAAAGGCTTGTGCAGTTTCTTTTTTTTTTTGTTTTCACTGACTACTCTTTCCGGTGGGTATACGTTGATTTTAATTTGATATTTGTGACTAATGAGTCCATGTATTGGTTGGTATTAAAAAAGACAAGAAATGGCAAATGTGTAACGAATTTTTGCACACTGCAACAGGCTTACTCACAAGATGTAGACGCGGAAAGCTTCCAGAATTATGTTGGTCAATAAGAATTTATATTCAGATACCTCTTCTAATGGTGATCATTATTCATATTCTTGGTAACAAAATATCTATATTATTTACTTACTTACTTTGATAGGTATTAAAAGCCTTAGGTATCGTCAGGGCCGTAGTGAGAAAAACCGGACCCGGGGGGAAATGTACCGGTCCTTCTATTACATATTTAGCTTGAATCATTTTATTGCGACAGTAATTGCATTAAACATCACAGCAGAATCTGCATGTGTTCGAATCTGATATACCTATTCTGTGTAGGTGTTTATTGCAGGCGAAGTGGCCTGTTGGTGCTCCAGAGAGTGTCTTCAGACTTTTCCTGTTTAGAGTGAGAGAAGTTCACTGTTTTGGCGTCGAAATTCAGGAATTTTTGGAGTGATTGAGGCCGTCTATGCCATTCCAGTATTCCGTGAATATAAATGGCTATTCCGCCCCCATTTCGGCGTCAAGGACCGTCTTTTCATTGCCTTAGTGTCCTTTATGTCCGGGCACCAAAATCGAGGAGACTTGGTTATGGGTGGCCAGTTGGTTGAGTGCGTTTTAACACTCTGTAAAACTCTGAAGTTAGATTTACTGGCTTTTTTTGGAGTCATACCAGCACGTCGAAAGTTCAGGTCCTCAAATAGAAGAACCGAATCCATGGAATGATACGATCGGAGAATAAAAGTGAGTGGGGTGGCTGAGTAGATACATCCAGTTTTACACAATAATAAACGAATTGTGAAAAGCCCAGTAACACTGACTGTAGTATCAGTTACACAAACGGATTTACAAATAGTTGATTTACAATGGACCTTCATTGGAAAAACGATTATAAAATTTCTCGACCGACTTTATTGAAGATGGTTAACAAGAAGCCAATAACTAACAAGCTAATATAAGTGAAGAATTAAAGTAAAAGACTTATTTTCTGAAAAGAGAAGAGAAACAGGTAACCCTAAAAGATACCATTCGATCGCTTTGACATAAAGTTTGTAGGGAAACGAGTAAGATTGAGAATAAATTTAAATGCCGCTAGCGTCTTCGTGACCGCTAGATGGCGCAAGAAACATCTCGGTAGGTGGCGCAAGTAAGTTGGTGCAGCGTTGGGGCTTTTTGAATTTAAAAAATAAATAACAATTATTTTTGTTTTCAACATTTTAAGCACTACATAACACAGATGAATACAAAATAAAACTTTGAAGGCATTGTAAAACTGATAGCAATGATAGTTAAATGACTCTTTTTATTTTAAATGGTCTTTTAAATACGCAAAACTTAGAGCTGTAAAGAAACTGCTCAAGAGTATGTCCTAGTCGGACATTTAGTGCAAACTTTGTGGATTATAGTTTTTCTCTTTTTTTTTGTACTTTACTCATATGTTTGGCCGATTGATTGCCCATTGCGTTTTGTTCGGCACACTATGGTCATAGCTTTTGTTGTGGCATGTATGTGATGTGTGTGTCTGTGCGTGTGTATCGGTGTTATTGGATGAGAATGTATTTGAGGGTTGGACTTGAGGATGTACTGAGGCATTTCAGTTGTTTAGCTGCTAAGTTGCTTACTTGATTTGTTGCTGAAATTCAATTGAAGCTGCTGAAATCAATGCTGGGCATGGCATGGCATTATCTGGTCTGCTACGGGTTTGATTTGTAGCTTAACCCAAGCAAGGGCTTCACAATTGCTGCTTTGCTCTTTTAGCAACTCATTTAGTATTAAGATTTGCTGCCATTTAGATGGTGTTAGGGGCAACTTCATCTTTGTCGGAGCTCGATGTTGCTGTACTCGTTGAAATTAATTAATTTTGACGAAAAACAACGGCGACGATGTCGAGACCATTTTTCCCTAAAACCGAGAGTCAAGAGCAGGCTCCTCTATGGCAAATATAAATTGTTTCCACAGTTTTTGGGTAAATATGTGTGTGTGTGTGTGTGGATGTGTATATGTGTATGCAAACGCCACTTGATGTCGGCGTTGATGATGGGTGTGAGTGTAATTACTTGCACACCTGTCGACAGCTACACATTTACTCACTCATTTAACAGGCAGCTGCTGCCTGCTCCAAGAGTGCGCTATGTGGCAGGGTTAAAGTAATTTCGACCACTCTATGGCAGCCATTACAACTTCAGTTAAGTCAGTAAGGCGTATGTATATATGTGCGTAGCAACAAAGTGTGGCAAGGTGGCAGGTAGCAGGCAAGTCAGGTAGCAGTTGCCACAATTGCAAATGATTTTCACTTTCAGATCGAAATGAATGTTGCGTTCCCACTAGTGCGGCTATGTTGCTATCTGTATGTACTATATGTGTGCGTGTGTCTCTGTGTATGTGCAGGTGAGACGCGCATAAATTTTCTTGCAACATACAAACACACACACATACACCAATACAGTCTCGCGCTGAGCATTAGTTCTGTGAATGTGTGTGTGTGTGTGGGTGTGTGTGTGCGAATCCAACGCTAAATGTTGCCGCTACTGATAAATGACCCTTGAACACCTTTAAGACCCCAAACTGCTGCAATAGCCGCATGTCCTGCCAACAACCTTGCTCCCATCTTGCATCAGGCATATAAATTGAAAGCTATTTATCATATACACACGTATGTACACTCAGTCTCTGTAAGCGAGTGTCGGTAGCAGGCTTAGTTAACTAAGTTTTTGGTTGCGCTTGGTTAGCTGTTTGGTCCTTTGCTTATTACCTCAGCGGCATGCTTCATTTCACGTTAGACTTCAACCTTTGCCTGATTTTGAAGGATTTCCATTTTTTGTACCTCACTTTAAACCTGTACATAGTACTAGCTATAGCTGGATTTTACCTCTCTCTATGTTTGTTCATACACTCCGTATGGTTAATGGCTTTTTTTGGTTCTTCTTGTAACTTGCAAAGTTTTGACTGAGTATTCTGTAGGGGCAGGCATTATCGGCATTAGTTCCAACCCGATTATACGGATATCGAGCAACAAATAGATGTTTCAAAACTTTTTTCGTCGTGCTTATAATCGTAACTTTTGCAAAAAAAACCGTTGATACAAAAATTAAAAGCCTTAACGTGCTTGGGACCATATTATTCTATGGCTGAACCTGAAAGTATGCTACATTTTTCTTATAATTTATTCAAGATTCTAGCTCCCAAGTCTTTAAGTATAGAGGCCAGATGTTAAAAACTAGTATTTTGTTTTAAACATTGTTTTGATATAGAAATCGTCTTTAAAAAATGTGAGCTGAGAATTCATGATAACGTTGTGAGCTTAAGATTCCACGTAAAATAAATCAAAAGTTTTGTAGCAGAGCTCAACCTTAATGTGAGTGTCGGAGTTTTATAACATTGTTTACTATTATTATATCCTAATTTCGATCTATCAAACTGATTTCTAGCCAAGCTATGTTCTCTTACAAAAAATCTAGTTGGTCAAAACCAATTTCTTTGTTAAAACTTACTGCAACCATTGAACACCACTGGGTTGTGATACTAAATAAAGATAACTATATAGTAGTAGAAGAACAGCATTAAGTTATTATTATTTATTTCCAGACTCCTTTTTGGAGCTTAAGGTTTCTATCAAAGATTTCCAATTTTCTCTGTTTTGTGCCATGTGTCTTAGTTCGTTAAACGATTTTTCCGTTTCGTTACGTATAGTTCTCTGCCAAGTCATTGATGGTCTCCCGTTTCGTCTTGTTTCTTGTGGATTCCACGTCAAAGCAGCATGTGTCGTATTCTTTCCGCAACGTATGACCAATCCAACCATATTTCCGCTTCTTAATTTCTATATTTACGTCGCTCTGATGAGACTGCTGCATAGTTCTGCATTTGTTATGGTCCTTGGCCACCATATTCGCATTGTGTACCGCAACACTAAGGACAACAGTCACATGCCAGGTCTCCGATCCGTACATTAAAACTGATTTTTCACATACGTTACAGATTTGGATTTATATTTTATTTTAAATGGGTACAACGAACTGCAGTTGGCCTTAGATTATAAGAAAAGTATAAAAGAAATACTTACAAATAAACGAGGAAAAAAGAAAGATATGAACTAATCCGCGTCACTAGCCCGATGGGTGAACTTTTTAGCGAATCACATCAAAAACTGGTCAGAGACTTGGATTTACAATAACCAAGTGGCAAAAAGGAAGTCCAAATAAAATTTAAATATTACATGTTACCTATATATTAAAAAAAAGCAAACAGAGCGTCAATGACCAAATGGGTGCCTCATAATATAGGATTGGCCATGGATGCTCGAAGAGGCAAGTCAATATGACTTGGGATAGAATACGTGATAGAAGGAATAGACCGATCAAAAGAGAGGAAATTAAAAAGGCTATTTTAATTAGAGCATAAGACACGGAAAGGATCATGTAGAGCAAAATTTGATCTACAAAGTTGCAAGGCCATGGGACGATAATTACGAGTAACTCTGGTAGGTACAACAGAAGTAACTTTATTAAGAAGTTCAGTAGAATCAATAAGGCTGAGTAAAAGCTTGTGCAAGAAGAGTACACCGTGGCATGTTCTACGGTTATTTAAGGAGGGCAGCTTTATAAGGCGAAGTCTGTCAGAATAAGGAGGCAGTCGGATAAGTGGATTCCAGTTTAATCCGCAAAGTGCAAAGAGGAGGAATTGCTTTTGAACAGACTCAATCCTGTCCTGATAAAGGCGCTATTGAGGGCTCCAAGCGCAGGGGCAATATTCCAAAGTTGGATGGACGAGAGAAATATAAAGGAGTTTGGTTATGTAAGGGTCATTAAACTCTTTAGAGCAACGCTTAATAAAAGCAAGAACCCCTCTAGCTTTATTTACAATGCAAATATGATCGTTAAATTTGAGTTTATGGTCAAACAGTATGCCAAGGTCTAAAACACTCACGATACGTTCCAGGGTAGAGGAGTCTATAGAGTAATCAGCTAGATGAGGAACAGAACGGTAAAATGTCATAATTTTACATTTCGTCTTGTTTAGGAAGAGTTGGTTGACATTACACCAATATTGCATGCTATCAAAATCATGCTGAAGAAGTGAATGCATATCATAATCATTGTAGGAGTAGGACAAACAAAGTTTTACAGCAGCCGCATACATAAGAATGCGAGAAGACCGGATAACTTGTGGAAGATCATTAATGAATAAGACCAAGATGGCTGCCTGGGGTGCCCCTGAAGTGACATAAATTACTGTAGATTCGCAGCCTTTTAAAACTACCTTCTGCACACGATTAGATAATTAGGAAGAGATCCATTTTAAAAGACAAGGCGGGAATCCTTAACGCGACAGTTTAACTAAAAGAAAGCTATGGTTTACTGAGTCAAATGAAATCTGTATAAATGACATCAGTTTGCATTTTACTACTAAAACCATTGTTAATAAGAGAAGAAAGTTCTAAAAGATTAGTAGTGGTGGACCGACATTTTACAAACCCATGTTGGGAGTCCGATATTAAAGAACGACAGTAGTGTTGCAATTGTGCAGTGACAATCCTTTCAAAAACTTCTGGGAATGATGAAAGCTTGGCAATATCTTGGTAGTTGTCAATATTAGACTTGGAACCTTTTTTGTGAAAAGGGATAATACAGGATTCATTCCATCCTGTAAGATAAGAAAATTTTAAAGAAGTGGCTGGAAGATACGAAAATTTTAAAGAAGTGCGGAAAAGAACGGATAATGGCATGGAAAGGGAGCCAGCACAATGCTTTATAACACAACTAGGAATGGCATCAGGGCCAGGAGAGAAGGAAGATTTTATGGACATAAGAGATTGTAAAACGTAGAGAAGTCATATATTTCGTAGTCTTGAGAACGCCCCTCGCTCTTTTTGAATACGGCTCAATACATCTTCTCTAGCGCCCCCATTTTTGAAAAGAATGCTTCCCAAGGAAGTTAAGCTCTCTGTGTCTAAGATGTTTTGGCCGTCTACATTGAAGCGCGCCGTGTAATTGGCTTTTTATGCGCAGAGTCTGTTTTTCCAATATTGATCTTAAGGCCAACTTTCGCAGATTCAGTATGTAACTCACTTAGTTTTATTAGCATTTGGTAATGTGAGTGAGAGAGCAAGACCATATCGTCCACATACTCCAAATCCTCTAGACTAGAACCAATCAGCTTATGCCTCGTTTTTCAGCTTCAAAGATTTCAAGCACCCAGTCTAACACAACCCCGAATAGCAAGGGCGATATGAGGAATTCTTGTCGTAGTCTTGTGGTGGATGCTACACATAACCGCCTTAATTTCCGGCCATGATTTTAATCGGTGATGAACGAGCATCGGAGAGAACCACAGCTAAATATCTCGCCACTACTCGGGACCAGCGATTTACATACTGAGTGCTAGTCATTAAATCTTCTGCATTATGCTTTTGCAAAAGGGATCGACTCCATTGGCTTAGTTATAAACGGAAAAAGCTGTCCCCAGCAAATCATAGCGCCTACCTGGAGATGTGGTATTCAGATCTAGGGTACCGCTGCTATAACTTAGCAGCCGCTATATATTCTAAGCCATGCAGAGTAAGGCACTCCATCAGTAATTTGACTTTGCATCGCGACTTCAATCTGAGTACTGTAGAGGACCAGATTCCGATTCCGTAAATAGGATATCCTTAAACAATCTCCTGTCAACCTTTCCTTGAAGACTGAATCATTCAGAATAGCCTTTACAAATGATGTCATCAAAGGGACCAAATTACTAAGAAAAATATTTTTTGTAAATATAATGTCAATTTTATATCAAATACAAAACCTCTTCCTTTACTGTGCCCATGATTGGCATATCGGAAAGAGATTTTGCTGAATGCAAACAAAACTCTTTCAAGGTGGGGATTATTTTTATCAAGGTGGCTACGCATATTTTTAAAGTTGTATTCAGTCAATATATGTAGGCATCGTTTATAGACTAGTCTTTAAGAATGTCCGACGGTCATGAAAAACTTCAAGAAAATGCAGATAATATAATGCATAATAATATAAAATAATATATAGATTAATATGAAACCCTTTGATAAAGATTCGTTTTTAAAGAGCATCTAAACTTCATTCCTTTAAGTGGCCTATACGATATACCCTTTTTTTTAGTAACTCAACCATTTGACTGTACATTTAATGCAACACTGCGCGGCATAAATTGCCACAGCTCCGAGGTCGTCAATGCTGTCGACGTCGACAGAGACGCAGCGGTTTCTTGGCAGGCTGCTACTTGTCTATTAGTCTCATATGTGTAATAAAAGTCCGTATAATCATTCTGGTTTTGTGTTCTATTTGGATTTTTTTTTTTTTTAGTTTTTATTTTATTTTTTTTCCCCATATAAGGGCTGTAGGAAGTACATATGCACATATGTGCATATATTTTTTAATGCTGCCTGCTGTTAGTCGACCAAACGCAATGGCTTCTGGATGCAATCCAAAGCCATTGTTGGTTATTGTAGTTAGCTCTTCAATGAAGTCCCGTTGGTTTTGTAAACGCATGTGGCGTAGAAAATAACTGTTTGTTGGTCTGAAGAATAATGAGAATGTGAAGAGAAAATGATAATGGACTAGTCTAACCAGAACCAGAACAGAAGCTATCATGCGTTCAACTACAAAAGGAACAGATTTTGTATTTAAAAGTCAAAGAGACTTTATTATGCGCTACATGAAAAATTTTATCAAATAAATGGATCTTTAAGTACATAAAAGTTTTGTTTGCTAAAATATGTATTTTGAAAAAAAAAATTTTTTTTCAGATAACGGTTGCATAATTGTTTCTTCATTATTACATACCTAATGACACTGAGACGATAATATTTGTCAAATATAACCTCGTAAATCAGCTTATTAATGTTAAGCTTTGTAATGGGAGAGCCGAAAGGATTTTACAAAAAATTTAGGGTAAATTTTTAATAATTGTTTTTCTTTTGCGAAAGTAATACGACTTACTCAAAGGAATGTACAATTTATTAACACTTTTCAATTAAGTATAACAAAAAATGGAATTTCTATTTTTTTGACCATAGTGGTCTGTCAAAAGATATCTCTACTATATTTTATGAATAAAATTGGTTTTTTTAAAATGATATAATATATAGTACATACCATTTACTACAATTTATAAATAAAACATAATGTGGCACATACAATAAAAATAAATACTAAATAACAAAAATCTCTACAAAATGGAAAAAAATAAAATTCCAATATTACAATACGAATTCTATATTTCCATTGACAACAAACTTACTATCTAAAAAACAATATTTTTACCTATCATGTTATGTGACTGTGAAGTGTGGGGTAACAGTGCCAAAACTCATTTAAAAAAGTTACAAACAGCGCAAATCAAAATATTGAAGATGATGTTAACCTCTATTAACCTACTAACCTATTACCAAACAAAATATTAACACTTAAAAATAAATATTGACAAGATCGATTAACTTATATCTCGAGCATCAACAAAATGTAATCTAAAAAAAATTAATAGAAATCAAGACTATACCTATGACTAGTGTTCAGTAAACTTATATTAAATTTTTTTGCTTTGGGCCAAGGTTTTGTGTTGGTAAACTTAAAACCAAATTTCAACGAAAAGATCGACTGAGAGACTTCATCCGACTTAAAATTTTTGAGGTTAATACTCAGCCAACTTAGTTAGCCTTTAGCTTGTGGGCTTCGAGATACAAATTTTGCATAGACTGACCGTAGCTTTTTGTAACAGTATCTATTTCGAAAGATAAAAGCAAATATTTACAATATTGCGACAAATTGAAACTGAACTTTAATATTCTGGCATTATTAAGCAGCCGTTGCGAATAAGTTTCAAGAATACCATTTATTTGTTAATTTGTTCCAATCAAATTTTTATGTTTTTTTTTCTCAAAATATCAAAATGAACCTCTTAAAAAAACCAGCTTGAATAATATTGGCTGCGTTAAGTATTTCTAAAGCTAAAACTCCCCCTGGAAACGCACAATGCACATTTAAAGCGATTAATATACTCATAGCATAATCTCTTTGTCTTTTATATACCTGAGTGACCAGAGCTATACATTGTCTCAAGCTCATTGCACTTAAGTGCGCAAATGTTTGCCAGCTTAGCTTCTACGACTTTAAGTACACCTCCCAAAAGTATATGCCATAGACCTTGAGATGTAGCGCAACGCCAAAGCCGGAGCACGCCCGTGACGCCTTTTGGCCGCTTTTGTCGTCAAGCTCCCCGCAATAACAGCAACCACGGAGAACAGATTTACGGCTACAAAGTCTAATTAGCGATAAAGACTGCTCTAATATTTGTCACTTGAGACCGAATAACAGCGACAAAGAGACAGAGACAATAGACAACGCACAGTGGGACTATCAGACTTTTTCGGTGTAGAAATCTTTACGAATAAAGATACCTGCATGAAATGATTTGTTTGAGGGAAAATAGTCTAGATAATAATAATTGGTTAAGAGCTGCAAAAGTCTGATATGTATATGTAATTATATCATTTTTGTTTTCTTATGCATAGATAAAGAATGTTTAAATATATGTATTCTTTATATTCTCATTGGCAACATTCATTTATATTAAAAAGAAAATCTATGAAATTTAATATTTCTAAAGAATAACTATTTGATAATTTCTTTTTGGAACTTTTATTTATAAGCGTTGAAACTTGTGGAATCGAAGATTTCCTTCAAACAAAATGAAAGAAGCCCCGAACAAAGTCTTTTCCCAGAATTTTCTCTTAGGCAAATCGATTGACGACTTCGGCGGTTTAAGTCATCACTTAGAAGAAAATTTCCATTGGAGAATTTTTATTAGGTCTTATTTTGTTTATGCTTAGCTTCGTTTGAGAGAGTGCATAACTTGCATACATATTTTGCAGTTGAGCCTGGAAAATAAGCAGATAGTGATTATTATTTATACTTACAATTGGTGACTTCACTTTTTATACCCTGTGCCTATAGGTACAAAGATTTGTACAATGTAGGAGGCGTGGCAGACCTCAAGTCCTTATACCAAAATGCTTATCATAGCCTCGGGTAGCGATTGCGTCATGTACGTCTGTCCGTCCGTCCGTCTGTATGGTCACCTAGATTTCGGAGACTATAAGAGCTAGAAATACGAAACTTTACCCAGCTGCATATTTCCTCAGAAGATTATGCTTGTTGAATCATGTAAATATCTTCCACCGTTCCTTCCCTACACCATTTAGTATTTTGATCTGAAAGTGGTTAAAAACTTGATTGATTTAAGATATTTAAGACAACCAAGACATTCAATCTTAGCCTACGTCTACGAAGAGTATCACGTTCCTGCTCTGCAACCCTAAACTCTAAGAGTTCTCTGAGCTGTGTTTTATGCATATTGTTACTTAGTACTTGTTCTTCTCGTCTAACATCTTCATTTTGTATTCCTACTCTGAACCCTCAACTCTATGTCTTCTCTGTGCTGCGTTCTAAGTATAGTGTTCATAACTTGCTCTTGTCGCCAAACTTCTAAGTGTAAGCTTCGCACCCGTCCACGCCTCATATCCCTCTCCTGATCTGATAAGTCTTCGCTGAGATGCGATTTTTGCATAATGCAAAATTCATCACTTGATTCTGTAGCCTGACTGCTGCAACCTGTCTGCTCTGTATCTCTCTCTTGTTCTGCAGCTCTAAACTCCATGACTTCTCCAAGATGGGTTCTAAAAAAAAAAAAACATTGATCTGCCTGATTATTATGCGCATCTTTTTGTAAAATATCAGCTCCATAGCTCTTATAGTCTCTGAGATCCTTTTACTTATACGTACAGACGGACAGGCGGACAGACAGACATGGCTATATCGACTCAGCTGGTGATGCTGATCAAGAATATATATACTTAGTGTGGTCTATCACGCTTCCTTCTGCCCGTTACATACATTTGCACGAACTCATTATACCCATTGTAGTTTTTAGTACAGGGTATAAAAATTAGCAACTTCAAGTGCCTCCTTTTGTTATCTTTGGAAAATATTCTATCATCCACACATTCTCCGTTTATCGAAAGCATTTATGAAAATTTTGATTTTCCACAGTTTTCAACGTAACTCAGCCCATTGTGCGGCGTTTCAAAATGCTTGCCAAATTTCAATGGACAGCGACGGAACGAGCACGCTTTGGAAAATCCCGCTGTTGCTGGCATCCAACGGATTTTTGTTTTGTTTATGAAAAACTCGACCGTTGGTTGCTAGCAAGAGAGTCAGGGGAAAGCCGGCTTGCCGCCAAATGGTGCGGGTTGGCGCAGTCACTTCTTAGCCACAACCAAAAACAAAACTCTGGGCACACAGATTAATTGCAAAAGGTGCGCAACTAGCATTGGCACTACGTTCCGAGGTGGGAGCAAGCACCATTAAGTGTGACAGGGCATGAGTTAGACTTCTCTTTAGTTTTGCCAGCACAACTCGAAACTCATTTGGCATTTCGAGTGCTTTTTGAACTGCTTTTATTGTTGTTGGGTGTATGTGTGTAATTTGTATATTTGGATGCTGTTTTGTTGCCAAGAGCGATAAAATAAAATACATAGAAAACAGCAATCACACTATACAACAGATTATTTGGTACACATCCAACAAAAATAAAATAAAAAAGAACCCTGGAAAAGGCATAAAAATGAATTCCTTGTGGCCATAAAACATAACGGCTTGCCAATTTGACCACAAAATGATGCATTATACAAACAGATTTTTTCAGATTAGCTTTAAATTTTACACCAGGGAATTGTCAGAACTAGCAGCTTACCTAAAATGTACTATATGGGCTTTATGTGCTTCTGGTCAAGCCCAAAGTTTCCCTTTAAACTCATTTGCTAGCTTATTGAAATTTTATGCTAAAAGTCACGACCCGCGGAAACTCAAAAAGTGATTCCCTTTGGAGAGGCGCTAGCACGTCATGAATGGGCAATAATTTTTGTGTATTCCAAAAAAAGACAAAAACAAAAAAAAAAAAAAAAACAAAGAAAATAAAGCGAAAGCAGCAAAATTTTAATATTAACTTGGAAAACAATTGACGAAAATTTATTTCACTTTACGTTGCAAATAGAAATAAAAAAAAAATACAAAATACTTACATACGTAAAATGGAATCCAAAACACAGCAAATAAAAATAAAAGCAGACAGAATTTCAGCTGAAAGCGACGAATTTCTAGTACTCTGCGTACACAGGTATATTTTAAGACCACAAAAATTGTCAAAAAGCGGAAAAATTAAACAGTTTGAAAAAATATCTGCAAAACTTCGAACTCTTCAGTTCGGCTCAGGCCTGAATTATTCATGAAATCATGCCTGAATTTTCAGTACCAGCCATGAATCTACGCATTAATTTATCACTGATTTTAACACATGCATGTCCTAGGCGTTAAGACTTGAAGCTTAGCCTTTCCAATGAGGTATGAAATCACGGCTGATTGACTTTGGAAAGTCATGCCTGAAATCACAGGTGAAATCGGATATGAATTCATGGCTGATTTATTTTTAATAGTGAGGTCTGAAATCACAAGTGAGTAATAAATACACTGGAACAAATATTCTACATACATTTTTAACAATATTTTATTATCAATTTTAATTTAATATTATAAATTACAGTGGAAGAATTCCGATTTTTTTGCAACTGCATTGCATCTGTGGTTCCGCTGGGCCAGAGTCCGCTGCAACCGTATTTTTTGACCTACCAAGTAGAGAGGTATAAAATTGCTTAAATCCTGTCAGAGCTGTCCTTTTTTGCACGCCATCACTGTTGGAGCCCGTGACAAAGGCATCAATTGATTTTTGTTGTCTTCCTTACATAATTCGTTTTTTTTAGTTAGCTGAAACTTGAGATAGACAGTTAAATTTTTTTATGTGTCCTTGTTTCTCTTACAATGCCATAAGCGTTCGCTTCCTTTTCATGCTGAATTTTTCAGGGCTGAATTTGTCAGGGTAAGTCCACAAGCAATTTTTCTGTCAGTTCCTGAATTAAATGAATTAAATTAACTAATTAAAAAGGCATTATTTTAAAAGTATGCCTTAGTTTTGTATTCTAGAGTTTTTAATAGAAACTACATCATAAATTGACTTGTATATAAATAATCCCTGGCATCTAAAAGAGGGCGATACTAAGCTCATTTCAAAGTTTGGAGGCAATACTCTGCGACCCTTGCTCAATATTCTCCCACAAACACAATTAGAATATCTCAGTTCGTTACGTAACGATATTTTTATCACTTCACTGCTTATAGACTCGGCTTATCATTTCAGACCTTTGTTCTAAAACAAATGATTAATTCGCAAATTTTCGCTCTCAAAAAGTCAAAAAATTTTTAGTTGAATTAAAATTTGAAATGATGTTTAGCTTGCCTCCAAACACACATTAAAATAGGTAGAAGGAGTACTGAGTAGCTTGTAATAGTGCGAAATAAGGCTTAGTCCACTTAACTTCATCACGTCAGGTTTTCGACAGACCCTCAAAAAACATTAAAATATGTTTTTGTCCCGGAGACTAAAAGCGTTTTTCGTTTTTAAAGTGATCTCAGAAAATATTTCATATTTTGAATCATCCACATCGATTTGGAGAACTGCTATTAAATTTGACTGGTAGAAAATAAGATTGTTGTGCATTTATTTATTTGGTTTTCTGATTGAAATCGGGTTTTGATTCCAAGTTGATCAAGCTTTCGCTAACGCAGTAAACACTTAGTACAATTTGAAAATTACTTTAGCCTAAAGCTTTGATTTGGCTTACAGCTATTAGTTGCAACAATTAAACATTATTCATTATTATTATTATTACTACGGAACCTTTTAAACAGCAATATGATTAGAGTTTATATGGTAGAACCTGGACTTTTCCTACAAATCTCATAACTTCTGTTTAAGCTCGAACTTGCACTTTAAAGTACTTGCTGCTACTCTGCGTCACATGCTTCTTTATAAACTTGAGCAACTTTTTGCTACGTGCAGAGTATGAAAAAAAAAGAAAAAAAAAATATAGAACCAGCTCGCGTAACAATGAAATTGATACTTTTTTAAATAAGCGCCAGAGAACCAGAGCCGGACTTGACAGAACCGGAATATACGTAGCTATGGGGGTGGTTGATTGGTGGCGCCTCAAGTGCCGCCGCCGCTACTTGTAACTGACTTTAGATGCTTGCCGCAGAGTCCAAAGTATGTTAGTAAAGTGCGAGAGTGGAGGGAGGAGTACTACGTGCTACGTGCTGAGAATGCGTGAGTGATTTTTATTTGACTTGCCTGGCCATCGATACACCAACACAATCACAAGCATTTATACATATGTATATACATGTATATACGATGTATATATATGCAACTTATGCTAGCTTCAAGTCAGGAGCTGCTGCCAGCAGGCATCAAGCATTCAAAAACAAATGGAAAAAGTAATGATTATTTGTTTAGCTAATGCCGCACAAAGTGGCCAAAATGCTCTATGTGTGTAACAGTTTGCTTGTGTGTGTGTGTGTGCCAGTTTATTGTTGGTTGGCATTGCGCATACGCCCCGTGGCACATTTGATTGCTTAGCATAAATATCAATGCAATGTCCAATTGTTGCACACACTCTGAATGCCATGTCAAAGGTTATTTCAGTTTTGTGTTGAATTTTGTAGTGTTGTATATAAAAGGCGCAACAGTTGAGATCTACTTATGTTTATAGGTACTATCTCCTGTGCCCTGTTTTACAGAGTCATTAAACGCTCTTTTTAAAATATTTTAAGTTGAGCGTTTTATTTAAACGCAATGTCAAAGAAACAGATCATAAAACCATAGAGAC
Source organism: Chymomyza costata (assembly GCA_018150985.1). Classification (NCBI taxonomy): domain Eukaryota; kingdom Metazoa; phylum Arthropoda; class Insecta; order Diptera; family Drosophilidae; genus Chymomyza; species Chymomyza costata. Next base: position 329,890 of record JAECWU010000668.1, on the reverse strand, counting down.
AAATATAGCTTTAAAATGTATTCGTAAGGATCATTTCCTTCCTACAACGATTTTGAGTTATTTTATGCATAACAATAACGCCATGTTCTCGCTTATCAGCCACAAAAATGTGGCCTGAAGTGTCCAAACTTGTTTATTTATTCCAAATAATAAATAATAATATTTAAAATTCGCCTTTGTCTCTGTTTGCCGATACGCATTTGTTTTTGGTCCTGCCGGTAATTTCGTCGGTAATAATCGTCGTTTTTGTCTTGACCTTATTTTGCTTACCAGAAAGGTTTACAAAGTTTTTTACTCACGCATGAGTCACTTTTCAACATTCTATATCAGAACAACGATTTTCGCAAATAATGCAATTATGTGCAGCTCTGAAAACTACTCGAAACTAATAAAAATGCCTTAAAGAAAACTATCAAGAAAAACAAATATAATATTAAAAAATCATTTATACCTTGAACATAATTTTAGACTAACTTATAATCAGATCGAAAATATTTTGAATTCAGATATGTTCAAAATAAGTTAATAATCTTTAAGCACATATATTTAGGTTCGCCAAGTAGTCCTTTTTGCCAGTATTAAATGATATCGCCCTGATTTTTCTCCATCAAGGATGTCATTGTACTATTTTTAACAACAGGAAAGTATGCTATGCTTTTTCAAAATGATAAAAATATTACAAGGAGTATTTTCTGAAATAACCAGACTATATTTTGTATGGTTCTATCTAGGGTCTTCATATTGTTGCCATATATTCGTTGACTTTTGTACAAGAACATACTTAACTGTTCTTAGGTAAATAAAGTCAATTTTTTGCTTCTGTTGGTTTTTGTATATTTTTACGCAAACTTGAGAGAGATCTTATGATCACGAAATTATTTCACAACAAGAAATTTAGATATCTTTTCCCAAGTCGGAAGACTGGTCCAACACCAGAATTTTTGTTTATTCAGATAGCATCTCCTCCATGATGATTAAAGAATGTCATAACTACCTCCAACTACTGTATTCCCTAAACAGAGTCGTGCTATGTTGGGTACCTGGACACTTAGGAGTGTATGGAAACGCGATCGCTGATGATCTAGCACGACACGGTGCCTCCTTCCGACCACAATCAAGACCATGGTAAGCAAATGGGCTGCAGGAGAACATAGGAGATACTGGCTCTCCTTACCGGAGCTGCAACAAGCAAAATCGCTTGTCAAACCTTTGGATATAATCAAGAGAAAAAGGCTTGGCAGAGCGGACCTAAAACTCCTGATAGCATACTTATATAGGCCCCACACTGTAAGATACCATCTACAGAAAATGGGCCTATCGGATTCTTCAGAGCTTAGACTATGTCTTGAAGAAGATGAAAGCACCATACTCCGTGACTGCTCAGCGCTGGTGTGGGACAGAGCCTGACACATGGGAAAGGAACGGATAAGTCCTTTCTATCTTGGTTCAATACCACCAAAAGACCTTCTGCTAGTCATACGAAAAGCGGAAAGTCTTTTGCATTAATTTATGGGTACGGTAAAAAAGATCTCCTGGTCGCAATGCCCCACCTCTATATGAGGAACCCATGCGAGCAAAAAAAAAATAAAAAATCAATGTAAATTTCCTGAAGTCATATACATATAGTAAGTAGAATTAGAATTAATTAGAACCTGAACTCTTTAATTTACTTTATTAGAATTCACATACACTTTAAATATTATAAATAAAATCCGTGAAGTAAATTATACCTACGTTTCCAAAACAAAAACAACAATTTTTTCAAGGGAAGCTCTCCAACTTTCTCATCCAGGGGTCAATTACATTTCTTTGCATTGTTTTTGAATAAACGGCCCAAAACTGGCAATTAAAAATTAATTAAATAAAAAGAAAAAACATCTCAACTTTAGTTTGGGATAATAATAACAATATTTATGTGTAGAAAACTTATTAAGTTATTAAGTTTTCATTTAAAATTCATGGTAAACTTTTATTTGCATTCTTATGCTATATATTTCAAAAAGCATAAGTTACTTGGTGAGTGTATCTAGGCTTTGTGAACTCTCTCTGAGCTTATTCTACTGTATTTTTAGAGTCCACCTCACACTCTCATTTCTCCTTCGGTTTTATTTCGTTTAGCAAATTAGCAGCTATTTGAACTATTTACATATTTGTAACAGCCATGAGCAGCGACTTAAAGCGGCTGATTAACCCCCATTGGCCACCACAACCCCTCAAAGAGAGCTACCCTGGCATCAGCTGTTTAATCAGTTGCTGTGACTTGTTTACAATTTCGATTTGACACAATTTGTCAATTGGATGCTAAAACTTTTGCTGTCATCTTAGAGGGCTTTTTAGTTATTGTTGTTGCTGTTGTTGTTGTAGTTGTTGTTGGGAGCTGCCAACATTTCTGTTTACTTGTTTACAGAATCAGGCAGCTTATGGACACCAACAAGTGCCCAATGGCTTGCACTTGGCTCTTGTCTGACTTTAAAGCTGACTGATATGTGTTTGTTCCTTTTCTTCGCTGTACACACATACACATCGACACTCACATGCACATACACATATGTAAGTGTGTTCTCTTTGTTTACTCAGTCGCGTCGTCAGCGTCAACGTCATCGTCAGCGCCCGTTGCTGTTGCTGCTGCTGCTTGTTGCTGCTCCTCCCTTGTGCTGCTGGTCACCGCCGCTCTTGTGTGTGTGTGTGTGTGTGTGTGTGTGTGTCAGCTTATTGTTGGTTTGTCTGCCTTGCCACATCCAGTCAACACTTGGCGCTCTGGTTAAGTGTCAATTTGATGTTGCTTCTGCCTCCCCTTTTACTCTCTTGTTGTTTCTCCTGCTGCTTTTTCATGTTTCATGCTGCTGGCATTATGCCTTTAGCCCTCGTCGTCTCTAATATCCTCAGATGATGTAGTTGTCGTTATTGTTGTTGTTGTTGCTGGTGTTGTTTGCTTGCTATAAGTGCCACATTTTGTACACTGAGTTAAGCCACTAATGAGACTGCCACCTGCCGCTGCCAATGCCAATCAACTGGCATGCCGCTTTTTGAGTGTAAACACAAAACTAAATTGCTTAGTAATTAGTCTTGCGAAAAAATAAAAACAAAACCAGAAAACAAGCCGAAGAAAAGATTGTTTGAAATATTGCTCAAAAACTTTAAGTAGTCGAACAGCCGGTAAAAGTTTTAAAAACCTTTAACCTTCGCGGCATGATTAAATTAAATTAAATTGTTCAAAGTCTGTAGCTTAAAGAAAAAAAGTTCTAATGAAATTATTGCTTGCACATTGAAAAATAATATTTTAGTTATATGTTTAAAAGACATTATACATACACGTCATTTTGTTTTTACACGATTTTGAAATAACACACATTCCATTTAGCACTATTAAAAAGAAATATTTGATTGAAATTTTAAAGATATATTTTTGTAGGTTAATAATCTTTTAGAAAAGTTAGGAAATCCCCCTTTTTAATTTATTGTCAAAGCAGAGAAGAGAGATGCTTCACGTGTAAAACGGTTTTTCCTGGAACGTATCTACAGTGTAATAACAGAATTAATTATATTACTTTCCGTTTTAGCGTGGCGTTACTTGCGGAATTTGTAAAATGTTTAATTTATACTTATATAGTGATTAAAAAAAAAAGATAATTTCGACTTCTATTACAAAATCGCAAATTTTTGCGTATTGGGCAAGGTGATTTTTTAAGAGCGTTCGGATTTTATTAAAAAAAAAAAACATAAAAATGAAAAAAAAAAATGTATGAAATCTTTATCTGAGTCGATAAAACGATCTATATAATTTAATGTTTAAAGATGATTTCATGTAAATATTGACCGTGGCTGCGCCTCAAATGGTTCATACGCTGGGTCCAATTTTGGCATACTCTCTCCAACATATCGGCTGGTATCTCACGAATAAATTCTTCAATATTGGCTTCCAGTGCTTTAACCTTTGCGGGCTTGCTCCTTTAGACATGAGCCTTAACATAGCCCCACAAAAATAGTCTAAATGCATTCGCACGATCTAGGCGGCCAATTGACCGGCCCCAAATGTGAAATAAAGTGTTCACCGAACTCGTCTCTCAGTTGGGCCATTGTTTGGAGTGCTGTGTGGCATGTGACACCATCGTGTTGAAACTACATGTCAGCCAAGTCTAGCTCTTGCATTTAGGGCAAAAAAAGTAAGTAAGTAATCATCGCACGATAGCGCTCGCCATTCACAGTAATGTTCCTGCCTTCGTCGTCCAATGATGCCACCGGCCCATAATCCACACCAAACAGTGACTTTTTGGGGATGCATTGGCAGTTCTTGTAATGCTTTATTCAACCAGAAATGAGCTTCATCGCTGAACACAATTTTCAGTTAAAAAAAAGTGGATCTTCATCCAACTTTGCCAGCGCCCATTCACCAAATGTTAGCCGTTGTGGTACGTCGTGGGGCTTCAATTCTGGCACCAGCTGTATTTTAAATGGTTTTACACCCAAATCCTTCCGCATAATTTTCCAATTGCTGCGAACGGCGCCGAATCGATTTTACGATCATCAACAACGCTGGCGGATACAGCTGCGATATTTTCCTCTGTCCGCACTCTACGTATGCGTGTTGGTGGTTTAATGTCCAATAATGTAAATTTAATGCGAAATTTAGTCACAACATTCCGAATAGCCGCCTCAGAAGGTCGCCCAATCTGACCATAAAATGGATGAAGCATGAATTTTGATAATAAAATGCAATAATCTGCAAGCGTTGTTCGTTTGTAAGTCGATTCATGGTAAAATTATAGACCAAACTGAACATGTTTGACAGTAACACAAGACACAAAAACAGTGTTGCCCAAAAGAAAGTTGCTAAAAAATCACATATAACAATATTTTGTAGCAGGTGCGGATCTAGGATTTGGTCTTGGAAGGGGGTTCTTCACTTCGAAGTGTATATTTTCCATTTTCCTTGGTCTTTATAACGGCATTCAAACGATTTTTCACTCACTCACTTTCTCTCTTTGGGGTCAATCTTCTGCCGCTCCATCGCTATTATTGTTTTTTGTGATTCCTTGGATGTTATTTTAGAAATGTTTAAAATGTTGAGAAGTGGAATAAAGTTTTTATGATCATAGCTTCTACCTCTAATGTCAAAGGTACACTGGGTTTATGCAATTTATGGGAAAGGCAGTCCCAGGAAGTCCGTTTGTCTGTATGTACACTAGGGTGGAGTGAAAAATTTTTTTTTTCATATTCGTTTCGGAATACCTGTAAAAAGTTGCTGTTATTGTTCACAAATATGCATACAAAATTTTATTTGCCACATGATAAATTTGGAGGTGCCTCCAACATCACGAACTTTAGAGAAATTCGCAAAATTTTGTCAAAAAACACCAACGTCTAATTGTCGGGAGCAGAACATAAGCCGACAGTTCATGATATATCCCAAAGATTGGCTACGTAAATTTTAGATATCTGGCGAAAAGCGTCGCTTCCTACTTACAGCTTTAAGAGAGTACTACAACTTATTCGATCTTACCATGACAAATATAGAAGCTTACTAAAACCTTATCAAGGCGGTAAAACGAACAAGAAATATCAAGAGAAAATAAATGAATTTGTTACTGAGTCCCAACGGTTATTTGATGTTTGCAGTTGCAAATGCAAAGTAATCTCAGAGTGTAATTGCTCAAAAGACAGCCGTGTTCCCAAGGAAGAAGTATATTTTTTACTTGATCAAAGAACTACAAGAAAAATGATGATAGGCACTGTAGATTTGGTTGCGACTGTAAAAATATGAAAAAATTAAAAAGACAAGAAAAAGAATTACTGGGTAACAAAGAGATAATGGATCCTAACCAACCGTCTTGTTCTCGTTATTTGCCTGATGACTTAACAACCGAATGCACCAGTTCAAGCAATAATAGAGTAGCTTCTAGTCCTTATCAATCGCCAAAATAAAAAGCTGCTCCGCCACCAAAGAAAAAGAGATTAAATTTACCATCATTAGCTCTCGCCTGCGATCATACTGGAGTCTCAGATAGAGCAGCTGCTATTATAGCTTCTTCTGTGTTAAAAGATGTTGGTATTATTACATCAAAGGATCCAAGTGCTGTCATTGATCGTTCAAAGTTGCGCCGAGAAAGATCGAAAGTCAGATCAGCATTACACGATGCAGATCGCAATAAAAGTATACGCGGAATTTATTTTGATGGCAAAAAAGATAAGACTTTGGTTAGTATTCAGAAGGAAGGCAAATTTTATAGAAAAAGAGTAACAGAAGACCATTATGTGATTTTATCAGAGCCAGGAAGCGATTATTTCGGGCATGTTACGTGTGAGTTGGGAACTGCTAAAGGTATTGAAAGTACCATAATAAATCATTTGAGAACAAAATCGGTGGAATTGGATGAAATAGTTGTTATTGGTTGCGATGGTACAGTCGTGAATACAGGTTTCAAAGGAGGTGTTATTCGTTTTCTTGAAGAAGAACTTAACAAACCATTACAATGGTTTGTCTGCCAGTTACATTCGAATGAGTTACCATTGCGACATATTTTATTGCATTTGGATGGAAAAACTACAGGGCCTAAATGCTTTTCAGGCCTTATTGGATCTGAATTACAAAAATGTGAATCAATGCCACTTGTTAAATTTACCACCATTCCTTGCATATTACCTGAAGTCGCTAGAAATGACTTGAGCACCGACCAAAAATATCTTTACGATGTGATGACAGCTATCAGCACTGGCATTTTTTCTACCAATCTAGCTTATATTACACCTGGACCACTTAACCAATCTAGATGGCTTACTACAGCGAACAGAATCTTTAGATTATATGCTACTAAAACAGATCCTGAAAAAAATTTAGTGATATTAGCCACTTTCGTAATGAGAGTTTATGGTCCAATGTGGTTCACAATAAAATGTTATCGTTCATGTACAAATGGAGCTAAGCACCTGTGGCAAACAATTACCCTAACTCGATATTTGAATGCGCCATTGAAGAAAATCCTTGATAAGGTATTCCAACGAAATGGATATTTTGGTCACCCAGAAAATATTCTTATTACTATGCTTGGAGATGACAGAGAAATCATACGTAAACTAGCATATCAGCGAATTTTAAAAGCAATACTCTAGGGCTTCGAAAATTTAAAGTGCCTGCTTTAAATTTCGATGCTAAAGATTATACCGACTTAATTTCGTGGAAAGACCACCTCTGACTTCCAATTTATCTGATGAAGCCTTGAAAGAGATTGTCAAAAGCGGTTTGACTACATATCAGAATATTAAAGATTTTCCGTGTCATACCCAAGCCGTAGAGCGCTGTTCAAATTGGTGACCGAAGCTTTAAGTGCAGTTTGTGGAGAAAAAAAAACGAGACGGTTTCATAAGGGCAAGACTATTATCACGGCAGCAAATGCCTGATTTTGAAGCAAAAAAACAGTTTAATACCAAATAATGTACTTATTTCTGGTTTTTTTCATTCCTTGATAATATATATTTTTTTAATTTTTCTTGATTAAAAACATTAATACTACTATCCAGGCTTTTATTTAACGTATCACAATGTAGTTTGTTTTATAAGGGACAGGAAATCTAGAAAAATACTATCATTCAAAATCAGATCAATTTTTTTAAAAATTTAGTATTTTTCTAATTTCAATTGGGTTGGGGCACCTCATAACATCAAGACAAGTGAACAATCTTTTGAATGCTGAATTTACTCATTAAAAGGCAACTTTGTATTGCTATTCCATTAAAAAAAATTTAAAAAAATTTTTGTTCATACACATTCACTCCACCCTAATGTACAACCAGACTTCAAAGAAAAACGATCTTTTCAAGTTTGTTGAATTATGTCGCTATCTTGCCCATTTTCTCCGTAGACAAATATTGAGCAATAGAATCCATCTACGATTTTTTTTTGAGATAAATGATATATGTATATCATATAAATATATTACATTCTTATGTCATTAGGTAGGAGCTCAAAATTATGTCACGAGGTTTGTCTCATGGGGTAGTCAGAATTTCATATTATTTGTGGATTTTTTTCAATCCTTTAGACGTATTTCAAAGTATTTCCCAATGCCAACCTCGAAACGTAGTAAGCTGTCAGTCATAAAAATGCCATAAAAGTTGTATCGTCTAAAGAAACCACTTTATTTAATTTATTCCCAAATGCATTTTTATAATCTCAGTTGAAGTACGTTGTATATAAATTATTTGGCATCGGGAAAAGCACTTTCGAGATTCAGCTGCTTGGCAACTTTTGCAAATTTGGCTTATTTAACCCGCATTAGCTGCTTCCTTTTGGCCATTTGTATGCTGGCACCCTTTTCTATTTTTTGTGTGTTGTTTTTTTTTATTATTATTTTTTTCAAGTTCTCAGTCGGTTTTAAGCCCAAAAATAAAAACCCACTTCAATTTTTAATGAATCCAATTTGCTCGGTGCGTATGGAAGTGTGTGTGTGTTTTGCATTAATTTAATAATTTTGTGCTATTAATTATAATAGAATTTTTCAGTTTGTGGCAGTCTCAACGTTGGTTGCCTTGACGCTAAACTTTGCCAGTCACTCGCTTCGGATCCGTCTCCGGCTCTGGCTCTTTCTTCAACTACGTCTCCGCCTCCATCCGCTAAAGCTCAGTTACCGTTATCGTCGGCATTATCGGCCACCATCATATGCCCGTAATTAAAAGTTATTTCGAGGTTTTTGTGTAGCCAACAAACCAAAAACTTAATTGGCCGTTTGCAATCAAAATATGAGAGGGCATAGAGCGTTCCAAAGCGATGAGCGGTGCGGTGTGGTTCGGTGCGGTTATCTTGTTGGGTTTGTCTGGGATTTCAATACTTTAAGTTCTGGGGGAGCGTAAGAGAGCAGAAGGCAAGTGCGCTTGGTCGCCTGCTTGCTGCACGTTCTTAAGTAATGGATTCAATTATAAAGTTAAAATCCATGGCGGCTTAGCAGCGGCAGCGGTAGCAAACCCAACCCATCCTCTTGACCAAGCCTAGAGCCGGCCTAAGCAAGTCGTGGCAATCCAACTGGAAATGATTCGCATAAATTCACAATAATTTATAAGGAAATCCTTAGTGCGCGCCACGCGCCTTGCACGCACACCAAAACCAACACACAGGCAAACAGCTACCCACAGATACACACTCACACTAATACCGCAGCAGGCTGGCACGCCCATTAGCCAAACGCCCATACTTCATTTCCTTTTTGCATAACTTCAACTGGCAGTAGTCGCGCCATTTTGGTTTATAGTCCAACGCTTGACCCTTTTGTTCTGTTGGCCAGCTTCATTGCTATTATTGACTTGGCCCCGTTTATATTATGTATTTGTTAGGTATGGGCTATATAAAGGTAGTACATACTTACTTCCATATATTTCAAACACTTGACGTTTTTTTTCTTTAGCTATTTTTCTACATTTTTACGCCTCAACTTTCAATCTTTGCTTCTTTTTTTTTAATTTTCTTTCTCTGATTTCTTGCCGACTTATTTTTGTACAGCTTCTAACTAAAGGTATCCTTACTTTGGGAAGATGTTTGTGACTTAATAAAGACGTCAGAAAAAACCGTTTGGAGATACTTCAGTAACAAAGTAGCATATTTAATAAAGGCAAAACAGAGGCTAAGATATTAATATGATGTAAGCATAATGTGAACTTGAAAACGTGCACAGGAATTACACTAATAAACGATCAACAAAAAAAACAAAAAAAAAAACGTGCACAGGTTCTATTATATATGACCTGGCTTTAGTCATTCAAGGTATCATCGTAACCGACTTTTGTCTCACTGAACCTTTTACCGACCCATCAAAGAAGTTATTCAATTTTTATATTAACAATGTGTCCACGAAATACCCAAGTATACTAAAGTCACAACTTATGGTATTGTCTTTTTATGATTCCCATAATTCCAAAGACAACAAAGTTTTCACGCTTACGAAGGAGTTCGACGGTACTGAAAAAAAAGTCAAGTAAAATACAGGGAGGAAGTGGCCAAATGCAAGGTCTAATCTTTTTCGCCGTATTTGGACAGAGACCCAGTAATGGGTGATTATAGTCAGGCGAGAAAAAGAAGAAAATTAAAATTATAAAATAAAAAATTATGGACATAAGCCGGAAATAGATAACCGGATTGCTTTTAACTTCAACAAGTTGCCCCTAATGTGCCAACATGAACCAGAATTTTTAGCTGCGTCTTTGCAATAAAGTTTCAAATTTCCGTAAATTTATATAATATTTGTAGCCTTATCCAGAGCGCTGAGAGAGCATATAGAATTCAGTTCCAAAAGGCTAGTTATTCCTCAACCTTTCTTTCACCTATACCGCTTAAATTTATTCCGCTTGGCTGCATGTGCAAAAAAAAAAAAAACGCCAGAAGGAAAGAAAAAAAACTAATTTTGCATTTTTGCTCTGCCACGTTACGGTTCAAATCAATTGATTTCTATGCGTGCACAAAGTAGCCTATCCAAGCAATCACCTAAGCCACCAGCTGAACTCTCAGTCCTGCTCTTGATCCAAGTTCCAGTCGCAGAGTTTTAGTCGCTTGGCTTGCCCTTTTCTTGACCCTTTTTTTCTTTGCTCCTGGACGAGGGCGTTGCAGCTTGAGCTGGACATTAGCATGCTTTTGATGCTGAACTAACTACTGGTGAACACAACTGGTTGGTGAATGGCCAAGAGATAAGGAGCAGGCCAAGCTGGGACAAGCCATTCAGCTGGCAACTGGGGACTGTAAAAGTTTGGTTTTAGAAATCTTTGGCGCTGGTTGGTTTTACATTTTGGTTTTTTTTGTTGGCAAAAGTTTTTAGCCTGCTTTTGTTTTGGCCAGAGCCTTTGTTTTCATATCCACTTTAGTTTTGACTTTGATTTTTGACATTCTACTGTTTACTTGGTTGTTTGACTTTGCAGCTACCTTTTGTGCGTGTGTGTGTGTTTGTTATTGTAGTAGATCTCCTGAAGGCCCCAACTCTTGAACTTTCGCACAATATTTAAATGACTTGGCCAAGACAATGGCTCCCATTCATCAATCATTGTGTGCGAATTTTAATTTGTGCAGCAACTTTGAACTCTGCTCACATGCGTTACATAAATTATGTAAAGTTCAGGCGCCTCTGCCCCTCCCCCTCTTTCAACCAACTCATGCTCTATACACCTCTTGCTTCCATGCCGCGACAAAGTTTTGGCCCATCCAATTATGTTAAGTGCTTAACCAATCGTGTGACTGTAAATTCAACTTTGCTATAAATCCTGACTAAACTTGGCTGAAACCGATATGGCTAAGTAGTAGGTTGTCATTTGGGGAGCGCCGAATCTAATACACACTAACTAATCCTTTTTTTAATTTCGCAAATATTGTTTAAAGCTGACATGTCGTAAAAAATAATTTGAAAAACCAATTTATTTTTAGTCATTTTTCCATTAAAGATTACCTTTTATATTTCTAGCTAAATTGAAAGAAAACAAGTACAAATTGGTTTTATTGTTTTTCAAAATACCTATTCTCCAAGATGCTGAGTACACTTTTCGAGATATAAAAATTTGCTTGAAGAGCTTCTTCTAGCGTTAAAACCTTGACCCTGCAATTTATTTGTGCTTTTGAGAAACAAAAGGAAGTCACTATATGGCAAATTAGGTCTGTAAGGGGGGTGACCCATTAATTGCAAGTTTAGAGTCTCCCCTAACCCTTTTTTTCGAGGCTATGTGTAAGAGCCATTCAAAATTCACTGTTGTAAGTTGCTCCAAAGGAATAGTGCAAAACAGGAGACCATTTGCTTTAAAGTGATTCGAAAGTGAAAAAATTGTTTTGGTTTGCAGTTTTGATTAGGGATTATATGCTCATAAGTCCATGTGTCGTTGCTTGGTACCATGGTTGTACTTTCCATTTATTTTCTTTCATCAATCCACAAAAGCGTTTTTTTGGACAATTATCCCGGAAAAAAGTCTTTTTCATCTGCAGATGCTCATGCAATATTGAATACATGCTGGGCCCACTAATTCTCACAGACGCCTCAACTCATGGCACCTTAACCACCAGCATTAAATTTCTGTTGCATATAAGTATATTTTCTAGGAAAACCCTTGCGGAGAACGTACTACAGTAGTTAAGCAAGGTGCTTTATCGTCGAAAATAAAAGAGGTGTGAATGCAGAATTATTGACTTCATAATCCCTTGAAGTTCATAAACGGTCGGAAATATAAAAGCCACAGGCATATAGACTATGTATATGCTCGTTGACTAAGTCTTCTTGGCCCGTCGATTCCATTAAAAAATCACCCTATTTCGACTTTCTTCTTTGATTGCGCCGACTTTGAAATCCCTCATATCCAAATATTTGTGAAATACAGTTTAAACTTGTTGGTGAGAGATGCTTACGGTCTCAGTTTCGTAAATTTTTATTGAATGTTTATTATCGTCCCTGACTTTCATAGAGTTTGTTCAAGTCCTTTTTTAACTTATCATTTGTTTGCTCTTATGCCGAAGAGAGGATTCTGAGCTAGTTCAACTAGTTTTCCTCTCTCTGTACATATGTATTCCAAATTGTAGTGTTTATGCAATATACACACCGCAAGGGTATAAAATAGGATATTTTCATATGGCAGGTGAAAAATAAAAAACACTTTGGGTGAAAATAAGAAAATGTTGACGCGTGTAAACAAGTTTTGCCTAAATATTATTATTTACGACTTTCCACCGCAAAAGTCCAAAGACAAACAGCTCGGCAATGCCTAGGCACATCTCTACTTTTCTCTTCAACTCTCTAAGCAAAAAAAAAAAAAGGAAAAGGAACCCTCTAGTCTCTGACAACTGTTACCAACCGAAGGCGAGTGGTCTGAACTGGCTTGGTCCTGGCCTGACCCTTAAACCTTAACCCTTACGTAATTCACTAAGAACGTGCGTTGTCGTTGTCGCAAAGTTTTTAAGACTTGCTTGACCGACCTTTGTCAAAAGTTGTTGGAGCGCATGAAAAATGATGCCACAACGTTGACTGCGACGTTGGCTGGGGCAGCAGCAGCAGCAGCGGCAGTGACGTTTACTTGGGAAGCTGCAAGGACACGCTGTATATGTATGTGTTTGTTTGAAAACGCAAATTGCCATTTTGTCTACCATATACACACACAAACGCACACACACAGTCAGACATAGAAAACTGCCGAGCTTTAGTTTTTGTTGCTGGCGCTTACAATTGATTGAAATCCTTTTGCGTGCACCTTTTGCTGTTACTATAGTTGTTGTTGTTTATATACTCTGCACATAACTGGGTACATAGGTTTTTATAGAAGTGGTAGCTGGTTTGGAGGCGAACGTTTGAATAAACACCTAGATCTCGCGGACCACAAGGTCCCTAGCACCTAGTTGGAACAACAGATCTGCATAATTCCTGCAATTTGCTGAATTCAATCAAGCCCTGCTCTACGTTTTTGCCGTGGAAGATTGTAAGTACGATCGTAAGCCGTGCGCCGTATTTAATGATGACATTGAGTACGTGGAGTTTGAGGCCAAACGCAAAAGGATCTCGCTGCAACCTTAGATGCAACTCAATAAGCCAATTCAAGCCGATTCAAGCCAATGGGTATGGTACAAAATCAAATAGGGCTCCATATGAAACAACATCGAATAGTAGATTTAAAGACAAAATCGAAACGTGATGGGGAACAAAATGTAAGTCCACATTCCAAAGCGCAGAAATTCTTTGGGAATGCCCAGCCGAATGGTTATGACGTGGTATGATCTACCGAAGCTACTCCAACCTAAATAAACAATCAGAGGCTAACAACAATTGATTCATTGAAGAAAAAGCTCCCACTGCTAAAGTCGTCAAGGAACTTGGAGGCGCTTCAATGGGAATCCCACCATATTCGCCAGTCATGTCATAACTGAGCAGTGCTGCCAAATATTGTGTCGTCTCTTAGATCGCCTTAAAAAACGAGAACTGGTTTAATCTTATATAGTTGGCAGAGTTACCAAATTTTTTTATCGATACGCTCCTTCACACCCGGAAATAGAATTGTTTTATGGATGAATAAAATATTTAAAAGTTATAAATAAATGAACATAAAAAAAAAATAAAAAAAATATATGTATTGGCCACTACCTGCAAAAGGAAAAAATTGATATTTTTCAGTATCCTGGAATTCATTTAATTTTTTCTAAAGGGTGCAGGGTATGCCGCTGTCCTGCAACGCTTCAAGTGTATCAGATATTTTTTGTTGTAGTTTTTGTTTTGGTTTTGCCGTTGCTGCTGACGTCGCTGCTCTGCTGTTTCTCCGCTGTTGCTCTGCTGCTGCTCCTCTGCTTGTCACAAAACACAACTTCCGCTTTCTTTGGCAAAAACAATAGAAAGCACATAAATTTATGGTTTCAGCATTGTGCTTTTGACAACATGTGAAGAGTGCGGGGTGCCAAAGTATCATGGGGCATGTTAAGGGGCTAACATGGGTTGGGGGAAGTGCTCTGGTTGCTTGGCCTAGGTGTATACTGCGTATGTAGGTGTGTGTGTGTGTGTGTGAGTGTGTGGCATGACGACGTTAGACATTAAGGGGTTAATATGCTTGAAACCGCAAAACGGATTGCTACGCTAGCTTTTTCTTATAAATAATTTTACTAAATGGATTTGGGATAAATTTTGGCTTATATTATGCACATATGTGTGCGTGTTCGTTAAGGCCCATAGAGTTTGTGGGCGTGGTTGTTTTGGGCATTTGTGCAAGGACTAATTAGTACCTATATGTGGGTGGAAAATTCATTTCATTTTCAGCCCAACGGAAATTGAACGCATTGTTAGCTATGCGTTGATGCAACAATCAAAATTGGCTGACTTTAAGTTGAATATGTGTCAATGTGTGTGTCGGTGCGAGAGTGGATTGTTAAGTTGCTGATGAAAAGCTTTTGCTTTACTTTTCACCGACCTCCATTTACCGAATAACTAAATACCAATAGCATTTTCAAGAATCTGCAGAAGTGCTAAAAATGTATGATATAAAGGCGTAGACGCAGAATGCAAAAAAATTTCGCACGGAATGACAAAACCATATAAAAAAATCCCATTTGGGATTAAAAAAAACATAAATGTAGGTACAAAATAAGGATATAATAAATTTCATATCACTCACCATTGTTTTTTTTATATTTTTGGCGCTCTTATCAGGTTACCCTGTGATGCTTAATACTTCAAAAATAATTCTCCAAATGGCGAACCCATCCTTTATAAATACTAGACACTTTTTGTTTTTGTTTACATCAGCGTCCCAATATTTGAATTAAAAAATATATAGACGATCAGAGTTTGGGTTCAGTAATAATTTTGCTGGTTTCTGGAAAAGATTTAAAACAGTCACGTCAGCCTGTTTAATGTGTGACTCCACAAAAAAAAGGAGTTCGGAACACCTTTTTGACTGGTTTGTTAATAAAAATTCTTCCATTCCACTTCCACTTTTATTTTAACTAATATACATTAAATATAAATTATGAGTGTAAAATGAACAACTCAAGACGCTCAGTCTTAATAAAATTACGTATACGCAAAGTAACTTTATATGGACGCCAAAAGAAATCGTTTCCAGATCGATCAACAATTGTAGGCAAATGACATGCGTAATTATCATCGTCAAGCTACCGAAGAAAGGAGACCTTAGCGACTGCAACAACTGGCGAGGAATAACGTTGCTAAACACTAGTTACAAGATACTAGCAACCCTACTGAATGACCGCCTTCAAGATAAAATCGAGCCAACAATTCGCGATGAACAGGCAGGTTTCCGACCACACAGGAGCTGCGTAGACCAAGCTAACACACTACGCATAATAACCGAACAAGCTGTGGAGTGGCGCTCACCGCTGTCCCTCCTGTTCACTAACTTCAAGAAGGCCTTCGATTCAGTAGACGGAGCAGCGATATGGCAGGCATTGGCGAGGAAAGCAGTGCCAGTCAACATCGTATCAATAATAAAAGCGATGTATGATGACTTGGCAGTACTACACAATGGGAAAATTAGTGCACCTTTCCAAACAAACACTGGTGTTAGGCGAGGATGCCCCCTATCACCACTACTATTCAATATAGCAGTTGACGAGGTTATAAGAGATGTATGCAGGTCTAGGCGTGGGATTATGTGGAGTCTCACTCGTCACTTTGAAGACCTGGACTACGCGGATGACATATGTCTTATTTCTCATAAACTTAGTGATATCGAAGCCAAAGCGAATGACCTCGAGATCCTTGCCAGCAAAGTTGGGCTCTCAATAAACGCATCCAAAACCAAAGCGATGCGCCTTAATCACACCAGCCAAGGTAGCATAACCATCTGCGGGAACACTATCGACTTTATCGATAGCTTCTCATACCTTGGTACCACAATATCCACCAGTGGTGGGGTGGATGAGGATATAGAGAATCGTCTAAACAAAGCGCGATCAGCATTTGGACGCTTGTTCCGCATATGGAGAAACCAGCAAATAAGCAGAAGAACAAAGCTGCGTATCTTCAATGCGTGCGTCAAATCCATCCTATTGTACGGCAGCGAGACGTGGCTGACCCCACCAAGAATGATGTCGAAACTGCAGTCATTTGTCAACAAGTGTCTAAGGCGAGTGGGAAGACCAAAGGCAACCTGGAGACGTACAATACTTAACGAATTGTCCCTTCACAACATCAGCTGGGACACAGCAAAGCAAACTGCGCCTAACAGAGTCCGGTGGAAAGTTCTTGTAGAAGCCCTAAGCTCCCTTGAGGAGTACTAAGAGGAAAAAAAAAAATATCATTATCAAAACAACAAGTTTTAAATGGATCAAACTATTATAATTTCTTGTTTCTTAATCTCTAATTGATGAAAATACAAATGTCTAATATTTATAACATAGATCAATAAAATAATATGTATATGTAATGCTCAGAAAGAGTATTTCAAAAAACTATCAAATCTATCGAATAAAAGAGTTTTTAGGGTGTTGCTAGTGTTCATCGTTGGCAAGGTCGATTACTTATCACCCAAACCTCGTATAAACATAGAGCCAAGTTTAATGGCTTGCCATTTACTTACAGCTGTTTCGTTTTGCGGCTGCTTTTTGTTGTTGTTGTTGTCGATGTTGTTGTATTTATTTTTGTTGTTGTTGCTTTTGTTTTGTTTTGAAAATTTATGCTTGTTGGCTATGAAAATGAAATGACTGTGGTTAACATTTTAATTAAATCCAAGTTTGGCTTTTACTACGTTACACACACAAACACACACATATACATTCAACACAAACAAACACGCAGATACATACATTCATAATACATAGTATACTTTTGCGTTTCCCTTTTTTTTTATTTACTGTTGTTGTTTTTGTATTTACTGCGCTCTAAATAAATTAAATTGTATTTTGCTTCGTTTTAATTTGTTTCCCTTTTTTTCCCTGTTGTTGTCAATTTTTTTTTCATTTTTCTTTTTTCGTGCTTTGTTTTGTTGCATTTCAACTTTACATAGCACACATTTATTTAATTTTCATGCTTTGCAATACATTCTACATCCGTGAATACTATGTACATCTATACAAAAATATATTGGCCATATGCGGGTCTTGAAAATCAACAAATTGCAAATGGTGGCCAATGATGTCCAGTCAAGTGACAGTTGGCCCGAACGCAAATATGAAATGCAAAATAAACTTTGCAGCTGTCACTCAAATGGCTACAACAATCATGGCACTAATGCACTGTGAGAAAAAATGTTTCCAGTGAAATTGCTTGGTTATGTGGAATATTTATGCGCACATAAATATCGAAATATTAGATTTCCGAAAAAATGTTGCAGCCTTTAAGTTAGGCATCTTTCAATGGATCGTTTACAACATGTGAGAATTCTTAATGAAAAAGTGGAAACAATTAGAGCCCATTTATTTCGATCTATAGTCAGTCTATGGGCAGTCTCTCAATTTACATAACACGCGAGGATAGGGCACCAAAATCTGCCACAGCACAGGCAAGACTCTATTTTATACTAAGCTTCTAAATATTAATTTTATATGAAAATATTATTTTAGCTTACTTATTAAACAGTTTTTAATTGTACTTATTAGAGAGCTGCACAAAATGTTCTAAATGTCGCACTTCACTACTGCACAGTACTTCCAAGCACTGTATTTTAGTGCAGAGATGACAGCAGAACATATAGTTTTGATGATCTGTTTGCTTCAAAACAAAACCTTCAGTGCATGAACCGCCTTTGCTTCAGTGCTTTACTTTGCATGTATGTTTAAAAACATTAGAACATCAAACAAAATGCCTGAGTGAAGTAAATTTGCGGCAAGCATAGCGAGTGCACAAGAATGTTTTGATTTTTGGCGCAGCAGACGTAATGTTAAGCTATCCACAGACACACACAGACATAAGCAGTTTTTTTTGTGGTAGTGCTGTTCCTTCTATTCTACTATGCTTGAAATGTTCTACTTCAGTTTGGTTCTACTTTCATTTTGTTCTACTTGAGGTCTGTTGGTAAATTTTTTTTTTCAGGTAAAGATTACTTTTTTTTAGAGTTACACAAGTTTAAATCATAATAAAACAAATAAATATGTTTTTAATATCAATGAAACGGGCTTTATTGGATAGAACATTTTATGACATTAATGTTTAAATTTGATTCCGGACATGTGGCCAACACGGCTGGCGCGTACAAGGCGCAATCTGGAACAGCAATTTTCTGTGGATGTAATGGTGTTTCGGCAAAAGCTTGTGGATTATCCTCACTCCAAATGCGACAGTTCTGATTATTTACATACCCATTCAATCAAAAATGGGCTTCATCGGAGAACAAAATTTTGAATTTAAAAAATAAAAAATTTCCACAATTTGCAAGCGTTGCTCTGGTGTGTCTATCCATAATGAAATTTCAAACCAAACACAACAAAAAGCAACTATCAGCTGTTAAATGGGTTGTCGGATAAAGTAGTGTTGCCAACTCAAAGTGGTGAGCCACTAAAAAAAATGCACGTGCATTTCAAGGACGCGTTACAAGTAAAACTTTTTTCGCCACTATTATTTTTTTTTTTTTTACGCTGCTTTTATTTCTTTAGTTTAGCCTTAGCATTACTTTGGATTTGAAACGGTGTCTTAACAATCAACTATAATAATTATGAAGGTGAGAAAATTCTCGTTCCAGAGACATCAGATATATGATTACAATTTTTGTAAGATGTATAGCAAAAAGAAGAACATTCCTATGCGTAAGAAAGCAGCATATAAAGGAATAGAGAAAGAGTTAAACAATGTAACTGTCACGTTATACTGCTTGGCTTTGTTGTTCGTTTAACTCTCATCTCCCCCGCGCCTACTTCTACATCGTTCTTTGCGCAGCGCGATCTTATTTTGTAGCCATCTAAACAACACCAAAGCCACGGCATGGAAGAATTATATAGTTATACCATGAGCCACGGTATTGCCGGCTGGAGCGCTTTTATTTTGTGAGAGCATAAAAAGTGTGAGAGAGAGAGAAGCAAGCAAAAATACGAGCTGGCACACAAGCTAATTCACTTGTATGTATGTATGTATGTATGTCGCTTTGTTGTAATCACACAATGCATACAAAAACAATTCTTTCGCTTACACACATACATTTGTGCTGCGTGCTTTAGCTGATCAACCGCTGCCACTTTACTCTCCTCTCCATACCATGACCACGGCACGCCCTCTCAACAAGAGAATTAACAAAACAAACACACCGAAACTATAATTTTTCGTGTTTACAAAATTTCAAGGTTACTCCCATCGAGATTCACAATGCCGCCTAAAAATCACTTCAAAAAACACGCTATATAATGCTAAGATCCACGGAATTGAACTTAAAATTAGTTTTTTACCCATTACCATTATTAGCGTGTTTGTTAAGTGAGAAATGGTAAAAGGGCAGTGTTCAACAATAATATACATACATTACAAAAAAATAGTCATCTATACCGGATGAAGAATCAGTCAAATACCTTGGAGTGCATTTGGATCGGCGACTCACTTGGAATAAGCATATAAAATCAAAAGAAATGCAGCTTAAAATTAAAACAAGAAAAATGTATTGGCTTCTAGGTCGACGATCACAGCTTAGCCTGGAGAACAAAATACGGCTTTACAAAGCAGTTCTCAAGCCAGTGTGGACATACGCAATGGAACTTTGGGGAACAGCAAGTACGTCAAATATCGAAATCCTCCAGCGGTATCAATCGACTACACTTAGAAGCATAGTCAAGGCTCCCTGGTTTGTCATTAATTATGAAATTCACAAAGATCTCAATATTCAACTAGTTAAGGAAGAAATTAAGCAACGAGCTGAAAGATATATAAATAGACTGAACTGCCATGAAAACACATTAGCAATAAACCTATTAGACAATAGCAGAGATCCTAGGCGTCTAAAAAGATTTCATGTTCTTGATCTTCCATATAGATTTTAAAACAATAATGTAGTAAATAATGTAATGTAATACATACCATTCAGCTAATATAAATTGGTGTTGCTCACTGGACCGTAACCGATCCGGTTACAATTATAATATTACCAAATTTGTTAAATGTCAACAGACAGCTTGCAAATAAAAATATAATTAAAAAAAAAAAAAAAAAAAAAAAATTATTTATGCACGAAGAGACCGTTGACTATTAAAAGTAGGGTAGTTGCCAAAAGAGGGAATTTCACCATTTTTTTTTTTTTTTACATATACTGATTTTGGTTCTTGCCTCATGGCTTGTTGCTAGAGTTGCTCACGTTCTTACGGGGGCATCCTTGCATTAAGGCATTTATGCCCGACAAAAAGCACACCTCATGTATGTTAGTATATCCGAACCTACACTTTTATCAAAAGATGTGCATTGTCGGTACGTTTGTCGTTTTATGATGATGTCTGACCAGAGGAGAATATATTGATGTTAATGCTATGCTAAAGATCAGTTAAAAAACTTGCAAAGATGTAGGCAATTAATTCGCAAGTTCATACACGTTTCTCTATTAATTGGAAAAATATTTAATTTATTTATCATCAAATTTATAACTTATTATAATATAATAACCTTTTTTCACTTTTTCTCTGAGACTATTTTCACATACCTCATAATGCATTGCCATTGCCAATCCCTTTATCAGGTGGTTCACGGACTTTTTCAAATGCAATATTTGCGATATCTGTATGCAAGCAAAGCGTTTACTTGGGTTTGTCGGAAGGGGGTGGAAACAGAATTCAGTACTAGCCGTAATATGATTGCGAAGCTAGAAACGATCTGGTTCGTTTTTTGGTTGAAAATACAAAACTATTCGGTTTTAAGTTTAACTGCAGCCCTGGCTTAAGCAACTCCAGCTTTTATTAATCGCTGTAAAGTTGAAATTTTTTGGTAAATCCATTTATAAATACCATTAAACAGAAATTATAAAACGCTTCGTGCGGAAATTTAATTTGACAAGAACTATTAAAATACTTTATTTTATGTGATGAAAGTCATGAAAAAGGCTCGAGGACACGCTCAGCTAATTTAGCACTTAATTTCAGTGCGGGCAATTGCCTATTTGAACTTAAAGTGTAGCATACTTTGGTGCGCACAGTGGATGTGAGTGCCATAAACATAGCTAAAAACACACACACGCACACACACAAATATAATACACATATATATATATATGTATATATACACATATATAGTCACGCAAGGACTGTCGCGTTGTTGTGGCTATAACCCTTGTTGGGCCATCATCAATTTACATGCCACACACGCATGGGTAATGCGTCCCCTTGAGGCCGTAACCCCTTTGCCATAGACCAAAAGCGCGTCCAATGCGCGTAACATTCAATGGCCGCATCACACACAAGCACATAATGTCGCAGACACTGCACATAGATACACACAGATACTCCATGCTGCCGCTGCGCCAGTTGCTGTTGTTATTTATGGCACCAAAACTGTCATAAGCAAACAAATTGTTTTTTATTGTTCATAATTATTGTGCATACTTATGTAAATCACGCGAAGCGCATTGCAATGTCGTGGCAAAGCGCCCAGAGTCCAAAGCCCAGAGCCCAGTTAGCTGCCGCAACACTCTGCACCCGAAACCCCCTTACCACCGGGGGGTCCTGTCAATGCAGGCAAAGACTGAAGCGTTGAAAACATTGTTTGTTTTTCCGGGCGCAACTAGTTGCTGTGTGTGTGCGTGTGTGCGGCGCGAGTTTTCACACCATACACACACAAGCATACAAATATTTGGTATGAGTAAAAAAAAAATATTACGAATGTCTAACTCGGACGCGCCCGACTTAAAGATACTCTCTACCAACACAATGTAATGCAACTTAATATCTGTTGTAAAAGATAAAATTGTTCCATCTGACTTGAAGTCGAACAAACAATTTAGTCGACCCTAGGACTAAGAAATGACATGATCTGCCTCTTCATATGTAAGGTCCAAATCTAAAGTGTCTTAAGGTGGTAATGTTGAAGACTCTCCCTGTCACATAATTTTGCCCAAACCCAATAAGCCCCATAACTTAAAGCACAGGGGTATAAAAAAGTCCAGGCTTTTATTGAATTTTTATTGTAGTTTGAATTTATGACATGAGCGCAACGCCACGCACTCCAGTACTTCACTGGATTAAGGTTTTTCCTTACCCATTGAGAGATGACTTTATCGGCCCAGCTCTCTTTCTCTCCTCCAAATCCCAATCGTTGTCCATGTTCAGCCTTGGTTTTCGCTGTTTGTCTGGCAATTTTGTTGAAATAACTTCAGTTTTTGCTGCATGTGTGTGTGCGTACGTGCTTCAAGCCGAGTGCCAGATTAGCTACTAAAACCGCAGACAACAACATCTGGCAACGCTGTCAGTGTGTGTGTGTGTGTGTGTGTGTGTCTACTTGGTGGTAT
This sequence comes from Chymomyza costata, assembly GCA_018150985.1. Lineage (NCBI taxonomy): Eukaryota > Metazoa > Arthropoda > Insecta > Diptera > Drosophilidae > Chymomyza > Chymomyza costata. The sequence continues at coordinate 307,042 of JAECWU010000668.1, read as the reverse complement.
GGGATGTAGCCTGTTGAGCGAGCAAAGTGAATGATTGTGGTATGGAAAGTTGCCTGTTGACAGCAGCATGTGCATAATGTTTAAGTGTGCTCGGAGTCGCGTTTATTTATTTAGGCGTTGGGGCTTCCATTTAAGTACATGACAAAATTAGTAAGCTTTGACTTTTTTTTTTAAGGGCCTATTAAAAATTTTGCACACGTCTTATTAAGCAAGTTGTTGTTTTTGTCATTGCAGAAAGCTTACGCGATTATTTCGGACGCTATGGTGATATCTCAGAGGCTATGGTAATGAAGGATCCCACTACGCGCAGATCCAGGTAAGTTGTGTGTAACTTTTTTTAATTAACTTTTCTCGTTTTTTTTTTTTTTTGTTGGTTGAACTATGGTTATCAATCCAATTGGTTGGCTATTAAACTGGTGTTGTACTACAATGGTTATTTATTGTCTGGTATTGTTGCATTAATTTCGAAATTTGAACAGTTCGGTTAACCGCTAATTGTTTTTCATTTTCATTGATTTTCTCGTTTTCTCTTTTTTGTTTACCTTGTAAATGATTAAGTAGGTGTAAAGAGTATATACAGCTTTGTTTGAGCTTATGTCCTACCCCTACTAAAGGTTATGTAAGGTTGTACTCCTTGCGAAGATATATTTTTGGAAATAAATGCGAAGGGTGTGATATATGGTTGAAAAATAACTTCAAGAACTAAGTCTAAAATCTCGTAATTTCAGGAAAAAAAAAATGGTACTTATGTTGTTTTAATTACAATTAAAAATAATTTTGATTCATTTACTTAATTGTGATCTGCGAAAGTTGCACAAAAAAATTTGGTTCGGTCGAGGCGGTGCTCGACATTGTAAAAACATGTATCCTTTTTCTCAAAAAAAATGTATTTCTGCATATTCCTTTTAAGAAATCTCCAAATGAAATTTTTTTTTTTTGTGCAGAGCGAAGGTATTTAAAGTATATGGTTAAGTTTCAAGTTTTTAATTCGAAGGGTGTAAGAGAAAACACTGAAAATTCATTGCGTCGTGCGGGGGGGCTGCATCGATAAAACTTGGATGTGGGTTTGTTTATTAGGGTCACTGAATAATCTTACCAAATTGGTGATTCTAGGTAATTTCTTACCGTAATTACGTAGAGTCAAATGTTGAGACAGCTTACTGGCAAAGGGAGGTGATATAAGTTGACTTTTACTTCTGTTGCATTTGTTCGATTTTGTTCAGTTTTGATACACAGATGCATGTAACCATGACGCTTGGCTGTTTCAAGTATCAAGTAAAAATATGGGACAGTGTAGCAAAATTGTGTAGCGAAATTCTATTATAGGAGAACGGGGCTAGATATCGATGTGATTCAAAAAACTTCATCTTCTATGGTAAAGTTTCGTGTCTCTAGCTCTTATAGTCAACGAAATATCGTAACCAAATTTGGCCTTCGGGAGTTTTTTATAGTTCCCAAGCACTATACCAAATTTGATCAAAATCGGTTGATTCTCCAATAGGACCAATTGGACAAAAAAAACTTGTTCGGTGCAAAATTCGCCTTTTTTGCTTGTTTATAAAAATATCTTTTGGAGCTCGTGAGCAACATATCGAATTTGATTGCAATGTGGTGGTATAGGGTATCCCAAAGTCGTCCGCGCCCGACTTTTAAGTACGCCAACTTAAGACTTGGGTTATATATGTATTTAAAAAGCCATATCACAGCAAAATCGGCTTAAAAAAATTTAAGAAATGCTGAAATTGGGAAGATAGGTGTAGCCTAGAAAATATTATTTTTTTTTTTTCTTGATTGATGAACAATTTTAAACCCGACTTGTTGCTGCTTAGTAATAGTTGGTAATTGTAGTGTCAAAGTTGGTTTTCAGTTTCTACGTATGCCCAGTATGACATCTCAATAACTGATATTTTATACAGGAGTTAAGTAAACAATTTGCATATCATTTGCAAGTCACACTTTACTTCACCTAGCAAGATTTTCAAATAACAATTAATTCACGTTATTCAATATTATACTGAAATTAAATGAACTTAATTACCATAATTTTATTTTGCAATAAATTATTTAAAACCAAATATACAAATAATATTGAGGAGGTCGCATTCTGTGAAAATCTATTAATAAGGCCATATAATTGGCATAGATGACTGTCAGAACAAATTCGATATTGTTAATAATCTAGTACAGTCTGATTTATGGTCGGCTGGAGAAACTTAGTTAAAATAATTTCAATTAATTTATAGTCGTTGAGAGACATCTCAATAAAAGTATAACATTAAATGGAAGAATTGTAAACGCTGATTTATTTTTTTCTTATTTTTAATAGGGGAAAGGCTTGTAAGTTGCCATACCATAGCTTTTCTTGGCTATATCTCGACATTGAATACACATAGACATCGATGTTAGCCGTTGTAAAGAGAAAAAAAGGTCTATAATCCACAATAAGCAGATCATTTGAATTATATAAAAATTAGAATTTTATAGACAATTTCCAAAGAGCTTGAAAACGACCACCAAAACAAAAGGTTTGTTTTTTTGCTATACCTGCAAAAATCACTGAAAATTGGAGAAAACTGAACTAAAAACGCATTATTGATAAAATTTATGAAAATTTATTGATTGTAAATCTAACTGAGGATTAAATTGAATTTAAAAAAAACAAGAAAAATTTAACTTTCCAGTGAAGTGAAAATTGTGTTTTTTTGTGATCGGTTTTTCTTGGTCACCAAAGAATGAATTGTTTCGAAAAATATTGAAAAAATATATCGGAAAATGGCAGAAAAATGCACTAAAAACAATATAAATTATTGTAGTTTCAATAATAATTCCAACAATAAAACAGTCATATAATAAAACACATAGCGATGGAAAAAAAATAAAATAGATGTATGGCAACTTACACGCCAAAAAGCATGGCGACTTACATTTTTGAAGCCATTTTGGACTGCATTGAAAAAAATTTGTCAATTCACTGTTTGTCTGAAAACCATTTTTGATTATGAAAATTCATCGAGTTTCAGTTCTAGCATTGGTATATATTTTGCTTGATTTTTTATTTTGATTTGATCAACTTTTGCGCGCAGTTTTTTATTTTCCGATTTCTTTAAAAACAATTTTTATATTTTGTCACACACTCACTGCGCTTTTGCGTCTTTTAGCATTAAAAACATATTAAAATTGTTTACGGTGTATTTGTCATCGAAGACAGGTGGAATTTTGGTGTTTTCATTGCTGGAAAAAAAAAAATCGACCAGGTGAGGCAACTTACATGCCCTGGCAACCACAAATAATTATTTTTACTACAATTAAGGTTTTAAATTAAGAAAATTAGCATATTTTTCATTTTTTGACACTTATATTAAGAATTTCAAACATGTCCGTTTTTTTTGCTGACTTTTTTTTTTTTTTTTTAACACAATTTTATTTGCAACTGACAATATCAAACACATCCAAGTTTTGTTATGTTTTTATATAAAACACTTTCCATAAAAAGTAAGCACTATAAGAAGTTATAACAATTTATAAAAAAATTAATTTGGTAAATTTTATATCACGACATCTTTCGTCTGATAGCGACGACTAACAATTTGATATTTGTTTAAATTATGCAACTTTTAACTTAAAAAATCAGTGTTTTAAAAAAATTGGACAAAATAATTAAAAATAATTTGGAAAATTGCGAAATTTGTATAAAACATTTAGTGGAAGTGAGTATCATATTTCATAAATATTACTTAACATAAACTTTTACCAAATTCATAAAGTTCAAGTTCCATTTTGTTTGTCGAAACAATTTTTGGGGTATTCACGGTTGCTGTTGAGTCAAAGAGTTAGTTGAGAACTTTTGTAACAACAAAATCATAATTAAGGAGTGACTCTCACTAAATAAGCTCTATGCTGCATTTTCCTCATATTTTTGTTTATATAAAAACAGCGAAAAACTGAAACGACGTACAGTTTCTGCGCACCAAATTTAAAATTTATACATCTAAATAAAACCTGGGTAGAAGAAGCACAAGCTCAATAAAGCAATTCATAACATATCCAGAAGGTCGTTCACGATTCCGCCAGTTGAGTTTCTGCGCAACTTAGCAACGCCTCATTCCAACAGCAAACATGAATACCCCTAATATGCTAAAGTTTTTGCAAAATGGTAGATCGATATTAATTTATATATTATATAGGTATGTGGGATGTAGGTGGAAAGGGGAATGAGGCCACCGGGATTGCACTGAGAGTGAGAGCGAGGCATAGAGAGCAAACATAATGAAAATAAAGTAAAATAAGAATAAAGTAAGTAACCATCGCTGACGCACACGAGAGCAAGAGTTAATCGATCGCAGAGAGCAAAACAACGAATGAATGATGTTTGATGTAAAGTGCAAATGAAGTAAGCACTAAATAATTTGAATATGTAAATAAATATTAAATTGTGATTAAAACCCACAGGTATATTAAATAACTTTGAACGATTAGCTGTTTAGACACTCACTTTAGTAAAATTTAAACAAGAAATCGTTCGAGTAGTTTGCCAACAAATATGTGAAAAAAGTGGAGACTCCGAACTTCTTCTTGTGAATAGCAAATTATACGCCAGTAGACATCAGACCATTGACAAGGCAGCAATTTGATTGTATTTAAGAACTACTAAAAAAAAAATAATGATAAAGGACTAAATTATATAAAATCTCCTGCTAACATTTATGTTTTTTTTTTTTTTTTTTGTTAAAAAATGTGTATATTTTATTAAGCAATAATATAAAATTTGTGTACTACTACCTAAAAATGACAGCTTAAACAAATTATAAGTTATATAAAAAACAAAGATAATTAATGACTAAAAAGAAACATTAATATATACATAACAAAACTAAACATTACAATATTCTTTAATTACTAAAGATTCAACATTAATATTATTGAAGATTTTATATAAATTTACTAAAGGATTCTCCTTGGGAGATCCTGTGGGTGGCACCGTTTTAATCGTCTCATTCGTGCTCTGGAAGACGGTCTTTCTGAATTTAGCAGTCGTGCTAGCAAATTTGGATGAGATCCAAGACGCTCTAAATACTTTTTGGCCTGCAATTGGATAACATCTCCTATTTTAGGCACCCTCAAATCTTTTTCTATATCCCTAGTACGCATATACCAGGGAGCGCCGCACAAATTACTTAATATTTTGCTCTGGACAACTCTGATTTTATTTAAGATCGATTTCGCTGCTATTCCGTAAATTTGAAGCGCGTACTTCCATATTGGGCTTAAAATAGATTTGTAGATCGAAACTTTATTAAATAAGGAAAGCTTATTTCTGGGAGCCAGCAACCATGACATTTTCCTCGCTTTGGATTGCACAGTTTTTTGCACCATTGTAATGTGCCTCGAGAAGGTTAGCCTCCTGTCCAGATTAACGCCAAGATATTTGTGCGCAGTTTCATGACGCAATGCAGAGCCGAGCATTGATATACGAGACGAATTTCGCCTCTTCGTAAAGGTGACATTGGCGCACTTGCTGGTGTTGATGCCGATATTCCACATTAGCGCACTAACATTTATGACAAACAGCCTTTTTTTTATAATGTTATGCAACATTCATATCCCGACATAAAAGATCGTGCTTCCCATGTACCATATATAAAGAGTAGTATATTGATTATACCTTGTACCGAAGGTTGATATTGCCAAGCTTGTTAGCCACAAATAATACATACTACAAAAATGATTAAAGTCGGATAGCAACTTTAAAAGATGTAGGTAAAAATGTATAAATTTTAAACCCAATATTTAAGCCAAAATCGGAATGAAGACTCATAAAGACTCTAATATAAAAATTACTTTTTCGAGGATACCACCAGCCAGACCCATTCAATAGAAAATTTGTGAAGGCTGAGAGTATTTTGTAGTCGGAATGTTCCGTTTGTAACCATCACACTATTGTAATACTCTAAGCTTAACAAAATTAAAGAACATAAATAATTTGATCAATTCTCTCTGGAATTGTCTAAAGAGCATTCAAAGTTCTTGCAATTGTACCACCTTTTGCTCACGCTTTTTTTTTTTACTATTTACAGGACTTTCAGCCCCCAAAACGTTTGTCATTTATTGCGGTTTTGATGAACTTTCGGTTCGTTGCACTTTAAAGTGCTGTTGTTGTAGTTGTTGTGATTGTAAATGTTGCAGTTGCATCCGACCTGATCTTATTTAAAAAAGTTGAACACAAATTAGCTGGTTTTGTGGACAATATAAATAAATGAGCAACATTTAATAAGTCAATTCAATTGAAATTGAATGCAGAAAGATGCTGGCTTGATTAAATTTAAAAGGTTAAAGTTTTTCGAGCTTGCAATCTCAATGACAATGCAATTAAAACTTCAGTGCAAGCTTCTATATTACTTTTAAGTTTTATTACGAACTGGTAATGGCACAACTTGTTAAAGATAAATATTGCTTTTTTGTGAGGTACTCGCAATAAGAACGCTCTAATTAAGCATTTTATGTGTGTGTGCATGTGTTAGTTTGGTTACACATGGCGTATGCGCAATGTTCGCGAATGCCAAAGCCAAGTTTTTTTTTATTTTAACAACTGACACTTGAATGTGAGACTGTAGCATGTGGCATTGGAATTTTGTTGGAAATATATCTTTCTTTTAATTGAATTTCATCTAGTGTCACTGTGTTAGACACTGGCACTTAAAATACAAGTTCCCCCCCTTGGATACTACACTCCCTTGTTTTGAATCTTTTTGTCTTCTATAGTGCTTTTTACCTTTTGCCTTTTGTGCATGTCACGTTGGCTGGCAAAATTTTTATGAACTGCGTGCAACACGGCGGCAACTACAACAACAACAATGAGCTCAAGAAATGTGCGACAGTAACAACTCTACTGATTCATGTGCCCTCTACGATGTATCTTAGCATTTTGTGTTTCAACGGCAAACAAACGACAACGACAACGACAACTACAACAATTACAACAACAACAAAAAACAACTCCCAGTGAGCGCCTTGCAGCGCATTCCTGCTTTGTTGTTGTTGAGCTGATATCATCGTGTCAGGGATTTTCTAGCAAAATTTAATAAAAACTTTATGTCGCTTAAAAGAATGTTTATGGAAATTTTTCACTTAAACTTGCGCAAAGTAATAAATGTAAACAGAATTCCTGAGAAGGTGCGACAACAAAATTCGAACGGCAACAAGCGGCAACAAAAACAACATCGACTAGGCAGCCTGAAAGTTTTTCCAGCAGAGTCAACAGTGCGGTTAATAAATATACGAGCAGTTTTATAAAAATAAAATGACAAATGCCTTAGAAAACATTGATGAAGCTGAAATGCTCTATACAAGTACAATGTTAGATACAATATTCACAACTAAGCTTTTTTTTTTATTAATGTATTGGCAATCAGCCTACTTAAAACTAAGGCTATAATGCAATAGGTAAATCAAGTGAATCGCTACTCAGGCCTGGTGTTATGGTATTATGAACAACTAAGCTTAAAAAAAAAAAAAAATATTAGTGTTGTTGCGTTTACATTTCTGACTCAGTTTTTTGCTTTTTCAAAATCGTATTAACCGATTTAACAAATTTAAAGCAAACCGAAGGTATCAACAATGTAAAACTGTAGTTAGTTTGAATAAATTGTGAAAGTTCTAGAGATAGTACAGTCAACGAAGGCTCAAAAAAGCCGTCTGCTGGAAAAAGATAATTCATGAATAAAACTATCAGGGATCGTTAGGGAACTTGTTCTAAGTCTAAAACCGAGTTTTCGTATTTGTGGGTAGGGGGTGTGGAATTCTATTAATTGCTGGAAAACTATTAATCGTAGATAATTTCAATTACTGCAGCAAAATATATGGGTAAAATTTCCAAAAAACTCTTTTTGAGATATTTGCAAATTATTTGAAAAACGCCAAACACGATTTAAACTTTTAACTTTAAGCAGGCATTGTGCTTGAACCAACGTACAACTTTGATTTAAGTTTTGTTTGATAGATAATTTTATTGGCAATAATTTCGACGTTTAAAACATAACTCTAAGTTTGACAGAAATCAAGATATCAGCAAAACCCGTACCAACGTATATTGCCAGGGAACGGTGCCACGCCCCCTACCCACAAATACGAAAACTTGGTTTTCCCTGAAAGTTTCACCCATTAAGAATTTTTTTCCAGCTGAAACTCTTCGTTTACCATACAAGGAGAGGAATACTTTGGGCTATTGGAGCCAAGCTTTGTGTTTAAACATTGAGTGGTCTGGGATGTGGAAAGTCCTTGAGAAAAAGCCAAAAATAATTTTCATTGGGTAACTTAAAATCAATCTGCAGGTTTTTACATACAGAGTGTGATCTAAAAATAACTAAACTTTCGCTAGGGCAGAGCATTGCAAGGATGTCATCTCAACAGCTGAATACAATCCAGATTTTCTTGATTCCATTAGACCAACGAATTTTTGATAAAAAATTAAATTTGTTTCATTGACCATCTGACAGTGTATCAAAAGAAAGTGAAAATTTCTTGCAATTTATAGGGTAAATAATAATTGGTATAACCACTAGTACACTTTTTAATTTAAAAACAATTTGCCGCATAGCTAGTAACAAGGTGACTTTTATTGTGTTGATGTATCTTATGATCATCTTTTTAACTTCACGAGTCCTTGAGATCTGCGGGCAGAAGGGCATGTCTCAACCGAGGTCGGTCATAAAAAGCATTGGTATACCATAAACCAATTATGCCTTATACAGGGTATACAAAACAGAAACACAAATTATCCTATAAACTCCAATACTAACTAGGTCTATGCTCGAACGTAACAAACGGTCTCGAAAGCTTTTTAAATATTTAATAAAAATACGTTCTTTTTTTTGACACTCCCGTAAAGATAGCAATTTTGAATGTTTACACCTATTACTGTAGACGTTACATGCCGCTTAACAACGTCATAGGAACTTTGCAATTTACCTTAAAGTGTATTGAAAAAAATAACGTTGCATACTTTTAGGCAAATCGCTTGTGGCCTCGTTTTGTTGCTATGAGCTTGAAGCTGTCTCTCTTTGCCGGCAATAATACAAATGCGATACAGTTTGTTGCCAATGTTGTTGTTGTTTTTGTAGTTGCCCCACGGCTAACAACAGGAGCAGGTAATACCCCGCCTTACGTGCCCCACTGTTGCTTATCCTTCGTGGCGTCGCGTTAAAATAATGTCGATGGCAAATGAGATTGTATATTACAATAAAATGGAGTGAAGTACAAATTAGAAAACTTGCAAATAAATTTTAAGAACGCAATGCTAAAGAACCAAATGAAAACTGGCAAATGGCAACAACAAAATGCGAACAAAACAATAAACAAGAAGCAGCAACAGCATAAAAAAGAGAATTAAGTAGAGAGCAACAAATAAAAAAAGAAAGGCAAAATAAACACAAAGTGAACAAAAATGAAAAAAAATAGCAAAACTTTTGCAACTTAAACGTGTTTTGTATTTGTAGCTGATGCTGTTGTTGTTGTTGTTGTGTGGGAACATAGACAAAGCAGGTTGCTAAAGTGCAACAACAATAAAAATTGAGTAAAATGGCAAATGGCAGAGAGCCGTGTGAAGTGGAGAGTAGAGCAGAGCTACAAAAAAAAGGGTCGGAGAGCCCCAGCAGATGTATAAGTAAATCCAAACAATTTATTGTTGTACTCTTAACATTCTTCTTATGCGCAGTGATGTTGCTGTTGTTGTTGTTGTTGTTGCCTGCCTGCTGCCGCCATTGAAGCAAACATAAGCGACTTTTCAATGAGTTTCGAAAGTTATTGAAACATAAATTATATCGCACAGTGCACGCACCATTCAGAAAGAGCGAGTGATAGGGAGCAGAAGAGAGGCAGGTAAAGAGAAAGAGCAGTGGGTCTCTTGTAGAGCCAGTCGCTAAGGCAGTCGTCAGAGTGCGTCCTGGGGCACTCGGCACCCGCATAGCCACAACCAAAGCCACAGCACCACAAATACGCCCAGCAATATACACCTCTCAAACAAACATACATACATGCGTACATAGTACACTCCCCGCCAAAGTCTGCGTACAGTACATAAAAAGATTTAAATAATGTAGGTATAATGGTATATACTAATGCAATTATTTCAACGTGATATGAAGAAATGCTTTATATAAGTCTCTATTAATTTAATTTTGCGTATTAAAAATGATTTACGAAAACTAGTTGAAAAAAATTTGATTATTAATTTCCCATTTTAAACCATTTGCAGCTCTACATTTGTATGCCATGTTATATTGCTCAAAATATATCTTATATACCTATGTATATATATTTTATAACATCTTCTTTTGTTAGGGTACATCTCAAATTGCATTTAAATACGATAAAACACACAACAATAGTTACAGTGTAAATTTAATTTTGAATATTAAAATTTTCACCTTCCAAACTTTCCAGAATTTAACTGCTTTCGATAACACAGTGTTTTCCGAAAATATGAACGGACTTAAATTTTGTTCAAGCTGTGTATTTATTTGTTGAAAAAATTAAAAATATGCCAAGAATGGTAACAAATAACAACATCAGATATCCTGCTTTACCTACATTGATACATTGGGGATTATATATGTGTTCTAAGGAAAAAGGGTATGACGGTGGGCAGAACAGGTCAATGTCAAAGTTTCGTTATTAATTAGTGTTAGAATTTGATTGAAATTAAGTAAAGTAATAATCTGGCAACTCTGTATACCTACCGATCTGGCAAATCTGAACACCTACTGATATGGCAGCTCTGTATCCCTACACGTAAAGGGTGTTTTTTTAGAGTTGCACAAGCTTAAATCATATTAAATCAAAGAAATATAGTTTTAATATCAATGAAACGGGCTTTATTGGATAGAACATTTTATGAAATTAATGTTTAAATATGATTTCGCCTATGTGGCCGCCACGGCTGGCGCGTACAAGGCGCAATCTGGAACACAAATTTTATATCGCTAATAATTCTTTGAATGTTGATTTCCAGGTGTTCAATTGTCTCTGGCTTATCGCCGTAGACAAGTGACTGTAATTTTCTGTGGATGTAATGGTAATTCGATTATTATCCTCACTCCAAATGCGACATTTCTGCTTATTACGTAAAATGGGCTTCATCGGAGAACAAAACTTTGAATTTTGAATAAGCTTGACTAACGGAAGCATTATTTTGATAAAAAATTTGGAAGCGCTGCTCTGGTGTAAGTGTATCCATAATGAAATGTCAACTATCAGCTGTAAAATCGGTCAGAAAAAGCAGTGTTGTCAACTCATAGTTGCGAAACTCTTAAGACCCGAAATAAATTATCATTTTTCGGTTAATATTTTTAATAATTAGGCTTATATAAGTCGACTTATCGAATTTGGTAGTCATAGCATGTTTAATAATAAAATAAGGTGGTAAATGGTTGATGCTTAAAGGGAAATGGATCTTAGCATTATCGTAATAATTGTGCAGCATACTATTTCGTACGATATTGCGAATCTTTTTATGAAATGGTGCCTTCTTCTGTCTGGTTGTCAAGTTGGACTCTTAAATGCTGTTTGTACAATACGCAGACTTATGCGCGCTAGTGTGCATACTATGGCGTGTATATGAATGTACATATACATATATAGGACGATATATAAACACCCCTTTATTGCTGAAGGGTCTTTTGGTTTGGCGCAATTTTTGTGCATGGCAATTAAGTTAAATATTTCTTTTTTCCTGTTAATGTGCTTTTCTTTTCTTCGTTTTTTTTCGTTTTTCTTACACGTGCCACGCACAAATTTCCTTTATTTAAGAGTGGTATTTATTTGTATTTATTTATACCTGAGTTTAATATAGATCTATATGGTGTATGTGCTTTATTTACTATAATTTTTTTCCTATATTGTATATATAAAGCAGTTGCCATTTGTTTGTTTTTATACTGTTTAAGTTTATCGTTTCGATAAGCGAGACAAGTTTTTTGTAGTATATTTAGCGAACAGTTTTTTGATTAAATTAATAAAAGTAGTGTCAAGGTGGCCGATAGTAGGATAGCATTTGGTTGAGTCCTCCTTGCATAAATCCTTTATGTGGTTTGAAACACGGATTATTGCTGTGGGAAAAATACAAAGTCAAATAACATATCTACGATAATCCTGCTTCTTTATTGTAGCGCCCAAAAAATTTGTTGTGCAGAGCACGCAGTTGCACAATCTTTCCATAATGTAGCAAATTTGTTGTTTAGTAGCGAATTATCACCTAAGGAATCGTTTTTGGACAGCTACAAAGGAAACAAAAATCATAGGAAATAAGTGGATTAAGCAACCACCACTTATCTAGGAATAGGTTCAAACTCTAAAATTTTATTTATTTATTTAATTGAAAGGGGCACAACAAACAAAGCTCAGCTAAATTATAAATAAAAAAATTATATTAAATATTGAAAAATAGAACGAGGGAAAAAAATTAATGTGAACTAGTCCGCGTCTCTAGTTCAGTGGGGGAACTTTTCAACGATATGCGCCGACTAACATCAAAAACTGGCCAGAGACTTGTATTTACAATAACCAAGTCGAAAAAAGAAAGTCCCAATAAAAAATAAACATTATACAGGGCTTTTTTTTTTAGAGGTTCACAACTTTGAGCTGGCAACACTGCTTTATCTGACAACCCATTTAACGGCTGATAGTTGACATTGCATTATGGATAGGCTTACACCAGGAGCAACACTTGCAAATTGTTGAATTTTTAAACAAATAATGGTTCCGTTTGTCAAACTTATTCAAAATTCAAAATTTGGTCTCCGATGAAGCCCATTTTTGGTTGAATGGGTACGTAAACAAGCAGAATTGTCGCATTTGGAGTGAGGATTATCCGCAAGCTTTTAGACCTTTTTAAGACTTTTTTAGACCTTAAATACTTTAGATTCGCAGCTTTCGGAAACTACCTTCTGCACAAAATTAGACAAATCGTATGAGATCCAGTTTTAAAGACAAGGCAGAAGCCTACAAGAGGACTATCGCTTATTGAGTCAAATGCTTTACAGAATAATATAATATAAGTATAAATGACGATAGCATCCCCATCAATGGTCAAACAATTACTACCATTTACTTTATAATTCTGTTCATTCTCTTAAACGATGGAAATCTTTTGGTCAATGCAATAGTTTGGAATCTTGGATTAATCGGCCGTGCTCCGGAAAACGAACCAATTTAATCGAATTCGTTTATTTTCGATGAATTCGTATATTTCCCCTTACCTTTTCCGATAAATTATCATGTTGTGTTGACAAGCTTCAAAATGGTTTCCACAGCTCTACATCTTTCTATTACTTTATATTGTTAACGTTTTATTTATATTCAAAAATTGTCATTACTTTGTTATTCTTTTTTTCTATATAAAATTACACAAAAATATTTCTTTAGCAACAACATTTATTGAAATCAATCGTTTTGGTGAAATTAGAATTAGCAACCTTTCGGTTTAAAAACGAATCCGAGTGAAATGTTCGGATTCGTTTCTGGAGCCCGGTCGAATATCTTCATTTTATCGCTTATCGAAAGATTTGTGCGAGTGACATGATTTTGTGCCAAACATTTTTTTAACGCGAAATCTTTAGCTTTGTAATGAATCGTTCAAATCAAAATATTGGTGGTTTTCAGCTATTACACTTACAGTTTGTTAAGATTTGTAAACATATGGTTAGTTCTCAAAACGAGAAGATTCAATATCTAAAGCACAGTTAAAAAAAAAAAAAATTAAACAGCCGCTGCACGTAGGGGCCGAACACTTTCGGCTGCTCAAACAGACACGAGTCGTACCGCATGCCGAAGCCGCGACCTGCTGCTAATTTGCGACGAATAACACTAGTTTACACGAAAAATTAACCATCGTAAAAAAGTGCTTTTTGGCACTTATTTCAGTTATTCGTCAAAATCTCGTGAACAAAATTTTGCATCGACATGATAGATGATTAGATTAGAATTGTAGATATTATGGAACATAAAAGAGAAAAAAATTACTTTGTATCTTTTCTGGGGTTTTCAATACATCCGTTTGCCTGAACCACTATATTTGGATCACTTTTTCAACTTTGGAAGAAAATAAAAAACATTAACCCAAAGTAACATTTTTTGTTTTAATATAAATGCTTTTGCTATAAATTTATTTGCCTGCTCTATAAAGATTGTCTGCGTAAATTTGTGGTTTTGGCTGTAAGGCTAGTAAAAGTGCAGAAGCCCAGCTCCAAAATATGCTGACGCAGGTATAAGAAGAAGAACACACAGTAGATGCAGCCACTAAATTTAGAGTTGATTGCTTTTGCAATAAAATAAAGCCTACCTGTGACATTTGAAAAAAAAGGATTAATCATCCCAATTTTTTTTTTTTTTTGTGTTTCCAGGTAGTTTTAAAACATATAATGTAATTTAATTTGTACCTGTTACACGTTTTCTGGCTGTTGGCTTAAAATTAGTAGGTAGTATATATTGCCTGAATAATTTTTTTAAATATAATTCAAGCATTGGTTTTATAAGTGTAACGATGTCTTTGGAAAACGCAAAATTATTTGAGTTGTTCGAAAACTCCATAAACGCGAAGGAGTTCGTTTCGGCCAACAGAAAAGAACTTAACGTTGAGGAAGCAAATATAGAGAAATTGCTACCCTAAAGAGCAAACTTAATCTAATTTATGCCGAAATAAAAAACAAAGTTGCAAAACTCCACTATAGTGATGGAAGTCTCAGAAGTATCTCAAATAAAAAAAATGTTATGTGTCCATCTTTATCAATGGCAAATATTACACAGGCAACAAAATCCAACTTCCACACAATATTGCGCAGCTCTCAGGTATCGTATCACATTGCATGGGTACTTATTTTAAGGCCTGAACATTTTTCTTTCAACTAAAATTTAATTCATTAATATATTTCAATTAGCTTAGCAAATATGATTTTTGAAACGCTTTTTCGGCTTCCGTGCCACTGTGCGATGGTTCATTCGATGACTCGCAAATTTGTAAACTAGTGTAATTTAGGAAGTACAGTGCGCGAAAAAAGGTTAAAGCCACTTACATTTTTCAATAAAACTCGAAAAATTTCAAATATTTTTGGATGGCTTTTTACATACCTACTTATTAAGTTACTATTTTATCGTATATATAAAAAAAAAATTCATAGATATACATAAAAAAAATAATTTTTTTTTAGGTTTTTTGATTTTTTGCGACTTTTTGGTGCGAAATAAGGTTAAAGCCACTCCAATATTTTCGCACTAAAATCAAATTTTTTTAAACATCTTTTTAATATTTCGTGTGTTTACCTTTAGCATCATACAATGCGAGTATTCGACGTGGTAGACTGCCATACTGTGCTTATATTTTGGACGTGAGAGATGTTTTCCCAAGCCGCCCCGATGGCCACCTTAAGTTCGTCCTTTTCGTTGTATTGTCGGCCATTTCCGTGCACTGCGCGTGCCAAAAGTCCCCAAACATTCTCGATAATGTTATATCTGGTGATTACGATGGCCAATTGTTGAAAAGATCGATTCCATTTTCACGAAGAAAGGCTGTTGTCGATCTGGCCGCATGAATCGGTGCATTGTCTTGATTAAATTTCCAGTCTATACCAGTGCCCTCAAAGCAATGTGTTGGAAAATTGGATCGAATCATTTGCTGATACCCTTCCGCATTTATTCTTGTGGAAATGAATGTTGGTACCATCTTTTGGAGGTACCCAATGGCACCCCAAACCATAACCGATCCACCGCCATATTGGCGCAAAAACAATGTTTTTGGTTCGGTACGTAAATTGTTCCCACAGTAAGAAAATCCGTCTGGGCCATCCAAATACAACTTTTATTCGTCCGAAAAAATAATTTTTGCCATTGATTTGTGCAGCGCAGGTGGTCCAAGGCGAATTTTTGAAGTGCTGCTATATTGTCTTGTGACACCATTGGCTTGAGGTTAATTTTTTTTGTATTTAAAGTGTTTAGACCCGCCTAAAAATTGTTGAAGACGGCGACCACCAACGGGTACATCATTTCCACATCTTAATTGGACAGCAAACTTAAAACTGTTAGCAACACTTTGGATTAAGTGACGCTTTTGGGCACTTGAGATCATCGATGGTCGGCCAGCTATGTAGTTTTTGTCATAATTTTGGCGATTTCCTAGGAAATTTCTAACAGCATCTTTGCTGCGACCAATTTCCTTTGCTATTTGACGATTTGACATTTTATTGCAATCTTTTACTGTAGAAATTTTGGCTTTTTCGGCCTCTATCAATAGTTTAAGGGCACCCATAGAAAATTGATCGAATTTCGAATGATAACTTCTTTATAGATATTATGAAATTGAATTACAGGATGGAGAAGGTGCATAACAGTGAAATATGACAACAAAAAAACAATAAAATTTAAACATCATTGGTTTTCGCGTAGAAAACGTCAAGTGGCTTTAACCTTATTTCGCACCAAAAAGTCGCAAAAAATCAAAAAACCTAAAAAAAAATTATTATGTATGTATATTTTGAATTTTTTTTTTATATATACGTTAAAATAGTTACTAAATAAGTATGTAAAAAGACATCCAAAAATATTTGCAACTTTTCGAGTTTTATTGAAAAAAACAAGTGGCTTTAACCTTTTTTCGCGCACTGTATATTCAGCGAAAATTTTCTGTAAGTCCGATTGGCAGCTCTTCAAATTTTTCTTACATGGCTCACGCTATTTATTGTACATTATATACTTATTATTCTCGTTTCTCTTATTTAATTTTGCTTATATACATCTGATGTGGGATAGTTAATTCTTTTATTTTTAATATTATCAACAACACATCATTGTATAATGTGTTCCGCCACCTTTACTTATGAACCAACGATTACATCCACGAAATTCCTTACAACTAAATGAACTTAGTAAACTCATAATAATTCTTAATATTAAAAAGAGCTTATTTATTAAATACAATACAAGAATGTAGCAATGGGCAAGTGTTTTCCGAAATCTAAATATAACCGACGACAAATTGAAGTGACTTTTTTGCGCAGTGTAATACAATTGCAACTTTTGACATTCTTGCATTCAGGAACTCTTCTCTATAATACGTTCATTTATACGAGGGTCATTCCAGAATTAGCCTACCGAATATTGGTAAATGTTCGAAAAAAAACAACAGGTTAAAAAGATGAAGTGCGTGCAATGATGAATTCTTAAGGCATTTCTATGCCATTGGAATGCCAATCATCTTAGCATCTAAAGAAGTTTCAGCGAATAAATCAAAGAATACATCAACTATCTGCAATTATATAGGACTTACTCGCTGCCCTTTGGTATCACATAGTAGAAAGGGCGTCCTTAACGGGCTGTTCTAAAAAAGATACAAATCAAAAGATGTTCTTGCTTTGAAAACAATAATTATTAA
Organism: Chymomyza costata; assembly: GCA_018150985.1. NCBI lineage: Eukaryota > Metazoa > Arthropoda > Insecta > Diptera > Drosophilidae > Chymomyza > Chymomyza costata. The sequence goes on along the minus strand of JAECWU010000668.1, from coordinate 289,629 downwards.
AACTACTCAATGTAGCATCTGTCAACTCGTTTTTACATAAGAACACAGCAAATGGAACATGTTTCCAAAAACTGTCATCAGGTTGGCTAAATGATTGAGTGTTTTTATAACTTAACGTTTGGAAAAGAGCTTAAGTATGTGATAGCATAACATCCCTTAAATAACAAACAATTGTTGCTTTAATTGGCTTATCAGCAACTCCCAATTCCCATTAAGATTTGTAAAACTAAACATACGATACATGTGCACAAAACATATCCAAAAAGTAATTTATATAAATTTTCTCTGCATATTGTTTATCTGTCGGTTTCATTTGCAAGTGATTCATCAACTCGTATGTTTGCTGCTACTAAAATCAAACTCTTGACCATTGTTGCCTCTAACATGTGCACATCAAGATCAGTTAACAAAATTGCCTAAACAAAACGTGACCATAATTAACTTGAATTGAATTTTCCTGGCCAAGTCAAAGGAGGGGATGATAAATGCCACAAAACGCAAAACGAAAAAGTACCGAGCAAAAAAAAAATAAAAATAAAAATCCCAATGGATGGGCACTTATATGTGTTACGGTTCACATATTTGGCACACCCGCTGACCTTTTGATTTGAAAGCACTCTACAACACTGAAACGTATGTGTGTGTGTGTACTGACCATTTGGGTTAGGGTTGCCATATTTTGTCACAAGCGATGTTGTCAGCTGGGCTTCGCCCTTTTCATGTTAATTTTGGCGAAGCACCAAAACCAAATGGCTTAATTTTTTTGTCCTTAACTGCATATGTTTTATAAGTGTAAGTGTTACACGGCAGTGTGTGTGTGCGTGTGTTGCTGGGTGTAAGTGTGTGTGTGTAGCAATTTTTCATCATTAATTATGGCGTTCGCTGTAACAAACATCAGTCAAGTTGCTCACACACACATGCAGCAGAGACCATTAGGACAGCTACATTGCCCTCTCTGGTACCCCCTTTTGACAACCACCGCCGCCACTTTCCCTTCTGTCATCATCATCAGCAGCAGGCAGCAGCAACAGCGCTGTTGAGATGTCAGCCGCACACTCGGATGTTGTGTTGTCAACTCGTGTGTATGAACAGCAGCGCCAACCTCGCATTACCTATCTTCTCTCACTCTCTCACTCACTGTACCCACTGTGCCCACTGTACCCATTGCCCCCATCCCCATCTCCTCATCCACTAAGCAAGTTTGCCTTTTGTTACAGTTGATTATTTCATGCCTTTCTTTATTTTTTTTGCGCTGCGCATTTTTATGCGCATTTTATGTTTGTATTTTGTGGCTCTATATAAATATATACACACATACAGTCAGAGCAATAATTATTCGGACAACTTAAAATTTTAAATTGAAAATGCAAAATTCATATTTGGTATAGACAAAAACTTCAAAAATTCGAACTGTTTTATACGGACGCTAGTTAAATGAAGCTGTGCCACCTCGAATCTGTTCGTTAGTGCCAGTTAAGTTAAGGCTAATACGCAGAAGTGTGAAACCGCGTGAAAGAAACCAAAACTTCATATAAGAAAAACGCTAAGAATTAAAAAAAAAAGCCTTTAAGTAAAGCTGTTAAAGGATTTTCCGTTCTAAGGCAACGTTTTGCTAAATTTTGTAAGTAAAATGCCATTAGATATTATAGACAATGGATTCGTATCACAGCATTTTTATTTCGAGACAAAAAAAGGGGCTTGGTACAGTCCGAATAAGATTCATAAGTACAGGATATCGACGTTCAAGTCAACAAAAAATTGTCAAAACACTGATATCAAAATTTGATAAAAAACTATTAGATCCAAATCAAAGCCATATGTCCAATATTTAGAAATTAATTTTATATAATAATAAATTTATATATTTAAGTTAATGGTTAATTTTCAAAACAAAAGGTTTTGTATAAAATGTTGAGAAAAATAGCTCGTTCATCTCTTTCGATGTGTGGCCGAAGATATGATAAATATTTAAGACATTGCCTAAGGACTCCACAAATTTTTGGTTGTATAGTAGTAGTATAGTAAAAATAAACAAAAAAGGGGTTGACCAGGAAAAAATTGCATGCTGGAATTTCTGTTGCTTAGTGAATTAAGGACCATCCAAAAAGTCTAAAACCAAAAAGGTGACCTTCACTCCCTGTAGGGTTTACCATTATTTTGACTTTTGTTTTAGTCAATTTAACTCAAATTCAATTAGTCGTACACAAAAACATCCAAGGCAATAAATATTCAAAATTGAATTTTCAATGAAAGGTATACCCAGAAGTTCATATTTTAGGCGGTAGATGGCGCCTTTTTAGATCTAAAAAAAGCATAAAACAGTATTTTAGTAGTAGTTCCTAAGTTAGAATGCTTTAAAGTCTTCCCGCTCCTTGAAAAACATGCAAGCGCTGCGCTACCACCAGCAAGTCAGCGCCCCTTGCCGTTCAATATGTTTATAGATTGTTGCTGCCATTTTTTTCCATATGTTTTATCTAAAATTAGGGCTTTCCAACAAGAGGTGTTATTTTGAATCACCCGGTATTTCGGTAGCTGTCACTTTTGAAGCTTTTATTCTTTAACATTTGACAAGTAGAAACTACGCCATTACTAAAAATAGAACGATACACGCTTCAACAACGCATTAAAATTCACTACAAATATGGTGAAAATCTTCCGTCGAAAAATCATCTGGACTGATGAGGCCCATTTCCACTTTGGTGGCACGTCAACAAGCAAAATTGTCGCATCTGGGGCTAGGAAAACCCAAGAGTTATTGTTGAGAAGCCTCTCCATCCTCAACGTGTGACTGTTTGGTGCGGTTTATGGTCCGGCGGGGTCATTGGACCTATCGAGGACATAGGGCAGCCCCTTTGCGATTAGGTTATGGAAAATTTCATGAAAAGGATATGGTCCTGTAGGCGTGGTCGTCGTGGCCATTTGGCTGATATTGTTTTTCATTATTACCGGTATACCTTCCTCTTTATTATAAAATAAACATCCGATCATCTATCTCAAAAAATGGCATACCAAAATAGCATCTCTTATTGGAAAACCCTATATAACCTAATTTAAATTACAACCGCTAAATTGAATGTTTAAAATGAAATACAAGTTTCTTACGAATTTCTGAAACGATAACTACAAAAATATCTTCATTCAAGTTATCTTTTAAATTTTCTTCCATCTTAAGAACTAGGCGTTCAAACAGACGGGGACAGTTTCTTATCTAGTACTCTAGAATGACAACCCGCCCATCCCTCAGATTTATGCGGGATCCGCAGAAATTTTGTCCCCAGGCAATGTGTACTTAAAAGATTATTTTATAGCTTTTGCTTTATCTATCGTCCCATGTGCAACTGTTTTAAGTTTAAGGCGAATGGGTTAAAAAATTAATAGAATAAAGAAATGGTAAGCTATCCATTGATATAAGAAACATACATTGAATGATATAAGGCGGAACTTTTACTGCCAGTTTAAATTATATTTTCTCTTTTTATCAATAATTTATTTCTAATCCTAAGTCTCCATACAAAGCTCTTGAGCTGCAATGCGATTATCATATTCCTCACGTCTGCTTTGATATAAAACACATGCCCCTGGCTTATCTGGATTACGGAATTTTGTTCGAGAAAATATTGTTTGGTATTTAAAATATGTTTGACAGTTGTTGCAGGACGCAGTAAACAAAGGAATTAAGCCCTATAAACCAACCAATGCAAAATTTTGTATCTTCATAAACAAACGAATGCATCTAAAATTTATACTTTTTCTGAGATTGCCCTAAAGGAATTGTATAAAATAAACTTGTTTCCCGTGCCATAGTAAGAAATCAAAGATATTTTGGTTACTCTAGCTCTTCCATCTTAAGAACTAGGCGTTCAAACAGACGGGTACAGACGCACATGTCTATATTGGCTTTTTTAGTGACTCTGATTATGCATAAGGTAATAAATATTGTGCATCTCCGAGGCTACATACATTTTAGGCTTGCGCAAACTAAATATACCCTTTCTACCTAAATGGACGGGGGTGCCTTAAATAATTGCTTTTATGATATTTGACCGTGACCGAATAATTTCTGGTCTGACTGTAGATAAACACATAAAAACCGTACGAAAAATATGCACAGCGATTCATTTTTTTATGAGTCTGCCCCATGTCTCCCCCGGACTCGCTCTCTACCTCAGCTGGCCAGCGTAATTGCTGTCCTCAAACGATGCGTTGCCGTCAGTTTTACATAATAATAATAAAATGAATTATAAAATAAAGTTACCTTTTTTTCCCCACCCCCCTCACATTTGTGTTGAAACATTTAAGCGTCCAACTAAATGATGCCAAATTTTATGTCCCCCATTCCCCACGCCCCTGAGCTGCTTTATTCGCGTAACATGCGCGAATATAATAACAACAACAACAACAATAACAAAGAGCAGGTAACACTCAAAAATTGACATTAAGAACAGGCATACAACCATAAAAAACATAACAAATGGGCGCTATAATGTGTGTCCTTAAACTGTCACTAAATCGATAAATTTTCATAATGGCCAGCCATTTAAATATTTAGCCACGAAGGGTTCTAACTACATGGCCCTTATTATAATATGCCTTATGTGTTTTATTCTTTGAGATACTCTTGAAAAGGTTTAATACTGATTTTGATCCGGCATAAGCTCAGAGCAAGTTGTGCCAGAGCTCCTTGCGATGAATCGTCTTTCTTGCATAAGATGGAATTTTCTTTATTGCTAATTGCTTTGAAACTGAAGCTTTTTGAAATGTTTTTGACCCCAACATTTAACTTGTCGTTTGATCTTACCATAGCTATAAATTGAGAGTTGCTGTGCAATATAAATTTCAAAACAATATTAAATCAAGAATAACTTCTACTTGAGAATAGGGAACAAGCTTTATATGAAGAAATAAGAGTGGCAAAGCAGATATTGCATAACTTATTGCCTTAGCAAATATCTTCTAGTGCTATTAAACGGTTGTACTCATCGATCCTATGCAAAGGAAGGCACGGCAGGCTTAAGTTCTTTATAACAAAATGCTGGTTTTCATCTCGGTGAGCGAATAAGCAATGTCCGTCTGTCGGATCTGTCGTTTGAACATCTCGATCTCCAGAAACTTAAGAGCTAGCTAGCGAGATGAAGTTTGTCAATTCATGTCGATAACATGCCCCATAAAGAAGTTCTATATGTATCTCAACCCGTTGAAGACGCCAAAATCCTCAATGCATCAATTCTAAATTAATCGCATTTAGTTTCTTGTTTTGGGAATCGTGTTTGCAGGACATCCCACTGTTAGGACCAACCTCGACTAATTAGTATTTTACATATTAGTTTAAATCAAATCTTGCATTCAAAAAGTTTAAGATACAAAACATAGATAATCAATCTCTTTGTCATTTGCAAGCGTATACTAAATTCGACCCTCTTTATAATAGCTCTGAACTTTTGAATTTATAATTTTTTATATTTTATAAGGCTGGATTATTGGAATTACCAACAAAACCCAACGAAGCGGACAACTCATAGATAGCCTCGTAGTAAATATTTTTTAAGGCAAGTGATGAGTTCCCTGTTACTGTTTTTTAAGAAAAGAAGCTGTCCTTTCTATCTTTTTGTGGCAACATCAACGCAAGGGCACGCACGGTGTGTGTCTTAAATGTCTTGGGTCTGGTCTTGGGACTGGTCCTGGTCTGGGATTGGGCTTGAGCTTGAGTAGCTCAACTGCTGGCAGTTGGCACTCACGCAGGCCCAGTTAAGTGTGCGTGTTCAAGGATGCATTTTTGCTACAAACCCGCACAGTGAGATGGTGTGGAGAGAGAGAGGAAGGAGTGAGCCAGCTCGATTGGTGAGGTGGTGACGGTGGAAGGGCGCAGGGCACAGGAAAACGAAACAAGACAAAGGCATAAAAACGTGTAAAATGGTCATAAGGGCTGCCAAAGAGTGGTTGGGTTTTTGCATTCTTAGACGACGCTAGCGATGAGGACGACGGGGTCTACGACGGATGGCCGTGCCAGTCAGCCTCTGTAGGCTTATAAAGTGCGACCAGCAAGAACAGAGGCAGTAACAGTCAGGAAGCCACTTGTGAAAGTTTCATGCACGCGGCCCCACTTCACATAGCGCAGCAGCGTTGGCTTAAGGTTGGGGGAGTTCCAGCGGCTGGGGCTGGATTCTCGCCAAGGAAAAAACAAAACATGGCCAAAGCCGCACTAGGCGTCACCGTCATCGTTCGTTTCTGGTGTTGTTCATGTCTTCAACTTGTCGTCGTCTTTCGATACTCTTTAAGTAGTTCTAAGCTCTATAAATTCGTTAAGATATTATATATTTAGGATGTGTGATAAAACTCATTTCGTGAGAATGCAATAATTATCTCAGAAAATTGTGCAGTTTTAAAAGCATTTTTTGTCGAATGATTCTAGGTCCGAGTCGGTTGGATTTGGCTTAATCGCTACCCGAAGTGATGTTACAAATTTATCTTCTGATCTTAATGTAACTTTTTTTGCTTAATTTATTCAAAATTTAAATAAAATAAACTAATAAAGTGTTTTTAACCACAAGCCCTTGATATATCATTACAATGCTCATTAGGTGCAGTTTTTAGAATCGGAATTATTACTAATCAAAAATTTTTTTTTACTTATGTATTTGCAATCTGTTAGATGATAGCGAGCTTTATGAATTCAGGAAGAACATCAGTATCCATCATCATCTGGAAGGTCTGAAATATAAATTTTTTTGGACGTCTAAAGTCCTTATAATTAATTTGTTTTTTGTGACGTTTGAACACAGCATAATGTCTATAAAACTATAGGTCCGATTCGGCAAGGAAACGATTTTAGTATGTAGAAGTGAAAAAAAAACCCAGGACAAAAAAAGGTTCCCATTAAATAAATGTCAGAATATCAGACAATTAATTAGATAATGTTACTGTTTCTAAAAAAAAAAAAATTCTTTTGGAAACTTCTTATGAAGAAGCGCTTTATAAAAAACCCATTTCATAATCTGTTCAACGAGTACTTCAGGAATACAATTGCAGATGATTCATTAGGAGAATTTTGTAGATGTAAATAATAATAATATAATAATATAATAATATAGTAATATAATAATATAATAATATAATAATATAATAATATAATAATATAATAATATAATAATATAATAATATAATAATATAATAATATAATAATATAATAATATAATAATATAATAATATAATAATATAATAATATAATAATATAATAATATAATAATATAATAATATAATAATATAATAATATAATAATATAATAATATAATAATATAATAATATAATAATATAATAATATAATAATATAATATTATAATAATAATGTAATAAATTTTCAATATGTAATTAAATTTTTTGTAAGAAAATATTGTATAATACGAAAGATACTGTGCTTTTGGGGGTACTGGGTAATTGCAATTATGATACTATAATGTTCAGTTAAATTTTGAAAGTTGCCTTACACAATGTCATCCAAGTCTCTGAGCTCGGTGTCTTCTTTGCTGCTATAGAGTATCAGGGATTCGTCCATGCCCAAGTTGTTCTTCCGTTTCCCCTTTTTTGCTCGCTTGCGTCGTCGTCAGCGTCGGCGTTGCCGTCAGCGTCAGCGTTGTCGTTGTCGTTGTAACTGCAAGTGCTTGTTAGTGCAGAGGATTGACGTTGACTGTAGCTAAAGCTTAGAAGTGGCAGCCTGCTCGTCGCAAGTCGCAAGTTGCAAGTCTCAAGTCTTAAGTTGCATTCCTTTGCAATTGTTCCGGCGCTTTTGTTTGTTGTGAATTTTTACACGAAAAAGTCATTTGAATATGCCACCCCAATCCACCAGTGCTCAAGTTGGCTCGCTTCTGGGGTTGCCTTGGATGGGGCTTGCTGCTAAGTTTGCCAAAGCTACTGTTGCAACCCAAGGAACAGAGGGTGGACCACATGGCAGCATGTGGTATTAGATATGCTAAATATATATTACATACTACTTGTGGTTACTGAAAGTAATACCAATGCGCTGATATTGGCATGTTCCTCTAGGTGATTCTCAAAAAACTTCAATTTTCATGGTTGGCTTTAGGCGCTGTACTTCCTTTGGGAGAGGCAACTTAAAGAGTTTGTAAATTAATGTTGACAAGAATTTTTTGTTAGTGCGCTATTATATAAAATTTTAATAGCTATTAGGAAACAAATTTTGTAAGCGGCGATTTTCCAAATTACTTGTATCTAAAAATTTGATTTTAATGTTGTAGATTTTTAGAAAGATAGATTAATTTAATCGTGCATTTAAACGTATACAATTTTTGTTGCTCAGATTTATTTTAAAGTACAAGCACAAATATTATTTGCCAGATCATTCAAAATTTCTCAATCGGACTTTCTGCAAAATCATAAAAGTATATTCATCTAAATAGGTATACTGGAAAAGTGTAAAGAAATAGTTCGCAAAATCGGAAACCTTATATATTATATCGCTTAAAATTTCGCATTACTCTCTTCTTCTAAGCGTTTCTTTCTTCCACTAAGTCACCAGTGTTCCGACCACATACTATATTCAAATATTGTGTAACCTTAGATTCTCATACTTGCTCTTATTACCATGACGCCTTCCTCAGCGCTTCTCATAACTAACAAACCTAGACTGCGTTTCGACCATTTAGTAACTCATTTAGCCCGATTATTTACAGTAATCAAATACGTAAAGCCGCATCCACAAGCTAACCACCAATTTAAGTGGCAGCATTTTGTACCCAGATCGTCTTACAGACACACAAGCAGTCTAAGGATGCCATCTGAAGTCTGTAGAGCTGGACGAAAACTAACGGCAGCAACTGCAGCAACAACTATAAATACAACGACAACAATAACAGCAACAACAACAATGTCTAAAACAACCTACGGCTAAATACAATACATATGTACAAGTTGTTTTGCTAAATTGTGCGTAAGCCAACTCAACGACGAGGACTAAGGAAATGTTAAAGCAACAACAACAACTACAACAATAAGGACAATGAAAACTTTCTCAAGCCCCGGCATGCCAATTCAAATAACACTTTTATTTTACTTGGTCCTAGTACTCGTAGAATGCTGTTTTAGGTATCGTACGTGTCTGTGGCGTGTGTGTTACATGATTGCCCAACAGCTCAAGCGTCTCACCTGACTCACCCAACTCACCTGGTTCACCAGACTACAGTAGAAAGAAAGCCTTGTCTACCTGGTAGCTGCTTCCTACAACCTTCTGTTCTACATGCCCATCCACTCGGACCATCCATAGTTGGTGCGTGCGCTCATTAGCATTCTGAAACGGCTTTATAAAATTCAAACACCAAGTACACTACGATTTTCCCAGCGCCCTCATCTACAAGTTGCATATATTTTCTACATTCCAGCATCCCAAGCAGCCCAAAACAACAACTGCATGTATACCATTTTTAATACTCTTTCAAAGGGTAATTATGGTGAATCAAAACTATTGAAGAAGTGTGCCACAGATACTTTATCCTTGTTCGAAAAGAACTTAGCTGCTGCATGCGCTATCTGCATTTTAATGTATGTCCTTGGGTATATCAATACTTTAAGAGTTATGACATCTAAAAAAGAAAATCAGTTATGGATGCGTCAACATTGTATTGTTTATGAAGCTCACATAGTCCTACATACCAAATTTAATGCTAGGTAAAAAAATTTACATTTTGTTAAACATTTTACTGGCAGCAGCGGCTGAAATCGGTAAAGTTTTACTTATAAATTTCGATGCATTAAAACTTTTCTTTATCCTTATCCTTTGTAATTTTATTGCATTCCTAATTACCAAGGAATTCCGATGATGGCTAAAAGAAGCATCTGATGCAACAACAATAATCTCTTCATTTTGTGTACCAGTATTTAAAATTTTTGTATCTCCAGCTCTTGCGGTTTCCGGGATCTACGTGTTCATAAGGACGCAAAAAGGAATAACAGAGTTAAAGAAATCTAAATTTCGCACATAATACGCATAGTCAGCCGTGCTCTGGAAAACGAAAAAACCAAACCGAACAATTTTATTCGGATTCGTTTTTATGTGCTCCGGAACACGAATTAATTTGTCGATATTTCCCTTTTCATTTTCGATAAAAATGTATATATCAATTATTTGTTCGATGGCGCAACATTATTATTTTTTGTACAAAACAGCTCACATGGTTGCCGCAGCTCTGCACCTTTTTATTACTATATGTTGCTTACATTTCATTTTCATTAAAACATAGCTATTTCTTTATTATTCTTTATATCAAATAAAATTACACGAAAATATAAATTTAGCATCAATAGTTTTTGAAATTAAACACGACTTGGCTATTTTTGTAACGCGGGTGCCCTGTCGCACCTATCGTCATGTATTCGTGTATGATATAATGGCTCACCTGGGTTTTGATTATTTGGGTCATTCTTAGCAATTTTGCCCAAGAAACTATGGGTCTTAAATGAATTTCGAGTCGCCCATTTTTTCAAAATAGGTTTTTATCAAAATATTCAAAAATCGACTTAGACATTGCATTCAAAAGGACAAAAAACGTTATTTTTTCTCTGTAAAAATAATTGTCATTAAATATCTAAATTGAAGTTGGCATAAATATAATCTAAGAATATCGAAGAATATTTAAAAAATATTTTCAGAATAAAATGTATTCTTTCCTCTTGCAACAAAACGTGCGGTTTCAAACAACATGGAAAATTCGTTTTGGTGGAATTGGCACCACCAAGCACCAAGCGAATCCGAATAAAATTTTCGAATTCGTTTTTCGGAGCACGGCCGAATAATAAATACACTTACATATCATAAGCACAATATTTACAATTTAACACAAGATAATAATCGAAATGTAATAGTCACAAAAGTTTTACCCGAAACATTGGGAAATGGATGAAATTCGAAACCAAAGCGGAACATATAGAGTATTTTTATATAGCATTTACCAATATTTGGCGGTATTTTGAAGGTGTAATGGAAAAAAATTATAAATATAACTCCAGAAAAACTCTTTTTGAACCTAATTAAAAGGATTCCGAAACTATGGTGCCTTGATGATTTTACTTGTCAAAATTATTTTTTTAAATATATATTTATAAACTCAAATTTTTTGGAACAAAATTGAAAAAAAAAAAATGAATTTAATGAATAAAGAGAGTAGTGTACAGGGACGCCCGCCTCTGCGATGGGAAGATCAGGCAACGGAGGATCTTCGTAGCCTTGGGATTTCCAATTGGCGCTAGCAAGTACAGGACAGAAACCGCTGGCGTAGGAAAATTTCTGCGGCCAAGACCGATAACCGGTTGTAATGGCCAAAATAGTAGTAGCAGAAGTACAGAAAAAATGTCTTGAAACCGAATTTTTTGTTGCAGAAGGAATTAAAACCAATTGGCAAAAAAGGTTTAAAAAAGAACGCATTTTATACTGAAATAATAATATTTGTACAAGCTTCAAGTTAAATATTTATTGACAACTATTTTTAATTACTTGTTTGCAAATATCATACACGAACCATGTGTACGATAGGTGCGACAGGGTTCCCGCTTTACACAAAAAATATTTCCCTTGCAGCAAAAATAGCTAAGTGGTGTTTAATTTCAAAAACTATTGATGCTAAATTTATATTTTTGTGTAATTTTATTTGAAAGATAGAATAATAAAGAACTTGCAATATTTTACTGAAAATGAAATGTAAGCAAATTGTAGTAATAGAAAGGCGCAGAGCTGCGGCAATCATATCAGCTGAGCATGAAAATTTATCGGAAAATAAAGTCAAATATACGAATTAAACGAATCCGAATAAAATTCTTCAGTTTGGTTTTTTCGTTTTCCGGAGCATGGCTATTTATTCAATATTTTCAAAAATTATATTTTTTGGCTTTGCCTTTTTTATAAAATTTAATACCTTAGACTTATCAGTAGAGTATTCAAACTTTGCTGCTCTAATATCACGATTTATTTTGGTTGTTGTTTTTGCTTTTACTCTAGTCTACTTAGCTTTATGCATGTATATATGTACTCGTATGTATACACTATACATATATATGTAGGTACATATATGTATATGTTAACCGTGTATTGTATTATTTTGCTTTTTATTATTGTGCTGTTTGCCTGCCAGCCTGCATATATATATTTTGTTGTTATCCCGACGGCTGTTCTGTTTCTGGTTCGATGCTAAAGCTTGTGCTGGTCCTAGTCCTGGTGCTCGTGCTCGAGCTCGTCCTCGTCCATGTCCTACTCTGTCCTGACTAGATGCGGCTTGCCTGTTGGCTGCTTGTCTGACTCGAGTTGCATAAATTGAATCTGAATTTGTGAGTAAATTGCACACAGGAGACACATTATTTTTGAATTTTGCCTTTTAAATTTGTGGCTTTTCACTTTGAGGCATGCCAAGAGACTGACAGAGCGAGCCAGAGACAAAAATATTAAGTGAGTGAGTGAGTGTTGCACATAGGCAATTTTTTTGCTCGTTTTTGTTGTGTGTAACAATCTCTGCACAACTTTGTGGTACTTAATGTTTTGCAATTTTCGTGTGACCCACTTGAAAGGCCATAACCCAGAGTTGGCTAAAAACACTAGACCTAGTATGGGAACTAGCAACCCAGCACCCCCTTGACTTACCTAAATCAATATTAATAGCCTACGCCTCTCTTTTAAATTGCATTGCACAAATTGCTCTTCTATAAATACACAAAATGTTTATTTAATATGAGCCCTGTTCGTGTTCTAGGCCTTTGGTTCTGGGTTCTGGTTAGGTTTTGGCTGCCATATATGACTAAGCAACTTGAACTCAAATCCATTCCATATGCAAATTGTTTTTATAAATTTGCAACAACGAATTATTGTTGTTATTGCACTGCAGCAATTTGTATAACAAAGTTTTGCAGGCAAAGGAAAGCCAAGTAATAGCAAAGCAGCTGCTGCCTCAGCTTTACGCCATGGGTAACTCTTTTACAAACCAAACTTGTTTGAAAAAAAAAAGAATCATTCATAGCTTGAGATTATTCGAGAGAATCTGGTTGGTTGAAGGCCCTAACCCTAGGATTTTATATACGAAGGAACTCGGTAATGCAACTTAATGAGAACGAATAATCGAAAATACAAGTTTGAAGAGAGGGTAACTATAACAAAACGAAGATTCTGTATCTGAGGAGAATCCTATCTCAAATGACACTGCTATTTCCAGAAGAAACAATGTGAGATGGCTCACAACGGCCGCGAGAACAAAATCATTTATTTTATTAGGAAAGTCCGACCGACTTATTCTAGAGTATCTATTATAAGAAATTCAAAATTAAAGCTAATATTTTTCTTAGAAATTAAAAAATAAAGATATTATAAATAATTCTTTAATTTCTTAATTTTTCTGAAATTGGCACGTAGAAACTAAATTTGTTGGGTTTCTTTATTTTGTGGCTTTAGTTTTCAGAAAATCGTTACATATCAGGTATCGGTGATTTTGGTAACGAAGACAAACAATTCTTTTGTCAAGCCCGCTGAAATTGATTAAAGTTGGAAGAATTCGAAAGCAAATAAATTAAATTTTGTATTACTTTGATTTTTGCCTAAGCTGATTTTTATCATAAGATGAAACAAAAAACCTAATCGCAAAAAAAAATACTCGGACTCGTTTTTCTAAGCCTGTTAATTACTATGTAGTTATAAAACTTTGGATAAGAATTCTTATCAGGAGAACTAGTAGTTCTGATCGGTCGATACAAAATGCTCTATTAATAATACGGTTCACTTCAACTAAACTGGCATCCAAAATTGACTTCATGGTTTTTTGGCCTTTTTCGTTTGTGAATGTATTACAGACTGACAATACTTTGAGTACGTGTAAGACTTATGAATGTGGCTAAATGAACTGAAATCAACTTAATGAGTTGAATACTGTAACAGAATAAAAATCTCAAAATACGATAACGTATATATGTAGCTTCGTAAGTTACACCATTTTAAGAACGGCAGAACCGATTTAAAAATAAATATAAATATGCTGGAAAAATTATTGAAAAAAAAAATTTTGATGACAGATTTCAATAATTTTTTTTTGTTTTCAATTGTAGAAATATTTGCTGGACACTAGTAATTGGACAAAATTAACGATTATGAAGGTTGCTAAGACTGTAATCCTTTCGGTTTGTAAAAGAATTAACCATATGTTGTAGCTCGATTGTTTGTCTCGCTTACGCTCTCTGGCTGTCTCTTTTTTCTTAACTGTCTGTCCGTTGGTCCTTGGAGTGGAATCAAAACCGTAACAATTGCCACAATTGCAATAGAATCGTCGTTAATTACTGTCTGTGCTTGTGGTTGTCGTTTGTGTGTGCGTGTGTGGGTGTGTGTTGTTTATGTGTGTTTGTGTGGGCGTGCTGCTGCTCTACGCTTGACGCATATTTATAACAGTTGGAGCGAGCAAAGCAGCTTAAAAGAGCAAAGCAACAAACACAGAGACACAGACACACATGCATACCCAGCACACAACGCAAATACAGGCCACACAGATACATTTACATGTTCTACTGTTCCGAGTGTGAGTGTGTCTGTATAGCGTACAAAAAGAAGTTGGCAGCGCGTCGTTAAGCGTCGCTGCAAAGTGGCAAAACTCAAATAAACACAGACTCAACACACACAGACAGATAAACGAGTACTCAGATAAAACTCACACATACACACACACACACACACAGGGAGCCAAAATCTCTGAGCTGCTTTTGTTGTCTTTGCTATCTGCCTGTTCAGACTTGCTTATTGTTGTTGTTGCTATTATTATAGGTCTGGGCATGGGAGACTCATTAAAATGCAGTGCAAGATAATAAGCATTTTAATTAAATATTTAACAAGAATAAGTTTATCACAACATGACTGTGTGAGTCTGTATGCTTGCTCGCTCACTCGCTTGCTTGCTACTTTTCTTTCCATTCCTCAGTCTCTCTCTCTCTCTCTCTCTAACTCTGTGTGTGTGTGTGTGTTGCCAAAAACCAAATCAAGCCAATTCCTGTTGCTGCTTTTGGTTTGTTTTAGCCACTCTTCCACTCTCTCTCTGACTCTGTTCACTCTCTTAATATTTTCATGTAATTTTGATGCCTAATTGGCGCACGTTTAAATTGAGTGGCAGGTGCAAACATTTGCACAACTCCTAACTGTTATTTGCTCACTTTTTTTTTTCTTTTTTTGATTTATTTAATTCCACTTTACTCTAACACTTCATCTTCTTATTCTTTTGCAGAGGCTTTGGCTTTGTCACATTCAGCGATCCGAATAGCGTAGATAAGGTTTTAACTCAAGGCACACACGAACTAGATGGCAAAAAGGTGAGCTACAATATTCTAACTAAAGGTACAAAAAAAAAAGAAAAAAAAAATAATTCATAAAAAAACTGCAACTTCATTTGCGCAACTTTGACAAAGCAAAATATTTGCAGCAAACAAAAAAAGGCACAGCGTTGTAGAGAATTTCCGGGTAGTTTGTCTATTGACAGCAATTACGAAATCAAAGGATCAAAATTTGAACATCAAACAGTTTTTAATTACATGCCAATGAGCTGTTGTCCACCGTTTTTTCCTTTTTCGTGCTCTTTGTCTATGGAATATGCATTTTTGATACTCTTGCCGGATATATTCAGGGTATATTCAGTTGCTTCTTTGTTGTGCATAACAAAAAATCCTTTATCCAAAGCCGTGGTATTTTTTTTTCAACTTTTTATTGACCTTGGACACATCGAAAAAATTTACATTGTGCATAGTTAGTTGAAGAGAAAAATTAAATTGAAAAATCTGGCAACGAAACTAGTTTTTTATTATCTGCCGTTGTATCCATATAATATTGTATAATTATATAATATTATTTAGCAACGATATTTTCAAATCTCAAAAACCATCCGGGTCTTAAAGTGATGACGTGGTCTTAACATCACAAGAGGAGTTGTACCCGAATAGCAATTCACTTACTTATAACATTTGCTCAAAGAGAGTAAGTTTTCTCCAAATGCTGCCATTTTAAGAGAGAGAAGATTTTGTGGTAGTATTAAAAATTTGGAGTGGGCGGCATTAAGTGATTTCGGGAAGGTTGGTCTAGAACGAAGATTACCAACAATTGGTTGAACAGCACCTCAGTGGTTGGCTAAGTGCTAGGATCTAGTTAAAAAGTTTGGATAGTGACGTTTCGGAACATTTATGATAATGTTATCTAATCGTATGGTTAAATTTATTCCTTGACATGCAGTACATATCACAATTTAGTAAAAATCCTGGTCGGAGCATAGGGCGGAGTTTCCGTTTCTTGAGTAAGGGATTTTTCCGGTCGGTTATCGTTCTGTGGAAGTAAACACTCCTTAACTGAAGCGTCTTTTAAGTCGTTGCCCAAGAGTCAGAGCTTTGTGTCTACCTTTTGTGTTAAAAGTTCAGAAATTCTCTTAAAACCATGAAAATTGGCGCTAACTTCATCGTCGAAGGCCAATAATGGGCCGCGAATTACCAACAAACAAATATCAAATATCCAGGAGTATCCAGACTTCGATGTTCGCAATTTGGCTCTAATAACTCTTTTTTTTTGCATAAATCAATTGGATGAACAATTTTTTTTTGCTTTACCTTTTGTACAGTGAGTACTGCCTGCACATGATCAACGACAGGCGCAATACGTATACGCCGCTTGGACATTAGCTTAATTAGCTGTCCGGATAGCTTCTGCTGTGGTCTGTGCACTTTTTGGGTCTAACTGTGAATAAAATATGTAGTATTTATGTTTGGCTATTTTTTTTTAACCAACTGAAATGTGGCAAGTGTGTTTGTGTGTGTGCATGTGGCTGCCGTATATACACACATACTTATACATACCTACTCGTATATACAATCCGTGCACATTTTCGTTTTCCGTTTGGCTGCGCAAAACGAATTCATTTCAATTCATTTCGTTTTCGAATTTTTGCTATGTGATGTATTTCGAAATTGAAAATAAAAAATAAAAATATAAAAAAAATAGAAAAAAAAGAAATGCTTAGCCGCTGCCACCACTCAACGCTGATTAGTTTTAATTTTAATCTAAAAATCAATTTCCCGCTCGACCATTTTGTTTTTTTCTTTTTCGCCATCTTTTTTTTTGGGTTACAGGAAATAAACAAGGTGGGCCGGCGTTTTGAAAGTGTTGGCTATCTTGATTGGGCCTTGACAGCGCTGCATTATTAATACTGTATATACATATATTTTTTTTTTTTTTGCTGGCTGCCATTTATTATTATTATTATTTTACTTGTGTTGAGTCGAAAAAATATTGCAAAATCTTTTATTTGTCGACACAAAATCTCAGTAGCTATCAACAAACTTATCTTGCTCTCGCTTCTCCCTTTCTCGCTTTTACTCTCTTCCCTTCTTGTGTCTTTCAAACGATTGCGGTTTCTGTCAACTCAAACTGTGCGAAAAATAGCAGTAAAGCAGTAAAATAAAAAAGAAAATGTAATAAAAAAAAAATGAAGAAAAAATTGTAGAAATTTCGCGTACGCTTCAAATTGAATTTTTATGATTTTTAATTATTTTTAATGACGCTGCTTATTAGGGCGTCATCATGTTGCCTCTCGATCTGCCCCTCATCCAACATCCAGCTGTTTGAGCAATTTGTTATGCGTTAATCGTCGTGCATGCTGCCCGCACTTTAAACGCCCCCCCCTTAAGCCCCTACGCCAGTGCCGCTCTACCACCTACTATCTCCGTTCCGGTCCTTCTGCCCACTGGACATGGCAATTTCATTTAATGCTGGCTTATGCAAGATTTATGTTCGTCTATTAATATGAAGAGTTGCAAGCAGAGCAAAATATTAAGCATTTTCATACTCTTCTGTAGTTGACCATTTAAGTTTACTTATTCAATTTGAATCCCATCTTAAAAACTGAATTCAAAAAACTTTAAAGATTGCAAATAATCTGATACTTATGGACAGTCTTTTAAGACTTCTCTTTAAAGTGGTGCAATATATTTATTTTTTATTATTTATTTCCAATATGTCAGATAACAATCAGATCATTTTAATTAAATATAAGAAGAATAGAAGGATTGATTGTCCAATCCATAAAGAAAAGTTAAAGTTAAAAATGGAACTAACATAGCCGCAAATTGAAAAAAATTTAAAGATTTAAGAAGCCCCACATCAATTAAGAAATTTATTTTTTTTATGGTTTAGTTCAACTAAAGACATAACATATATTTGTTAGGATCGCTTCCATATTGATGGTGCCATTTGGTTTGGTGCTGTACGACTCTTCTATAGCAGGAAGATAATTCAGAAGAAGGATAAAGAATTCTTCAATTTGATATATATTTTTTTTAATAAGCCAGTTTTCCGGACATTGACTATAAGCCATTTATGATTAATTATGCACGAAGCAGCCATTTTTATCTTATCTGTAAAGTCGATTTAATGGAACTCTATGAATTGGTATTTTTCGGAAGTCTAGACAAACATTCTTATAATCAGCACTTGGTTTTAAATTTAACATTATATGTGGGAAATACTGGGTGTATGCAAAATTCCGTATCGTAATTTAGTCAGCTGTCGTTCTCAGCTGTTTTTCCGCTCTGACATGTATTAAAACTATAAAGTGTGAATAGTTAATGAATGAATGGAGTTCGTGTCGACAATTTTAGGAAATTTTCATTGAGATACATGGAAGGAAAAAAGGGGATTTTCGGTGCATTTCACTTTTTTATTTCCGAAAAGGCGAATATGATGCGCAAACCCACAGAAGAATCTGTAAGCGAAAATATGTGTCGGAAGTTGCTTGCGAAATTTCGCTCCGGAGATTTCGATCTCGAAGATTATAAGGGAGTCGTCTTTTATAAGTTGCTGCCACTTAACGAAACGATTGATTCTACCAAGTATTGCTCACAATTGGAAGAACTAAAGCAAGCAATCGATCAGAAGCGGCACGAATAAGCGAACCACTACTTCTACTTTTTCGCTACGGAATTATGCATACACCCAATATTTCCTGCTGAGAAAAATACGTGCCTTATGCAATGACCACAGGTTAATATATTAAGCGTAACTAAGCTTCATCTTTTAAAAGATTTAGCTTCAGTAGTGGAAATATTATTATAAGTTAACACGAACTTATTTAATAGTTAGGTGTAACACCTTGAAGCAATCGACCAAGATACCATATATCCAAAAAAATAGACGATATAAAGTAGATTTGGCTATTTACGTCTGTCTATCCATCTTTAAATACTTGACAACTATAAGAAAAAATATATTGATCTCTCCCAGCCTCAATTGACACCGAATACCTAAAGGTAGCTGATTTAATTTTTTTTGGTATCTTTTTGATCTATTTTCTCTACAATGTTATTACTTGCGGTTTGCTTCAAGGGTATATCAGAGTCGGGATGAAGGAACTATAGAAAGACCACTTGTTTTTTTTTTGTTACTTTAATCGCCTTTTTTCATTTCATTTAAATGCCATTAAGCATACGATTTCTGCTGCTTCTTTTTTTTTTCTCATCATCTCCGATATTAATGTTGTTGCTGTTTATTTTTGTGTCTTTTTTGCAGGTCGATCCGAAAGTAGCTTTTCCACGACGCGCACATCCCAAGGTAAGTGCAAAAAATAAGAAAGAAACCAAAAAAAAAAGGAAAATATTACACAGATATGACCAAAAATTTCTGAGCCTGTCTGTGTACATGAAATGTGTGTATGTTTTGTATGGGCGGCAAAGGATGTGTCATAAGTAGCAGTAAATGGCAGATGAAATTAAAAACGGAAGAAGACAACAACAACAACAACAAGAGCTTGGCAGGCAGAGCAACTGTAGCAGATAACTTTTGTGGCTGACAAGGCGCTTGGTAGCCCCTTCTCCTATCTGGTCCCAGAACTCAGTCCCCCTGAAAAGAACTCACTTTCCTCACCATTTGCGCGCAAAGTGATGATGACAACAAAATTTCGCTCCTTACATATTTATGCATGTGTGTGTGTATCTGTATTTGTGTGTCTGCATTATGTATGTTGGTGTGCTGGTGTTTGCGCGCAACGGTACAGTTTGTCTGTCTACTAAATGCCACACGCACATTTGGTATCGCGCCCAGTTAGACAGCCTTTAAGCGTTACAAATGCTCGGGGTGCCTTATATTTGCTTCTTAACATACACTCGATAAGACGGGGTAGCTTAAATATGTTGTAAAGTTGGTGACATATGATAAGGAGTGTGGGACTAAATACTGAATATGATGTATGATGGGTCTGTAAATATGTCTATGTTTGATCTTTTTTTTGTATGAGAGATTTATATTTAGTTTGTCAAAGATTTAAAACTGGATACCAAAGGATCTCAAATTATTGCCCTGAGGAAGGTAGGTTAGAAATCTGATCTGTACTTATAAAGTGGGATCTGTACAACAAGTACAAAACATTTAGAAACTACGAAAAAAAACTACGCATATATATATACTTAGTATTCAAATCATTTCTCATTTGTTTTTTTTAAGTGGTTCCCTTCCTCATAGCACAAAAAATACTAATTTTTAATGTGTGGTTCGACAACAAAAGGAGCTCAGACACTCTTTTGCCGCTATATTGATATCGAATAACTAACATTTTTTTAAATAAATATACATATAGTACTATCCCATTTGTTTTATAGTAATTTAAATTTTTTTGTCTTAAAAAATTACGTATACGCTATCATAATGACAATTTTAGATAAGCCAAAACTTTTGTTGTTAGTACAACTGATTGGTGTTAGGAATAAAAGAGTTAGTAAATTCCGGTGCTCAAGGATGCTCGTGCACTTTATATTTATTAAAATTATGAAACTTTGATAGAAATGGCTTAAGTCCGAAGAGATTAAAATTGGATCTCCGAAGAAACATAATTACAGTAAAGCCATTTAATTGTATATGTTGCAACACTTTCCCCATTTATTCATAGAACATTCTATTCAAGATTTCGTGCAACTAGCCATATACAATAATATTAATTCTATATATAAGAATTAACTTTCCACCAACAAATTTGCATGGCAGCAGAATATTGGTCAGTAATTTTTGATACAATTACAATTTTTGAAAACATACAATTTCAATTTGTCTTAAGGAAACTTATTAAAAAAGTTCCGGCTCTTACGATACGTTGCTTCCTTCTATCGAAATGGTCGAAAAACGTCAATTGATGAGGAACCCATCAATCAAACAGATAATATTCTTTTGGAAGTTCCTCAAAATATGGTTTTCTTTTTTTCCCCATTATAATATGTAGTTCTAGAACATAACGGAAAAATTCCTTATACTGAAATCAAAAATCCATGTTAGCTTAAATTTTGAGCTTATGAAAAAATAAATCGCAAGGCTGGGCACTAGAATAAAATTCTTAAGAGTGAAAATTCGTCATAAAGAGGTGCGACTATATTTGCAGGTTTAACGCTTCTTATAGCGTATATAAAGATATTTTCTCAAAAAATTGTATCTCACTCGCTTAAGAGCATTAAAGCTGCGTTGTGACTTGATAAGCCTATCCTTTCGTTTTTTGTTTTTTTTTTCTTAAGCTACCCGCTCCAAGTGAACACTAACCGCAAAGCACATCATAATACGCACGCAAACAAACAAACAAACAAGCACGCAGCAACACATAAACACTTATACACGGACAAACACACACACATACAGATACAGATACAAACAGAGACAAACACGCAATGGCGCCTTCAATGACGTAGAGAAGACAGCGTGCTTATCAACACGCAGCTGATTTCCGTTGCTATTCCGGCTACAGTAACAACAGCAACAACAGCGTCAACAGCATCCAACAATTATTTACGTAATGTTATTATTATAATATTTTCTTAAACGCATTCTCACTGGATTTACCCGACAACAACAACAACACAAACCAAGATGACGACAAAG
The DNA here is from genome assembly GCA_018150985.1 of Chymomyza costata. NCBI lineage: Eukaryota > Metazoa > Arthropoda > Insecta > Diptera > Drosophilidae > Chymomyza > Chymomyza costata. Next base: position 267,725 of record JAECWU010000668.1, on the reverse strand, counting down.
CAGACTACGCGGCATTTGCAAGTGGCTTTATGTTTGTGGCTGTGTCTGTGCTCGCAGATCCTCTCGCATATTAAAAGGCGTTTAAAAAACATAAATCCTACGTATAACGGCTGCTTATGAAAATTACGAGAAAAAAATTACTTGCTAGCGGTTTTTTTTTTTTTTTTGTGCCAGCGAGGAAGCTGCTGAGCCTTCTCGCAGCGTACACCCAAAGGAGTTCTACGCAGCCCTTACGACAATGACGCCAAAAAAAAAACAAAAAAAACAGAAAACCCAAGCGAAAAAAGAAGAAGAGAAAACCAAAAGAGAAGGACAAAAAAAATTGCAAGCGACATCAAAAGCAAAGAAACGAGAGGACAATTTCTCGCACCGTTTGCCAGAGAGGCGCAGGCACAGAAGGATTGCCCACAAAATGTGGCCCAAAATGCTTGCGGTTCTACAGAGCGAGCGAAAGTTAAGAGTTTTAACAAAAAAAAAGAAAGAAAAATGAAAAAAAAACGAAATAAAATAAAAAGTAGTCGTAGCTTTAGCTAAGGCCTTAGGCTAGAGAGCGGGTTCCGGAGGCACAAGTGAGTAGCGACATATAATGAAATGAAGCATACTAAATGACGCTGCTAAGTTTTGGAGTGTGTATAAGTCTCTATATGGGGCTGTGCATATAGAGATAGTTTATGCGAGAGTACATTAAAATATTTAAAAGATACCCAAATCGAAAAGTTGCTTCGTTACAAGATAAGATAGGCTAGGTTGTTCATATTGCCCATCAACGTATCAACGTTAGTAAGATGCGATAAGAAATGTACTATGTACTACAAACAATTTAGCTTTGTTGTTTCGGGTATCATTAAGAATTTGTAAATTAGTTGAAATTGTTCCTCTTTCTTTTACCGGCCTATTAGCCACTTGTCATTCATTCAATCCGAAAGATTGCTTAACAGACCTTCAATAGGAAGAAATGCTAATACTGATACTGTTTGATATAAAAGCAGCTTTCGACTCCGTATGGCACAATGCACACGTGTTCACATTGTCCCATCGTACTTATTCGTAATCATTGTACATTGGACGTGCTCATTCTCTCAGTGTTCCTGTTGCTCACCCCTTACTATAATATTTATAGATCTTACTAAACGGCTGCACTGCCTTCATGTTCGCTGACGATAATGCTCTATTCACTTCGGGACTCTTTTGACACCCTTCAATCTTATTTCGGTAGCGGAAAAATTAAGTTTACTATGGCTAAAAACAGAATACCTCATGAATAGTCACATAGATCTGAATGGTATTGACAGCCTTTTTAGATACAAAACAACGCTTTAAGGACCATGTAAGCACCACTCAGCTAGTCTATTAGAAATTTGTATCCCTTTATAACATATGCATATACAGAAAGTAATTTCTTATGGAGTCCCAGTGTGTTCTGATGTTGCCGAAAACAAACTTTAAAAATAGATTTTTTTTCTCAAATTTTTCGTTTTTAGAAGGTCTTACTTTTAAAAAATATGTATAGGTATAGTTAGAAACATAAATTTACAATAAAAAATTAAGTGAACGTGCAATAAATTCAATTTCAAATTCAACAATCTTACCCTTGTTTTATAGATTAAAAAGCCCATTTTTATTTTATAGAGTATTTTTACTATTAGTATCAAAAACTGCTACACTAATCAGTCAAAATCAAATATCATACCAAGTTTAATGTTATTATCTTTCTATTTCAAGAAGTTATGCTTATTTGTCACTATTAAAAGGTTATGTCTACATTGAAAAATTGTTTAAATATCTTGTTTTATTTAGGAGAAACGTAGACAAAAAATTTAAATATTCTCTTATCGATAACTCTATAAGCAATCGGTTATTTACAATACAAAATACAAAAAAAGAGGTTGTTTCATTTATTTTCGCCGAAATATATTTTTTTTATATCACTTTTTTAAATGCTCTTCAATTAAGACATGTCTGATTTATTATTTAGCGAGAAAATAAAGGATAATGTCTGGTAAATATTGCGGATGGGTTAACACTTTGCAATTCACTGTTTCCAAAGTCATTAATTTGAGTCATTAATTGTTTAGGGTTAAGAGCTTCAGTAATGGCTGAAATCTTATTGTAGTCACAATAAAATTTCGTTAAGAAAGCAGCATTCGTGTGAATTTTTTAAAAGATGTTCAAACTGGGCTCTCATCAAAATAAAACTATACGTTCTAAATTTTATGAAAATCGCAGTAAACTTGCTCGTATAAACACAATAATGTATGAGGGGGCTCGTTGACTGGATGCTTGGCTGGCTGTTTGACGGTCCGACGCGAGTTACAGAGAACATAATGAAATGCGAAAAAATGATGATGATATTTTTGGACCATAAAATGCAGATGAGCCGACTAAGCAGAAAATAGTTTGGAGCAGGCAGTTACAAAAGCAAAAGCAGAGCAAGCAGAGCCAGCAGCAGCAGCTCCCTAGCTGGGGTTACTAAGTAGGCCTATGAAAAGGGCCTGCCTGATGTCTACCCATGTGTGCATTACTCATACGCCGCGTGTGCCGTTTGCTTGGTTCGCCCGTATGCAAAACTTTTGTTGAGTTAATTTCTTGCATTTAAGCTGCGTGTGCGTGTGTGTATGTGTTTGAGTATCTGTGTGTGTGTGCAAGCTATGAATATGAAATGTATTTGTACAAGTTATGTTTGGTCAAGGGAGCTACGACATCAACTCAATGTGCGCCACGGGGTGTGTGTGGTGGTCAACATCCATACATACATAAGTTCCACTTTTTTATTGCAGCTTTATAGTGTGGGGCATATGTCATGTTTGAAGGAAAAGTTGCCTGTTAAATGTGAACATTTTTGTGGCATAAGCTATAAAAGTGTGTGCGAACTAAGTGGAATTTTTTTTTTTTATTTCCTTGATATTATGTATTAATACACGATATCGCTCCTAGTCGGAGCATAGGGCAGAAACAAAAGCTCTCCAACGATTTCTATCAGCAGCTAGGTGTCTTAATTCACTCCAGGTGGCTGTGGAACTGCTCTCGCTGTGTACAGTCCGCATCCATGTTTGGCGTGGGCGACCTCTGCGTCGGCTGCCATGTGGGTTCCATTGGAAGGCCATCTTTGCTATGTTTTCATCTTCTCTACGTAGAGTGTGGCCTATCCAATTCCACTTACGCATCTTTATTTCCGAGTTTACAGGGCGGCTGTTAGTAAGTTGCAGAAGTTGTTCGTTGGTGATGGTTCTCGGCCAGAAAATGCGGCAGATAATTCGCAGACATTTATTTACAAACGATTGAAGTGTCCTGCATATACGCTCTGAGACTAACCATGTTTCAGAACCGTACAGTAAAACAGGTTTCACACTAGTATTGAATAGTCTAAGCTTTGTTTTAAACGATAGTGTACGCGAGCGCCACGCACAGTTTAACTTGCGAAATGCAGTACGCGCTTTGCATATGCGGGCCGCTACATCCGACTCAGCTCCGCCGTTTTTCGAGATTCGGCTTCCGAGGTAGCAGAACTCATCCACATCGGCTATTACAATGGTGCCCCTATTGGTGGTAATTTCAAGAGGTGAGGTGTTATTTGTTTGCATGCGCATTAGCTTGGTTTTTCGTAATTTATTTTGAGACCAGCTGCATGCGCGTTGATTTCAAGTTGACGCAATTTTGCTGTTGCATCGGCTAACGTGTGGGTCGTGAAACAAATATCGTCCGCATAATCCAGGTCACTTAATTTCTGGTTCAATCTCCATTGCAAGCCTGACGGCACTTCGGCGTTTGTTCGTTCCAGGATGTTATCGAGGACAAGCACGAAAAGGAGTGGTGAGAGAACGCAGCCTTGGCGAACGCCATCATTTATCTTGAACTTCGAGCTGTTTTTCCCCTTAAACCGCACACTAAGCAATGCGCCATCGTACATGGACTTGATGATGTCTATAATCTTTTCAGGCACACCAGACCTCCGCAAAGAACTCCATATTTCGTTTCTGAACAGAGTGTCGAATGCTCGTTCGAAATCAACGAAGAGAAGGTATAACGGTGACCTAAACTCAATTGACTGCTCTGTGATAATACGAAGAGTGTTTATATGATCAACACAGGATCTGTTTGGTCTGAAGCCATTTTGTTCTCTTCGAAGTTGCGCATTAAGGACGGGAGATATCCTGTCCAAGATGACAAATGCCAGAACTTTAAGGATAGAGTTGAGCAAGGTGATGCCTCGCCAGTTTTACACTGGCTAAGGTCACCTTTTTGGGGATGGTGATAATTACTCCCTCTTTCCAGTCACCTGGTATGATGGAGGTCGACCATATGGAGTGCATTATAGGTTGAAGTGCGCGTGCAATAATACTTGAGCCGCACTTAAAAAGCTCAGCTGGAAGCTCGTCCGGCCCTGGAGATTTATAGTTTTCAATTTGCCTATTGCTCTCGAAATCTCTTCTATGGAGGGTGCATCAGTTGATATACTTCTATTGGGGTTTCTTCGTTGCCCGCCGTATTGTGTATGCGTAGATATGGCAGGGGCATCAGTTATCGTGTCGTTCTCGAAAAATTCCATCCAGCGATTGCGTTGATCGTTGACGTCAATGTGCGTCCGTCGCTCGACTTAATGGGTGGTATGTTTGGCTTAGCGTTTGTTAATTTTCTTATTGCTGTGTAGACACCTCGCAGGTTGTTACGGTTTGCGGCAATTTCGGCTTCGCCGGCTATATTTTCGGTGAATACTTTTTGTCATTCTTTATTGAGCGTCTTATTTGTCTGTTAACTGTGTTGTAGGCTTCAAGCGTTTGGCTTCGCTGAGATGCCGCTACAGTGTTTAACTGGGCTTTGATTCGTTTTCGTTCTTCAATGAGTTGCCAGGAGACATTGCTCATCCATGGTTTCTTTTTTAATTTTTCCTTGCCAATTGTCATTTCTGCTGCTCTTAAACATGCATTCTTGATTTGATTTATGGTAATCGGTTGGTCAGAAGCCGTAATTACATTGGACAGTGTCTGCTGGTATTGCTCCAGGCAAGCAGGATTTTTCAGATTGTCCAGGTTAAGAGATTTTTTGCGTTTTTCTTGTTTCCTTACGCCTTCAGGACGTAGACGGATTTCGCCGATGACTAGGTTATGATCACTATATACGTCTGCGCCTCTGCGCGTGCGTACGTCGGTTAGCGAGTTATGGAAACATCTGCTGATTAACACATGGTCGACTAAGTGGAATGGTGCCCATATAAGTATGCTGCAAAAAATGTAAAAAAACGCGAAAACTCTTCATTACTTTTGTCAGCTAGCTCGGCTTAACTTTGCAAGTCTTTTTGTTTTGTTTTCTACTTTAAGTATAGGTTATTAAAGTAAGAACTTGAATTGGATTACATAATGGATTTACATTGTCATACGAATATTTACTTCGTACAGCAAACTGACGTCATAAAGAAGTGTATGTTTGGCGAGAGTATACATCGTATTGTTTTTTGTATAATTTGATTTCAGTAAAATGTTTTACAATGCATATTTCAACAAAAGTTTATACAAATATTTCTAGAAAAATTAATCGAAAGGTCATTCTTATGCAAGCCGTTTATCTTGATTGACTTTCGGATTTTGATTCACTTCAAAATTTTCTTTTACCAGTTCCATTCTGGAAATTCGTATCAAATATATATTAAAACTATGAATATCTGTGATTATGAACCTCCTGGCGCACGATTAGGGTATTTTTTGTTTGGTTAATCCCTGATAAAAAACGGACAAACTTTGGACGCAATAGAGCTACCATTTGAACTGTTTTTTCGTTTATTGAAGATGTGTTAATGAGTCTAGATTCTTACCAAATCCTAGGATTTATGGTCAGCTTAAATTAGTCAATGAACCTAAGCCGAAGCGCTGTAGGCTGGGAACTGATAATTTTAAGGCGGTTAAGCACTTAAAGGGCTGGACCCCTACTGTGGCATTGTTTTCTTTGCAGAGATCCAGAGAAACTTAAGACTGGATCATAACAATTAGACAACGGCAGGCCAAGTAACTCCTCCGTTCCTATATGTTGAATATTTTCAAGAAAATCTACCAATTGGGCCAGAATTGGAGATATTACCTATTAACCCATTTACGTTGTCAACTTATTTGCAAGATTTTAGAATTTTCTGACAGCTAGGAACGCTGTGACGTCATGTTGCGTGTACGCAAAGCATCCGTATTGCACGACAAATTATTCCACTACTCGGATGAGTAAAGTATCATATCAAATCGTGTCATTCTTGGTGATTTATTTTACCAGTAAATTTTAATAACACATGTGGCTACTGGCAAGCTGTCTTTATATAATAAAGCATCCTCTACAAGAGCAAAAATATTATAATACAATAATACATGCCAACTTCTTCTGTCATCCTCGACTCTCGGTGTAGCATAGGGCCTCGACCATTCTCTTGTAGCGAACTCTATTACGGGGCTTTTAGCTCGATTCCTTTGGACGGTGTTGGTCTCATTCATCGTGATGTCTTCGCGTGGAGTTGGCACCTCCAAAATCCTTGTTGTAGCTGCCGAAGCAGGACGATTTCTCGTCAAACAACGATAACTTCTTGTAGTTGTGTTTCCGTTGTTGTTACTTTCCATGCTTAAACATCGATTGGTGCTAAAGTCAATGGGTGATGGGGCTAAGGACGGTAAGCATAACACGTTTGTAAAGCGAGCCGTTCGATCCGAGACAGTCGCTAAGAACTACGCAAAGATTGCCGTTGATTGACGATGCAATTCGTCCACCTTTCAATGCGCACTCTCTTTAGCCCTTAGACCAAGTATGTTGGAATGGCCTAAAAACGAGAGCTCCCCCTCTTGTTAGCCCTGACCAAGACTCCCACACAGGTTGGTTAACCTATCTTCGTTAAGGTTGCTCAGGTTACCAGGGTGCACCACGTCGAGGTAAGAGTAGGAATTGAGTGCTGGCAAACTAAGGGGCCGATCTAAGGATCGTTTAAAATATCATCCAAATTCTCTTGCCTGTGCCCAGGCTGTTCATAGACCAAATAGGCGACTGAATTGGCTACATCCATGTGGTCTCAGATGTCGACACTTGATCTAATTGCTTAAGTACATTTTACCCCTTTATTTATTATTAAAAATAATAATAATAAAAACCTTATCTTATGCATGGTATATGGTATATGCCTCAGTGCTAGGTAGGCGGATTGACAATAAATAATAAATTATGAGAAATACACAAAATAACATTTTTTAAATCTTTAAGTTGCACTCAACCAAGCATTCTTAAAAGTATGCTTTTAATATTAAATGATAAATTTATAAATAAAAGAAATGTGTTCGATATTTGCTGAAAACAAATGTTCCCTTATATAACATTCCTTACTACATACATGTAAAATATTTAATAATGAACATAAACTTTAGCTATTTATTTAATGCATCAGCATTCAATATTCAACCTCATCATTCAAGAATTTCATTCATTCATTCATTCATTCATTCATTAGACTTGAATTGCATTCACTCAGCACTATATCGTAGCAAATCCAACAATATACCATATTAAACTTATTTTCCGGCAACTTTTCTAATTCAACACGGCAGTTTCACTCAATTGCCTCAACAGCTTCAGTTTTTGCCGCATGAGTTTTACTATTTGCAACAAAAAAAAAAAAAAACAAGAAAGTAAAGGAAAAAAGCAAAACATTTCCAATACATTAAAAGTTGTGAATACACTTGGAAAAATCCATTACAACAAAGAACTGAAGCCAAGACATAAATCTAATAAATACATATACTGCTCTCACTTTGGCCAACTTTTGCCTCACTCGCTGCCACTCTGGCTTCCTCTTTCTCACACTGTCTGTCTTTCTGTGTGTCTGTCTGTTCGTCTCTGTTGCACTTGGTGTGTGCAATAACTTGTAAAATATGTAATCAATCAAGATGAAACATTCGGAAGAGCAATGGCAGCTAAACTATGTGGAAACTATGTGCGTCTGCCTGCAGCTTGCCAGGGTTGTCGAGGCTTCTGTTCGTGTGGCATGGGTGTCGATTAATACAACTTTTCCCAACACCAACACTAATATGAAGTGCAGACAATGCCGGATCCACACACACACAATAAAAGGCACACTCGATTCTGCTATAATAGATGCAGTAGTTAGGCATGTTAAATAAAAAAGGGAAAAAAAGAAATAAAGTCAAAAGTTGAAAGTGCAATTTTGTCGTTATTATTTTAAATTTACAACAAAAGGCAAAGCCGAAAAAAAATATGATAAAATAAAATAAAGGCACACGAAACGTGAAAAGTTGGTCTGTGTGAGCGCGTCAGTGTATGAGTGTGTACAGTGGTTGGCAAAAGCATTTTGACAAAAAAATGTTGCATATTTCATGGTGATAAAACTATTTTGACAAAATATTCCAATGAAACAAAATGTGTATATTTATATATTTGTGGCGATTTTTAGGAGAGTTTTCATTTTTTTCAATCATTGAGGTCTTATCGCATTGTTGTCTAAGATTGTTAACGATATTAGCTTATCCGCTTTGACCAAACCTTTAAAGCAAACCAAAGAACAAAAACTTAGAAGCGACAAATCCTAGTTTGCCAGAGTTTCAATACCTTAAATTTCTGGCAGCTTGAAGGATATCAGTCAGCTGCCATTTTTTGCAAAGCATCTTTATATTTAATGATTATTAAAAATCTCTCTTCCATTGATAATTTTAGCTATTTAAGAGAACTTGGTGGTTATCATAGGTTTTTGATATGAATCATTCATTTTGTACCTCTGGGTACTTTACCTTCTCAACAATAATATTGTATTTCTTCGAATCTGCTGCAATTAAAAAGGGGATCCTAAAAATCACTCACGGGAAGTAAACTAACGATCATTTGGTTTAATATTTTTTTGTCACTAGTGTGCAAAACTTTCACAGCCTGTAAAACAATTCACATCTCCAAACCAGTACTTTGACTCTACCAAAAAGTATTTAATTATATAAAGCTACTGGTGGTAATGGTTCCCTTAGTCCATAAAACCTTACTACTAAAATGCCAACTGGTAAATTTTAAAATTTGTTTATTGCACTTCGCTGTGCCATGTAGACATATTGATTACTCATGCCCGTTGCAGCCAGCTTTGAATCTTCTTTAAATAAGCAGAACCATATAAAGCGCGGTTTGACCTGGTCTACCAGATCATGCAAAGCTTTCATTTTGTTTAGTTTTATTTAAGTATCTAACAATTAATTTGGCTTGATCCGACGTGATTCCGTATATGAGAACTAACTTGGCATATTAAAAGTTATTGAAGTTAATAATATAAGGCGATTATATATATTTTCAAGTCTAGTAAAACCTTAATTTTTAAATACCAAATTATAGACTGCATACTAACTATCCTCAGTGTCTAAAGAAAATAATCTGAAATTCCAAACAATTTTGTCAAAATAAAACATTTTTCCGACCACTGTATGTGTGCGTGTGGTATGTGTAATTGTCAGTTAGTTGGCGCTGTCAGTCCGAATGTTGAAATTAATTTATTTCAATTGAAGTTGAACTTTTGTGGCATTATTACTTTACAAAACTTTTGCAGCTACGCATAATAAAATGCAGGACCCAATGTCAGCGGCGCCATTTTGTGTGCCAGGTGCGCCTCCCCTCACTCGCGCGCACACACCCGCACACACAGATAGAGACTTTTATATCACACATACTCACTCTTCTATATACTTCGTATTTATTTTACTTCATAATAATCAAATTTCAAAAAATTGCAGCATTGACTTGTCAACATTGTCTTCTTCTTCTTTCTCTATGTATATTTTTTTTCGCAATATTTTTTTTTTGTCTACTTTTTGGCGCTGTCCAAAAGTTGAGGACGACAGGTGCAAATGACGTTTGCGCTGATAATTTGTTGCAAGATTTGACATTTTTGCAACATTTGGCAGCCATTGATAGATATTTGATATCATTGCTAAAAATAATAGAAATATTAAAATGAATAAAAAGATTGCATGGAAAGCTAATCCAACGTAGTTTTTTTTGTGTTACTCAAATGTTTCTTTAAATTTTGCTCAAAACTAGTAAACATAGTTAAAAATTCAGAAAAAATATTTTATTTTAATATCGAACCAAAGTATGAGTTGGGATAAACCTATCGTGGCACGGGCATATGCGGACAGGCTTTGGTCACCATGTTGTTTGGTGGCACCTAGCAACGATTGATCACAATGTCCAAATGATAAATATTTACTCTTTTTATTTAAAATATTTTCAATTAAGCATTTCTTACAACCAACACAAAGTTCGCCAGGCGACAATGCAAGACATTGTTAGTTTGGAATTTTGGGCCAAAAACGTCATTACTCACTGTAAACGATCAGCGGACAGAGAACAATGATAATCTATTTTTGCCCCCAATTAAATGGTGTGGTTCAAACAGGGATTCGTTACAAGCGGACGCCACGAGAAACATTTTGCATGGAAGACGTGACCCTTCGCAGAGGTAACGTTAATTGGCTTCTAGGATCGTGCGATTTCCGAAAGTCACAAGTGTATTTCAATAAGCCTTAATTGGCTGATGGCTTAAAACATAAGGCCAAGTCCACTGCTACGCGACAAAGTTATTTAAAATTAGATCACTCGGATCTGCACTTACGTAAGAATACATGACGGATATTTTAACAATTTTACGTTCATTTCCTTAAAATTTAAATTATTTCAAAGCAAAAAATTTCCTTACAGTCAACAAGTGGTTTCTTATTGGAGGGCTTATCTGTACATCCAAAAAAATCTTAACCCATCATTCTACGGCTCCACAAAAAATTTAACAGAAGGGCTAAAAGCCACGCAATCCTGCTGGTAGAAAATTTAGTACGGATATTAACTCAAAAAATCACAACGGGCCGGTACAGGCCTAAGTGTGCTGGCTTTCAAGGCCAGCAGTCGCCCTTACCTACTTTACCTAACTCTAAAAAATGTTATTAAACAAAAAAGTTTGTTACTTTCATTCGTGATTCTGTATGGGAAAACGAAAAAAATTCGTTTTGATTCCACATGTTTGGTGATCCCAATTTCACCACTATGAATTTTGTATGTGATTCAAGTCCGGCTGTTTTATTACAAGAGATATCAAAACGAATTGGCAAAATAGGTTCCAAAATGTACGAATTATAAACTGAAGTCATTTTTTATATGTTATGTTCTATTTGTGACATTTTTCAGTTAGATATTTATTATTTTTTTGTTTTTCTGATACAACCCACAACTATTTTTTACATACGTTACACATACATTGCCTTGCCGTCAGGAGAGTGACAGGCTTGAAGGATTACACAAATGAACAAAAAAAAATAGCTTAATCGTGGTTAATTCAATAAATAACCAATTGAATTAAATATTTTGCATTTTTGCATATGGGAACTTGAAGATCTGAGCGACATATAGAAAATTTTTTGGGGAAAGATGAGAACTCACAGAAAAGTAAAGAAAATATGAGAACTTATCGAAAAGAGTAAGGAAAATATGAAAAGCTATCGACAGCAAAAAATATGAATTTGGAAGCTCTCAAAAGCGAAAACGAACAAAATTAAAAATTAAAATTATTATAGTTATAATAATTCTGCGACTGTCCGCGGCGGTTCTCACCGTATTTTAATGTACTTGCTACAAGTATCAACAGGAAAACAACAGGAAATTCTGTATTCCTTATAAGTATCAATAAAACTATGATTTTACGGCTCCGAGTCTTGATAACAATTCTAGAGATTCTGCAACTAGTTGTTAGTTTTTTACATTGTCTGGTCTCTGTGCTGAAAATCTCAGTGATATTAAAGAGATAAAAAAGTACTCAGCATTCTCTTAGACATCTCGATATAACTTACTACTACTAGGTAAGCCGCAGAAGGTCCCATGCCCTAGTGGGAGATACAGCATACAGGATGATGATGATGATATAGCTTCTCGACTTGTCTTCATATTTTGTACGTTTTTAGGATATAAAATCCAATTAGTAATAATAATGATGCTTAAGGGTTTTTCTGCAGTCTGTTCTGTACTGCAGTTGGTCGGTTCGAAAGTTCACAATGAGCTCGTGCCTCGTTTATGGCTTTTCTGTATTTCGAACACCATCATCCCATTCAGAAGCCGAGTTACCCGAGGTTTACCGGATTTCAAAATGTTAGAACATTATGGGCATTTGCCAGATATAGTTAGATAGATAGTTAGTTATCAGGGGGCACAATTTTAAAGTTGTCAAAACCACATACTGTGCCTCACAGCGTAAATGAACCAAGCTTTTTTTTTCACATATCGAATTTTTATACGGAAATTGGTTTTTTTTTTTCACATATCGAATTTTTATACGGAAATTGGTTTGCGACTTAGAATGAATTCTCTGGTCAAATGTCAAACATATGCAACGGGCCCGCCGTACAATACAACATGGAGCAGCGTGGACTTGTTATTACGCATTTTAAAAATGGTCATGCATGCCGAAAAATGGGGAAATGGTAAAACTTCCCAACTTCACCGTTCAGCATATTATAATACGTTTTGTTCATGACAACAGAGTGCATAACAAAAGGTGGAAAGGCCCCAAAAAAAATTTTACGCAAGTGGATGAAAGGATTATTGTCCGCTAAATTAAGGATAACCAAAAAATTTGGCATCAAAAATTGCTACGATCAATAGAATTAAAATTTGGATTAAATAATAATAATAATTTCCCTGACTGACAATTGTGTCAGTCGCCCCTGGGCTGGGCATGGGGATCTCTATTAATAACTTTTCAAAGAGAACAGGGACCAACAGCTTATAGCCGAATCCTAACGGCGGTGTCTGCAATTAATAGAGATTTTCTTTGGCAAATAGCGTCTTTGAGCTAGCGTTGCCAGTGCTTGGCAAATGTACCAGTGCTATGCGGGGATTCGAACCACCGACCTTCGGTTTGTAAAGCGAGTACGCTACCGACGGCCAATAAAGCTGAGTAAAGATTTGGCAATACAAAATTTTTTAGACCGATCGGTATATATCCCTTCAGTTCGGTTCAGGCCTGAATTAGTCATGAAATCATGCCTGAATTTTCAGTACCAGCCATGAATCAACGCATTCGTTTGTGACTGAATTTAACACATGCATGTCCTAGGCGTTCAGGCCTGAACCTTAGCCGTAACAATCAGCTATGAATTCAGTGCTGATTGATTTTGAAATGTCATGCCTCAAATCACAGGTGAAATTTTTAAAGAATTGGGCATGAATTCAGGTCTGAAATCATAAATGAGTAATTAATGGAACAAATATTCTTCATACATTTTTAACAAAATTTTACTATCAATTTTAATGTAATATTATAAGTTACAGTGGCTTGGGTGCAGCCCTAAAATTGAGATTTTTGTATATCTTCATTGCATTACGCAGCTGTGAATCCGCTGGGCCAGAGTCCACTGTAACTGGTATTGATTCTAAAATCAAAAACTTTTTATTATATATTACAACACCCGTATTTTTTGACCTACCAAGTCAAGAGGTATAAAATTGCTTAAATCCTTTCAAGGCAACCTTCTTTTGCACGTCGTCACTGTTGGCGCCCATGACAAAGGCATCAATTATTTTTTTTGTCTTGTTTACAAATTCGTCAAAATTTTTCAAGGTTATATTTTCCCAGTATGCCCAAACTTACACAGTTGTCTTTTGCTCCACATTGGCAATGCCTTTAAAATTATTTTATAAAGAAAAATAATACTTTAAATAATAATATTTAATAAATACTTACCCAGAAATTAAAATTTTCACAGCAAATTTTCTTTGTGTAATAAAGAAAACGTCAGAAATAGCTACGCATACAAACGCAAACACCAATACTAATGTTAAGTCAAGTAACAATATTAAATTGACTTTTCTTATTAAGCTATTGCATAGCTTCTTTCTTGGGCTTTGAGCGCGGCGACCGAATCAAGAAATTCCGTAACGAAAAAACCTAAGTCTACACAATTTTTGAAACAAAGTAATCTGCGTCAAATAAGTATTCCCTTCAAATTTGTTTCCAAATGTGTTAAGCTGAGAAAAACAATTTTTTAGTTCATTCTCTGCTGAAAGCTCGAAGTTAAAACATCGTTTAGTTCTAAATAAAATAAATTTTCTTTTCTATTTCTTTATACAAGCTAATATAAAACGAGATACTGTTCCAAAAGGTGGGGTAGCTATTTACCAAAATAATAATAATGTTACTAATATTATGACTCCGAACATTGAAATAAATATTGCATTTACTAATGAAGAAAGTGATAAAAAAAATAGTGAAAGAAAATGAGTGAGTACTCTATATACATAGAGGCTTTAACGGACAAGGTTGTAAGCAAGTGGCGCTGCTCTTATTTGTGGTCGATGTGCTGTTACTGCATTTTGTTTAGGATCAACAAACCCAAATTTCATCGCGATCCTTGACTATATTTTCCATTAACTTCAGCTCTTGCTCTAACTATACATAAGCCGCAAGGTGGAACTTTTGACGAAATAGTATATGAGTACAGTAAAGCACATTCTCAGGAACTCGTTTATGTTGCGCTCTCTCGGGTGACTAATATTGAAAAATTGTCTATCACGACAAAAAACGAAAATTCTACATTCAAGTTTTATCATAATCGAAGGCAAGCTGCATCGACTGCATCTATGTTGCAAGAATTCAAAAGACTGTCTTTAAATAGTGTTCAGACGATAGCTCAAAGTTTCTTAGATTTCATTAGTAATAGAAATGGCATTTCAATAATGACTTTCAATTGCCAAAGTCTAAATAGTCACAAATACGATTTACAAGATTCAGTTACAAGACAAACAAATGTGTTACTTCTTACCGAAACTTGCATGACGCGTGATAATCCGATTGAAATACCCAATTTCAATTGTATTTTTCAATTCAAACGAGATACTGTTCCAAAAGGTGGGGTAGCATTTACCAAAATAATAATAATGTTACTAATATTATGACTCCGAATATTGAAATAATTATTGCACACGTTAGCGATGTTAATGTTAGGCGCTCATTTGTTGGAGATATTTGTGCGTGCTTATGCAAACTTAGAAATGGCCTACACATAGTCATGGTAGCAGTTTACATTTCTCCAAATCCAAAATTAGACGAGGTAGAGCATTTTATTCTTCGCACTTTACTGGAGTACACTGAAGAAGGGTCGAAAATACTTGGTACAAATGGTAATAAATTTCCACTTATCTTGGCTGGCGATTTCAACATCAACTAATAAAAAATCAGAGCGGTTGACAACTTTTCTTTCTGAAAAATTGAATTTGAAAATGAATATATATTTAGAGGATATGATGTCTCAAACTTATGTTTCTTATTTCAGTTACCATAAACCTATAGTTTCAATAATAAAAATTCCTGAATAACCTACATGTATTGTAAGATAATAAAAATATTTTAACAATATTAACTTGTCATTTATTCAATAAAAGAATTTGATTTCTTATCGGTCACCACGATCAAAAAGTGTAACTTGAATTAATATCAAAGAAAAAAAAATATTGCATAAATATTATAATTGCATAAGTTGATAAAAATGCTATGCAATAGCTTTACCGCGGCAGTCCCCGAGTGCCACACGTATTTTTTTTCTCTTTGCTTATTCTTTTTTGCTTTAATTGTCTGTCAAAAGAAAGAGATAGAAAGTGAAATTTATTATTTGTCCTTGTTTCTCTTACAAAGCCATGAGCATTCGCTTCCTTTTCATGCCTGAATTCAGGACTGAATTTTTCAGGCATGAACTACCGAACTGCACTGATGATATAGTCAACCGATTTTGATCAAATTTGGTACAGTGCTTGTATAAAACGAATAATCCGTACAAGTTTTTTAGGAAGTGCTCTGAAAGAACTCTATAAATCAAATTTTATCAAAATCGGTTGAGGGTCGGTCCCAAAAAAATGTTTTTGGCGCAAAATTTATTTTTTTGATTTTGTTTATAATGAAATGGTAACCAAGTTCGCAATCAATATATATTTTTTTTTGAGTACTTAAACAATTGATTGCAATGTGATGGTACACGATATCTTAAGTCGTCTCCGCCCAATTTTAACGTATTCCATCTTTGTTTTATGACAGGACAAAATGTAACGTCCGCAACTTTAGATTTTTCAATTTATGAATGAACCTGAACACTTTAGTCTTCAACAGACCCAATTTTAAAATCTCTGTTTGGTCATTCCATGAGCCCTACTGCTAAAATATTAATAATGTTAACTCTACTAAATAAAATACATGTTAAACTCCCGATTAATGTTAACGCTCTCACGCCCGCTTGCATGCGGCGATTAGCTCATCTTATGTTAAGCTGGGCCTATGCAGAGGCTTTAGAATAAGCATTAATTTTACTCTTAGCATCGCTTACTGCCAAGATCGTCGTTATAGTCCACGAACAAGTTGTCGAGTTTTACATACTTTTTAAACGCGTATTAACTTAACACAAAATTGTACATATAACTATTAACATATAAACAAAGCTATACAAGAACATATATAAACTACACATCTACCTTAATACATATACTGTACACAACATAGTACATATATAAAAATACACTACAACATTTAAACATAACCAACAACGTGTACAAACTCTTATAAAATACGCAAACACTCTCAATTATTCGTCTTTTCTTTACGAATTTACCTCCATAACTACTTCCGTTTTTTGTAACGTCTGTAACGGCACTTTTGACACGAAAAACTCTTTTTTCCAAAAATAGTAAAGTAAAAATTTAAACGTGATTTGAAAGAACTCTCAAAGAACTTTTTGTGCAGAAAGTTGTAAATAATATGCGTATGAATGTAACTTTCGCAAATGCTCATATGCGAGATGCTTTGACGAAAATATAAAACAAATTTAAGATTTAAGAAAACAATTCGTGCATGTTATAATTTTTGGTAAACGATGCTATATCTACTATGGATTTAAAAATCTTTTTTAGACGCAGAGTATGAGTAGTAAAGAAAAGCTTTTAATCATGCCTAAAGAGTCCATTGAGCCTCAGAATTCAAATGCACAAAAAATAAATCTATTTATTTCTTAAATACTCTTATCACTTAAAAAGTTCAATCAACTTGTTGTCTAAATAGGACTCTCTGCAAAATAAAAACAAGGTCGAGCAAATATTTGCTTGTAAATAATGTGCTTTGGTAGAAAATTCGATATGCTTTAAGCAAATAGCAAAACACTTAGAGAATAAGCTTATAAACAATCAAAATGGCGACGTTTTAAAGCATGCTATGCAAATTGTTGTCTAAGCTCAAATCAAAAATCAAAATCCACAAAAGCTACAAATGTTGAATCCGCAAATAATTGACAAAGTTTAGACATAAATGTGGGGTATCCTGAACTTGTACTCCCCACTATGTGTGTGTGTGTGTGTGTGAGGGCGAGCCGGGGCTAACTTCAAAATATGTTGGCCACAAATGGCAAAAGTTTGACAGGTAAACGGAATTTTGTAGATGCCACAACGTTCGAGAGAGAGAGAGAGAAGGAGAATGAGGGAGAGTAAAATAGACATACATACGTGAAATTTATTGGAGTGAGTTGCGACCAGGGTTGGAAACATCTGCTGCTATTGTTGCTATTTTGGGCTAAATTTTTGTATTTGTTTTATATTTCATAGCGTTTTTTTTTTTTTTCGTGTTTGAAACATATTATCAGGCAGTCTAGTTGAACGGTCTGTGTACAATACATTTATGTTTAATGAGATACTTTTTAACAGGCTCATAAATGGCTATGATAACCACTTAATGTCTACTACGACAACACCAACAGCAACAACAACAACAACAGCAAGAGTATCTGTGGCAACAGCAACAGCAACAAAAACAATTTACATACATATTAAAATGGCGCGCAACGTGGCAGCCACAAGAACCAAGCTAAGCTCCTTTAGCTACTCTACACAGTGCCGCTCACTCGCTCACTCACCCATTCGTACCATATATCAGTCGTCTCTGTCGCACCTTAGTCGAGGCACTCGTCCTGAGTGCGAAATATGTTCGCCTGCGGCGCATTCAGTTTAATTTGATTAAATTTTGAACATTTTCACGTAAAAGTTGCTCCTTTGCCTTTGGCCTTAGCGCTTTGGTAGGTAGACAGACCATGTTGTTGTTGTTTTTGTTGTGCTCTACTCTTGGCTTCAAAGGCTTCGCTCAGCTGTTCGCTAACGCTCTTTTTCTCTTTACTCTTTTTCTCCGACTCTCTGATTATTATTTTTAGTATTTTCTTTTTTACTTCTATGCATTTCATCATAAATAGTTTTTTAAACTTTTACCCATGGCCAGCAGTTTGCCACCAAATGTGGTTGTTGTTGGCGCCGGCCTCTTCAACTATGTTAACTATAAATACACATACATATAACCACACATACATACATATATACGTATGTATAGCTTTACTTTTTAGCATTGTTTTTATTTTGCTTTGTTGCTCTTCGAGCATTGTTTTAAGCGTTTCCTGTTGCCGGCTGCAACAGCAGCTCCATTTTTGGCTTATAGCCGCACATAGTTATGGCCATGGATTTTAGCGGTTTCTCTGTACTGATTTAACGGGCTCTCTCTGTTTTTTACTGTTTCTTTTTCTTCAACGTGCTAATGGTATTAAAGAGTACATTAAGTTTATGCAAGTGTATGTACTAAACAAATATCGAATTTATTCGATAAAAAGCTAAATTCGTAATACTTATAAATCCTTATCATCTTATTTTTTTTTTCATCATCCTTTAAATTTATTGAGTAAGTTCGTTGAATTTTTCTGGCTTTCGTTGAAAGCCCTGCTGACAGCAAAGTTTTTTCCATTTAAAGAATTTTTGATATGATCAAAACAAATGAGTATCAGAGGTTGCCAAATCAGGCGAATAAGTTGGTAAAGGTAATTAGTTGAGTTTTAGAACAATATTTTTTCCATTCATAATTATCAATTGGCCTTTACAACCGTGCGTCGGTCTTGGCCGCATCCAAAAGCCTTCGCCAGTCGTTTCTGCTTTGCGCGCACTGACGCCAGTTGAATATATCAAGCCTAGCCAGGTCAATAGATACCTGATCTTTCCATCTCAGAGGAGGTCTTCCTCTTTCGCGTCTACCACCAGTCGGCACCATTTCGAAGGATTTTTTTGCTGGAGCATCATTATCCATTCTCGCCACATGACCTAGCCAACGCAGTCGCCGCAACTTAATGCGCTTGACTATGTCTATGTCGCGGTATAGCTCGAACACCATCAACGCAAGAGGGACCAAAGATCTTACGTAAAATGTTTCTCTCGAAAACTCCTAAGACTCGGTCATCATTGCTCGTCATTGTCCATGATTCTGCGCCATACATAAGGACGGGGATTATGAGCGTTTTATAAAGATTTGTCTTCGTCCTGCTGGAGCTTGGAAAAGGCAGCAAATGCGGCGCGGCCCAGTATCGTGCCAGTGCGATGGATTTTTGCTGCGCGTATAATATTTTTCAGCATAATGTTGAAACCTCTTTTGGTATAAAATGGTTGGAGAGGTCCTTTCCAATTCGTACCGAGATGGAAGTGGCTTGTAGCGTCATTCTGCACAGCCTAATTAACTTTATAGGGATACCAAATTCAGACATAGCAGCGTACAGGTGACAACACCTAACATTGCTATCAAAGGCGGCTTTGAAATCGACTAGCAGGTGATGTGTGTCGATTTGCTTTTCCAGGGTTTTCTCCAGGATATGCCGTACTGCGAATACCTGGTCAATCAATCAGTTGGTTGACGGTTGGCTTCAATTTTTGATATAGGATACTGGCAAGGACCTTGTATGCGATGTTAAGTAGAGTGATTCCACGGTAATTGGCGCAGATCATTGGATCCCCGTTCTTAAGTATTGGACAAAGGACGCTTAGATTCCAATCACTGGGCATGCATTCTTCCGACCATATTCTGCAGAGGAGCTGGTACATACGCTTCATGAGCGCCTCGCCGCCAGCCTTAAAAAGCTCTGCTAGTAAGCCATCAGCATTGAGCCGCTGGAAGGCTGTTTTTACTCCGTTATAGTCGGGCGGTGAGACGACAATTTCATCATCAGTTATCGTTTTTTTTTTTTGACCACTTTCCGTGTTGGCTGATTCCCTACGGCGTCTTTGCAGGAACTGGCCCCGGTCTAAAAACCTTGAGTGAGCCGCGTTACTTTTTAATAGAATTTTCGGGCCATATTTCTGTCATGCATCTCTTCCATTTCCTCACACTCGCGCCTCACCGCCTCTCTATTCTTGCGCCTGAAAATACATTTCTCAGCTCGCCTCTTTTCTTTGTAGCGCTCCACAAGAGTCCGCGTAGCAACTGTTCGTAGTGTTGCCTGGTAGGCCGCGTTTTTCTCTGCACTTGCCGCGCGACTCTCATCATCGTACCAGGAGTTGCGAATCGGACGACAGCGGTCAATAATCTCATCCGCAGCGGTACGCAACGAGTCGGAGATATTTTTCCACTCTGCTCATATATCGTCGAGTTGGGATTCGTTCTGCGTAAGCAGCTCCGAGAGTCGAGTAGCAAAGTCTCTGGCTGTCTTCTGTATTGCAGCTTGGTGACGTCAAGCTTTTCAAGCACCTTAGATTGCAAGGTTTTTTCGCACAAAGCCGCATGCGATTCTTAGCTGCAACAATGAAGTGATCCGAGTCAATATTGGCTCCCCGAATCGTTTCCATTCCGGATTTTTTCCATTATGGCATTGAAATATTACAAAACTATCTATTTTTTGTGTCATTAGCAGTGATCAGTAAAGAGCGGTATATATCGTTCTTCCATTCCATTGAAATCCATCCACGCTGAATTGTTTTAAGTTCAATACTGCTGTTTCGCTGATACTATGTTTTAAAAATGCATGCGGGGCAGACATGACATGCGGTGACAGAAACTTAAAGAAATGTGTACTACAGAAAGACCAGATAACAATGATTTATCTAAATATTATTATACCGGCAACGGTGCGAGATACTAAATTGATTCATGATTAATTTTGAACCTATATCCGACATATCCCTATGGAGTTGATATCCTGCAGTTCGGTTGTTCAGCCCTGAGTTCAGGCATGAAAAGGAAGCGAACGCTTCAAGGACACATTCAAAAATGTTTCTGTCTATTTCTTTTTTTTTTGAGAAACAAGCAAGAGCAAAAAGAATAAGCAAAGAGAAATAAGAAATGCCGATTGTTTTTTTTTTATTTGACATTACATTAGCTATTACTGACGTTTTCTTTTATACAACAAAGAAAAAGGTTTTTGTGTGTGCTGTGAAACTTTTAATTTCTAGGTAAGTGTTTATTAAATACTATTATTTACAGGAGTATTTTTTTTTTATAAGATAATTTTAAAAGTATCAACAAAAGACAACTGCGCAAGTTATGGCTAACTGAAAAAATGGAATTAAGACAAGTTGTATTGACGATTGTATACCTCTTTACTAGGTAGGTCAAAAATTTTACAATCATTACCAGTTACAGCGAACTCTGGCCCAGCAGAATCTCAGCTGCGTTATGCAATGAAGTTGCAAAAAAATCTCAATTTTAAGGCTGCACCCAAACCACTGTAATTTATAATATTAAATTAAAGTTGATAAAAAAATTTTAAAATTTGTATTTATCACTCACTTGTGACATCAGACCTGGCTTTTAAAAATAAATCAGCACTGAATTCTTATCCGCTTTTTTAAAACATTCACCCCTGACTTCAGTTATGTCTTTTCAAAGTCCATCAGCACTGAATTCATAGCTGATTTTTACGCCTATGCTTCAGGCCTGAACGCCTAGGACATGCATGTGTTAAATTCAGTGACAAATGAATGCATCGATTTATGGCTGGTACTGAAAATGCAGGCATAATTTCATGACTAATTCAGGCCTGAGCCAAACTGAAGGGTAAGGTTGTCTATGATCGGTTTAATTCATATCTCATCCATATCTTTAAAAGGAATGGTTCCAAATTTGAGCTGGCTCTTGGGCAATGCCCCATGCATTTAAGCGATGCCGAATCGACATTTCTAAATCTGCTATCATTGCTATATTCTGTCATTGCATATGGTCAACCTAATTACTAAAATCTTCACACTGCCTGCCGTATTGTTTGAGCAAAGTCCTTCTGCATTATGTCATTATATGTTTAATTTTTTTAGTTTTTTAATTTGAATTTATTGATCTGACACTTTATGCATATGAGCGATGAAGACATGAAACAATCTAAATAAATAAATACATGCACTTTTATGTCCATCTATAAACTCAATTAATGTTCAACAATGGTATATTTGTAAAGTGTTTTTTTGTTGTTTTTTTTTTTTTAACTGAATGGCATTCTGTTAGCTATTGTGTATTTTTTTATTTCGCATTTTTCACCATTTAACCCAAACATCGAAAACAGTAGTAAAGTATCCGATTGATTTTTGCATTTCTGCTTTAATAATGATAAAGTGTTTAAAACAATTTGTATATCATGGCTATATGCCATTAATTATTGAACCTAACTATCCGCACTTTTTTTTTAAACGTGTGCTTTAAAAGCCAAACTGCTCAAGAAAAACTCATAATCTCCTATGCTGCATTGCATAGAAAAGTATTTATTCTTATAACTTTTACTATCCAAATTTGTATGCATGATGTGGCTTCCCAAAATTGTTATGCTGTCTAATGTGCACCTAATAAAGAAAAGTTTTTGACCTTTTGATGATGAAACTCCCAAATTCTTGTAATCGAATATTTGTCAGCTTATGTTTATCCACAACTATGGATAGTTACAGAAAAATCGTTTCAAATTTATTGACCCATAAAAATAAAGTTTCCAAATGTCAACTGTTTATTAAGTTACTTGCAAACAAATCGAACTCGTAGAACAGGACAACTCTCAACTTAATTAAATTTACGTTTAAAATTGGAAACTACTTGTTAGATATACAGCTTGCAGGATTTTATTATTATAAGAAAGTGTTGGGCAACATTCCAGGTAACAGGTATATCAAAGTCGGCTACGTCTGACTTTGTGTTCGCCTTTTTAAATATTTAACAGCAAACCTTGTTTAGTTTTTGATACTTTAACAATTTACCAAAAAAAAAAAGTGTTTCAAGCAAATTTTGCAAAATTAATTTGCATCATTTAAATCACAAACAGCTAGACAATAAAATCGAAGAGGCCTCAACGTCTAGAAGAAGTGGCAGTCATATCTTAGAGCACACACACACACACACTACATATATATAGACATTGGGGCCTGTGTAACGGTTAAGTTATGGCCCACATTGAGCTGAGCAAACGAACAGATAAACAATAAGTAACTGTGAATTATAGCAGCCATTACTTTGGTCTCTTGCTTTTGTTTTTCCTGCAGGGGTTGCTTGTTAGTTGTTTATGGCACAACAATAATTAGGACAAAGGCGTAACAGGCAGAGCGTCACATACACACACGCATACATACACCCACACACAGATGCAAAGACACACAACCAACATTGTGAAGTCCCAGTCGGACCTTGAGGAACGCTTTATGTACAAGTATATTCTCGTTTTTGCTCTTATAGTCAGAAGGAGTCATAAAAGTAGCATGAGTGGACCCAAATATACGCGATTAGGAAATCATCCCAATAATATTTTAAGGCCGAAAGCAAGATAATCGCTAAAAGATAAATACAGACGTTGACTCTTTGTAAGTTTTAAAATCATCTACAGTTTAAAAGGTCTGAATAAAAGTAAAGTTTCTCATCAGTTATTATATGATTCAAATCATTTTACTACGACTGTTCTCCTGCAATTAAAAAAAAAAGTGATTTCTGCAAACAACAAAGTTCCTTTTGAAAATTGGCCATACAAAAAAAATGGCTTCAAATAAAATTTTAAATAATCCGAAATTTTTCTATTCTACATTTCGGAATGACTTTACGTATATGAAATTCTTGAAGGAACCTAATGAGAATTCAGTTATCATTTAAATTCGCAAGGAAATAAGAACTTACTAGATGAATAAAAGAATAAACAATTGGGTTGTGCACTTTGTCTGCCATAAATACAAAATGGTAATAAAAATTACCCAGACTGCGAAAAGTATAGCGTTAATATCTACTAAGGTAGATGTTTTTTTTTATAATGTGTTTGGTATTATTTAGTGCTTCTAGCCTGTTAAAAAACTAAACAGCTGTTTGTAAACAACTGCCAAAGGTATATTGTTTTAAGAATATGATAAGAGCTCAAATATACTATACTATACAAAAAGCTATATTGCTCTTCATACACGTTGGTTGGGCATTCTTGCGTTCATGCTTCGTTGTTAGGGTTGCTCGGGCATTCATGCCTTTTGGCATTTATGCCCGAGAAAGTGAACACCCCTAATGTTTATACCCTGAACCTATAGGTACAAAGGGTAAACTAGATTTGTGCAATGTATGTAACACAGGAAAGAAGGAGGCGTGGCAGATGCCAAGTCCTTTTTACCAAAATGCTTATCATAACCTCGGGTAGCGACTGAGCTATGTCCGTCTGTCCGTCCGTCTGCCCATCTGTTTGAACGCCTAGATTTCGGAGACTACAAGAGGTAGAGATACGAAACTTCACCACCTGATACGCATATTTCCTGAGAAGATGAAGTTTGTTGAATCATGTCAATTTCTTTCTCCGTTCCCCCGTAGCAGAGATTCGCGGTTTTTAGCTATACCGTTTAATATTTTAATCTGAAATTTAACAGAGCGATGCGTCGTGGTTACACGCATCTCTGTTTCAAAGATGAATAAAATCGGACAAATACAACAAAAGTTATAGTCTAAAATGTATAAATGTCACCTCCCCTTGCCGATAAGCTAAATCAATATGTATTTGACTCTACGTAATTAGTAACAAGTGACCTAGAATCACCATTTTTGGTAAGCTGATTTATGTGGCTAAAATGAACGAATCGCACCAAGTAGTTGCAATGAAAGAATAATGCATCTCGTACTCATTATAAGAATGTTTAGTCTTAGTATTAAGATTGACCATATCTTTTTTTTAATTTAAGAATAATAGATAAAGAAATATTTTAATAAGTTCTAGAATGAAACAATCTCTTTTTGTGAATAAATTAAGAATGTTATCTCCCTTTAGTTGAGCTGCTGCCGAGATTAAACTGAAATTCCTGATCCAGTTCAATGCTTATAAGCAAAGCAAAATTTTTTTGCTATTTATTCCAAAAAACATTAATAGAGTTTTGATTACAAATTGGCTGGTGAAGAATTTCTAGGACTATGCTTAATGACTTTTCTAAAGGATTTATTTTTTTTTTTAACTTAGTGTTATTTGCACCATACAAAATATTCCATCGTTCCCCTTCGTGGGCTGTTAAATCGTTGCTGTTTCCTAATCGATTCCAATATCTTTTAGAACTTTCTTGTCTTCTTAACAATGGTTTTAGTAGTAAAATGCAAACCGATGTCATTTACACTGATTTCAGCAAGGCATTTGACTCAGTAAACCATAGCCTTCTTTTATTTAAACTGTCGCGTTTAGGATTCCCGCCTTGTCTTTTAAATTGGATCTCTTCCTATTTATCTAATCGTATGCAGAAGGTAGTTTTTAAAGGCTGCGAATCTAAAGTAATTTATGTCACGTCAGGGGTACCCCAAGGCAGCCATCTTGGTCCTCTACTTTTTGTCTTATTCATTAATGATCTTCCACAAGTTATCCGGTCTTCTCGCATTCTTATGTATGCGGATGATGTAAAACTTTATTTGTCCTACTCCTACAATGATAATGATATGCATTCACTTCTTCAACATGATTTTGATAGCATGCAATATTGGTGAAATGTCAACAATCTCTTCCTTAACAAGACGAAATGTAAAATTATGACATTTTACCATTCTGTTCCTCATCTGGCTGCTTACTCTATAGACTCCTCTACCCTGGAACGTATAGTGAGTGTTTTAGACCTTGGCATACTGTTTGACCATAAACTCAAATTTAACGATCATATTTGCAACATCGTGAATAAGGCCAGGGGTGTTCTTGCTTTTATTAAGCGTTGGTCTAAAGAGTTCAACGACCCTTACACAACCAAACTTCTTTTTATTTCTCTCGTCCGTCCTATTTTGGAATATTGTTCCTGCGTTTGGAGCCCTCAATACCACCTGTATCAGGACATGATTGAGTCTGTACAAAAGCAATTTCTCCTTTTTGCACTTAAACTGGGACCCAAATATCCGTCTCCCGTCATATTCCGATAGACTTCGCCTTATAAAGTTGCCTTCCTTAAGTCATCGCAGAACATGCCACGGCATGTTATTCTTGCATAAGCTGTTACTCGGTCTTATCGATTCCAACGTACTTCTTAGCAAAGTTACCTTTGTCATACCGTCTAGAGTAACTCGTAATTTTAGACCTTTAGCCTTACAATTTTGTAGATCTAATTATGCTTTGCACGATCCTTTCCGTGTCTTATGCTCTAACTATAATAACTTTTACAACTTCCTCTCTTTCGAACGGTCTATTCAATCTATCACTTCTTCTATCTTAAGTCATCTTGACTTGCCAATTCGAGCATCCTTGACCAACCCTATATGATGAGTCTCTTACATGGTCAACGGTGATCTATTGGCTCTTTTTGTGATATAATGTTTCATTTTTATCTTGTTTCCTTGTTTCCTCTTTAATATTGTAAATCCAAGTGTCTGGCCAGTTCTTGATGTGAGTTGGTGCATATCGTTAAAAAGTTCACCCACCGGGCTAGAGACGCGGATAGGTACACTGTTTACACTTTCGTGTGCTCTTGAAGATGGACCCTCAGTTGAGAGTTCTAAATCTATAATAACAACTAACATAACTTTGTGTTTGAGACAGTTCCTCTTTTCTCAATTTGGTGCTACAATAATAAGCTATTGAAATTTTTGTATTTTTTCAATGATGAAAAATCCAATAGCTCTTTGAAAATGCTTCTGCTTTTTAGAGTGTCGAGCTTTTAATACTTATTACTCGTTTTAAGCTGTCATCTCCAACTGGGTGGCTTTGGGCTCACATGGAGTGTCAGCCTGTTAGTCAGACAACGGTGGCCAACTGTCAACGAGGGTCGCGTAGGCTGGCACTTAGCTTTTGATAAATCATTGGATCATTGGAGCCTGTGCTGTGCGCTTGCCTCCTGCCTCCAGCAGCAGCTCCAGCCAAATTATATTTTGAATGTCAGAGCCAAGTTATTGGACCATTGCGGAGATGCGGGAAGGTAATGGAGCATGGCATGGGCATGGGCATGGGAACAGAAGTAAAATTAGTTAATTAGACGCCGGGCGTTGATGCGCTCGCGGTCGACGCCATCACTTGACTTGAATGTCGCTTCAACAGTTGGCAAATCGATGCAGTATTGGGAGCATCAAATGAATCGAACTCTAACTACCGACTCACTCACCGGACTGGCTCCCAGTTTGGCGTTCTGTGTAAATTGCTTATGAAATTGACATGACGAAACCCAAACCAAAACTCTCATTTAGCTGTCTGCCGGAAATGGAAAATGGCGGTAATGACGGGACAAACGCACGCATACATTCGTCAGCAAGAGAGTCGGGAGTGTGGAGACGTGTAGGGGGCACGGTATAGTGAGCTGTTTAGTAAGTTGGCAGACAGACATATAACCCACATAATTGGCAAATCACACACATTGATTTCGCCATGCGTTTGTGTATTTGTGTTTGTTAGTTCAATCGTTCGTTTGGAGCAGCAACCGCAGCGCCTATACACAAACACACACAAACAGATACATACATTCCCACACAGATACATTCACATCCGCCAACGTTGCTCCTCCGCTAACCGACAACGCAAAGCGCTGACAGAAAATATGGCGCATAATTTAAAGGCAATGATACCGTAGCACTTACGGTCCTTAACTGCGAGCTGCATGTGTATATGTGCGTGTGTATCCCTGAGTTTGCAGCTGTATTAGTGTATATGTTTATGTCATATAAGGCATCATTAATAACATTGAAACATAACAGTCTGTGTGGTATGGGCAGTTGGGAAGGTATCTTACGGCGCTATCTCTTTGGGGGCGCCTAGTTCGACGCTCTGCGTCCTGCCACCATCCCGGCATTGGAGACGACACCACGACAACATCATTATCAAGCCTGGCAGGTTTGCCGCCTTTGCTTTGGCCGCTCATCATGGCGTCAATTTTCATTGTTTGGCATTTCATTTTTATTTTGTGCAACTTTTTTCTTTCCTACCATTTTTGTTTGCTTTTCTTTTATTTTCTTTTTATTTTGAGTTTTTCCTGCCATTGACTTGAAATGGCAGCTGTGGCGTTGATCTTAAATAATTAGGCAAACTTTTGTGTCTGTTTTTGCCACAAACACACACACACACACACACCCGCACACATAAACACACACAAGCCACATAAATACGACAGCTTCATCATCGGCTCAGACGGGAAAGCATATTGAATAGATGGCCATACCAGGAGCTGCGAATTTTACAATACTCTTTCACAATCTGCTTAACCCTTGCTCAACGAGTGTTAGTATATATGTATTTGTCCTTTTGTGGTATTAAGGTTTCCTTATGCGTTTGCTCATAAAGCATAATGTAATTTTTAATACCGAATATATGCTACTAGAAATTACAAAATTTTGTTCAACTTTTGACATCTTTTGACAACAAAAAAATATACAAACTACCACAAAAATTATTTATTTTTTTTAAGCTTTGTTGCAACATTAGTTTTCAAAATTTGTTGAAGCAGTTTTTCCTTTCTTAGGCATGCTGAACTTGACCTTATATTCGTGTTCTGGGTCCATTGGACCCGGAGAAAATTTTGAAACTAAATACAGATGTTTGTATGTAACCTGTCTCTACCTATTTTTTGATGAAAGTAAATACAAAAAAATATAGTCACAGAACCACAAAACATAAATAAAGTCACTATTTTGAGAAATACTTCGGTCTTTTAAGTGAATAGGTATAAAATATGGCTATTCGCCAGAAGAAATTCTCATTAGGGAGCCATTTTGCTAGTCTATTTCGGTGTCTTTTAAGTCTTTTATTGTAGCGGCTAGTATGTTTATCGATCTGGAGACTAGGCTCGCAAGTAACCAGTCTATCAAATTTGAATGATAGGAGAAATATAAATTATTCTTGAATAGATTAAATGTTCAACTAAGTTACAGTTGATTCTGAACCAACTATTCCCAAATGTTTTCTCTCTATTTCTAAATAAATTTATCAAAATCAAGTAAATAATACATATTTTAAACAACATTCAAACTACCTTTACTGAGCTATGTCTTTGATTTCTGGTCTTAATTAAAAAATTTGTTTTCTTAATTTATTTTCAAACAAATTTGTTTAAACATATAGAAGAAGTTTTATATCTATTTATATATACTTGCAGGTTACTTTCATAGTACGTTACAAACCTTATGATATATCATTGATACCTTTTATACGCAATTAAAGTGTATTGAAAAGGAAAAGGAGATGCAATAAAGAGGAAAAAAGACTCATTCATTGTTTCATTGCTGTAATTTATAACATTCACTTGTCATTAACAGCAATTTTAATCGCTAGGATGCCTTACACACAACGCACACACATACTCAAATATACACATATATATAACAATATACACGTGTGTGTTGCTGAACGTGTCTGCATTATTTAAAGCTTAAAAAAAATGTATGTATTTATAAACACATTGGTATATGGACCCAGTGAAATATATGTGTATTTAAAATATGTTTGCAATATATTAAAAATAATATCAACTTTAAAATATGTCAAATATGAATTGGTCAATACTAAGCACATAATAATTACCATATAAATACCACATAACTATTAAATAAATAGTATCAGCATAATAAATAAATATAAAAAAAGTGTTAAATAAATATTTCACATATATCTATATACATATATATAACTAAGCAAATAATGCATACAATTTATGTGAAAAACCAAATCTTTCATGCAATATTAAAATTTGCATCTAAATAGATTCTTGGTTTCATGACATGATTGAGTCCGTACAAAAGCAAGTTCTCCTTTTTACATTTCGTGGCTTAAACTGGGACCCAAATATACGACTGCCGCCATATTTTGATAGACTTCGCCTTTTAAAGTTGCCTTCCTTAATTCATCGCAGAACATGCCACGGCGTGCTATTCTTGCATAAGCTGTTACTCGGTCTTATCGATTCCAATGTACTTCTTAGCAAAGTTACTTTTGTCATACCATCTAGAGTAACTCGTAATTTTCGACCCTTAGCCTTACAATTTTGTAGATCTAATTATGCTTTACACGATCCTTTCCGTGTCTTATGCTCTAACTATAATAACTTTTACAACTTCCTCTCTTTCGAACGGTCTATTCAATCTATCACTTCTTCTATCTTAAGTCATCTTGACTTGCCACTTCGAGCATCTTTGATCAATCCTATATAATGAGGCACCCACTTAGTCAGCGGTATTCACTTGGCTCTTTTTGGGATACATTGTTTAATTTTTATCTTGCTTCCTTGTTTCAACTTTAATATTGTAAATCCAAGTATCTGGCCAGTTCTTGATGTGAGTTGGTCCATATCATTGAAAAGTTCACCCACCGGGCTAGGGACGCGGATTAGTTCATATCTATACCCACCATTTTCTTTTCTAAATAAATTATACTTTTTTTTTATAATATAAGGTCAACTGAACTTAGTTGTATTCCTCTAATAATAAATAAATAAATAAGTGATTGAATAACTTGTTAATATATAAGCTCTTTGATAAGCATTTCAGCATCTATATCTATATATATATCTAAATCTATATCTATATCTTACTTGTCGTGGTTATATGTAAATTGATAATATGTAATAAGCTACTTAAAAAAAATGTATTCACGAAGCAGGGATTTCACTACATAATACTTTCTTGTAAACAATAATCCCACCAAAAAAAAAACATCAAAAATGTAAATTTTGGTGTTTAGTGTCCTTCTCGCATCAAGAAAAATGCGCTGCAACAAAAAGATATGATATATAATCCAAAGTATCTCTGAAAGTTAATTTGGAGTTTCGTATTTTTAAACGATCACTACGTCTATCTTACTTAGCAAATCAGTTTTCACCAATATAGTTAATATCCATTAGGGCAATCGGTAGATTTTCTTATGAAGCTTCTGTTGGTTATACACAAAGTGCGGTGCGCCGTCTGGAAAGATTTATGTAGGTGCACGAAATAATACTCAAGATCCCGTCGTTTGATACAAAACTACGTACAGAACCAATTTCAATCTATTGAATATCAATGTATTGGAAAAACTTCGAACATTTTTTTAAAAGCACACATTTCTATAAATAATTCATAGAAATATTTTACTAACGGTGCATTTTTAAATCAATTTCGACAATGCAAGTTTTTAAATGAAAAAGAATTTGTTTGCTATGAAAAGGGTATAAAGACGGGCTGTTGAGTATAATTTCGTGCACCTACATAAATCTTTTCAAACTTTCGCACCGCACTTTATCACAGTGCAAACGACAGATCAGAAACTGAACAAAATTTTCCGTCAAAATAACACCATAGTTTGCTATTAACTTTGTTGGTTTTATTACAACTGATTTTGCTAGCAGTATACAAGATAGACGTAGTGATCGTTTAAAAATACGAAACTCCAAATTAACTTTCAGAGATACTTTGGATTATATATCATATATTTTTGTTGCAGCGCATTTTTCTTGATGCGAGAAGGACACTAAACACCAAAATTTACATTTTTGATGTTTTTTTTTTGGTGGGATACCATATCTTTTTGTTAAAAATGATACGATTATTTTTATTCATCTTTCAAATAAAAATAATAAATATTTTTGTTAATACTTCAAAATAAAAGTAATAAATATTGATCCTATGAAGTCTCGAACCCACGACCTTTCCGCCTCAGACATACACTCATATCACTGAGCCATCGATACCTACGCGGAATGAGCATCAGAATCAGAAACTACACTAATTATATTTTGTTGTTTCAAATTCGCTTAAAAAGAACAAGCGACGCATTTCGCCGTAGCTACGTGTGTATAAGTGCACATGTGTGAGCATGTTCTCGGATCTTTCATTATGCCTTGTTCATTTACAAGAGCGCTTCTCTCTTTATCACGTTGTGCAAACGACAGATCGGAACCTAACAAAAATTTTTCACAAAATTCCACTATAGCTTGCTGACAATTTTGTTTGTTTTATTTACAAATGTTTTGCAAGCAATATACCAGATAGTCGGTTTGCCCTCTTACTACCACCACAATAATCAGTGTAAGGAACCGCGTGCCAGTATACCCTTATTATTTAAACTCAGTACGAAAATAATAAAAATATATATTTATTTTTTTATTATAATGCAAGTATTTAAAACAAAAATTTTCATCGATACAAAAATAATAAATATTCTTTATTATAATAAAATTTAAAAAAATATACAATTTCGCGTCAATCGAGATTCGAACCCACGACATTTTCGCACCGTTCAGATGCTCATCCCACTAAGCCATCGGCTTGCACACAAAATGTGTATCAAAGTCAGGACTTAACATTTTCTTGTTTCTTTTTCATTTCATTTCAATATCAGCGTCCCGACAATAGCTTTGAATGTATGCGTGCATATACGTGTGGACGCTCTCGGATCTCTCACTCTTCCTTGTTCATCCACATAAGTGCTTCTCTCTTTATCACACTGTGCAAACGACAGATCAGAAACTGAACAAAATTTTCTTTAAAAATTCATGTTCTACGTTCCGACAAAAGATTCGAGTGCATGCGTGCATATACGTGTGCACGCTCTCCGATCTCTCATTCTGCCTTGTTCATCCACATAAGTGCTTCTCTCTTTATCACACTGTGCAAACGACAGATCAGAAACTGAACAAAAATTTTTTGTCAAAATAACACCATAGTTTGCTGCCAATTTTGTTTGTTTTATTTACAAATGTTTTGCAAGCAATATACCAGATAGTCGGTTTGCCCTCTTACTACCCCCACAAAAATCAGTGTAATGAACCGCGTGCCATTATACCCTAAATATTTAAACTAAACACGACAATATATATTTATTTTATATTATAGTGCAAATATTAAAAAGAAAAATTTTCATCGATACAAAAATAATAAATATTTATATTTTAACACAATTAATAAAAAAAAAAATTTTGCGACAACCTAGATTCGAACCCACGATCTGTTCGCGCCGCTCAGATGCGCATCCCACTAAGCCATCGGCTTACACACAAGATGAGTATCAAAGTCAGGAGTTAACATCTTCTTGTTTCTTTTTCATTTTATTTCAATATCAGCGTCCCGAATAGCTTTGAATGTATGCGTGCATATACGTGTGGACGCTCTCGGATCTCTCACTCTTCCTTGTTCATCTACATAAGCACTTCTCTCTTTATCACACTGTGCAAACGACAAATCAGAAACTGAACACAAATTTACCCCAAATACACGTAAGTCCCATAAGCAAAAGCGAATTTCGTTTGTTTTGCAGAAAATATAGCAAGTCGGGTTTTTGCCCTGTCGCTACCCGCACACTAAACAGGGCAAACTACCGCTTGCCCTAATTGAAAACATTTGGTAAGTTTACTTGGCTTCATCGAATTTTGAGCATTTAAATACACAGGTGTATTTATCTCATAGTTCATTTCATCAAAAAAAAATACAAATTTCTTTCATAATATCAGGTACGCAACTAAGTTCTCGCTGTCTTTCATAATATCAGGTACGCAACTAAGTTCTCGCTGTTTAATAAATATAACCAAAATGGTGACCTTCTCCCCCTCTAGGGTTTACCGTTATTTTGACATATGTTTTAGCCTATTTATCTCGAATTCTATTAGTCGTACTAAAAAAACTTCCAAGGCAAATAATGTTCAAAAATTAATTTAAAAAATTGCAGATCTCAAAAATAATAACATAAAAAAGTATGGAATCATGTAAGTATCTCTAGTAGTTCCCAAGTTAGAACGCTGCGCTACCATCAGCCCCTTGCCGTTTGGTTTATTTAAAATATAACCATCTATTATTTTTGATATAACTAATTGGTAAGGGAGGGCATTTGAAAATAGATTTTATTTGACTAAATTAAATTACAACCGTTAAATTGAATTTTTAAAATGAAAAAACAAGTTTCTTACGAATTTCTGAAACGATAACCACAAAAATATCTTCATTAAAGTTATCTTTTAAATTTTAGTACAGTTTCTTATCTAGTACTTACATATCGCTCATTTACAAGAAGACTGTCATAACTCAAAAAAATGGGTTTTTTGAGTTAATAATGCAGATTTATTCGTTATAAAAAACTGTACATTGTGTAAAAAATTGCATATGATACCATGATTACTTTCCGTGTGAGAAGAGAATATGCCGATATTTTAATCCATTTATTTAAGCTATTTTAGTATGAAATGGTGGGGTCGATTAAAAACTTGAAACGCGTTTTCTGCAAAACTACGTTTTTTGAGTTATGGCACTCTTCTTGTAAATGAGCGATATGTTGTACCCATTTTCATTTTCATATAACTCTAGAATGACATCCCGCCCATTCCTCAGATTTATGCGGGATCCGCAGAAATTTTGTCCCCAGGCAATGTGTATTTAAAAGACTATTTTATAGCTTTTGCTTTATCTCTCGTCCCATGTGCAACTGTTTTAAGTTTAAGGCGAACGGGTTAAAAAATTAATAGAATAAACTTAGTACTTTACTTTAGAATTTTTTCTTTTTACATAATTTAAACGAAAATGAAGAGTATATTAACAAATGGTTGACTAATTTTTGAAGAAAAGAAAAAAATTTCTTACTGTATGTAGTTTTCCTGTGTTGGTAACAGACATTCTAAACTTTTGGTGGCCATTACTGTTAAGAATAAAATTAAAGTCAATTATTTTTCTATGATAAATTGTGCAATAGTACTTGCTCTTAAACAATTTGATGAACGAAGAAATTCGTAAAAAACTTGTTTTTTCATTTTAAACATTGAATTTAGCGGTTGCAATATTACATTTTACATACATTTTTCTCAAAAAAATAGTATATTCCTGCATATTCCATCTTAGTTCTTTGCAATTGTATTTTTTCTTTTCTGTTGGTGCAGAACGATATCTATAACGTACCTATTAGTTCCGTAAATTTAAACCGATTTAATGAAAATCGAAATTTACGTCAAAGAAGTTATCGAAAGTACATGTTATGGGAACACGGAAAATCGATTGCTGGGGGTTGGGGGCAGCTTCGATCAAATTTGGATGTGGATTTTTTTATTGGAGCCACATGAGTCAGCTTACTGCAATTGGTGATTCTAGCTTACTTATAACCATAATTACGTAGAGTCTAATTTTGACGCAGTTTAAAAACAAAGGGAAGAGAAATGAGTACATTTTTGATATAACATTTGTTGTACTAGTCCGATTTTTCTAATTTTTGACGCACAGATGTATTTAACCACTACGCATTGCTTTGTTAAATTTCAGATGAAAATATTAAATGGTGTAGCTAAAAACCGGGAAAATGTACTACGGTGGAACGGGGAAAGATAATGATAAGACTCAAAAAATTTCATCTTCTGAGGAAATATGCGCACCAGCTGGTAAAGTTTCGTGCCTCTAGCTCTACAGTCTCCGAAATCTAGGAGCCAGTTATTTTTGCCATTTTAAGCCGATAGCTTTTTAGGGTCTGTCTATATAAGTTCTGAAAGAAAGCCGCCTATCCAGGGTGACCAAAAGTGGCTTCATTTTGCAGCATGAAAGTTTTTTAAAGGACTCTACAAACAAAATTAGCTGCTTAGCGTCGGGTATGGCTAAAAGGCTTTCCTGTGTGACCTCAGCTTTCATTAGTCAAGCCAAAAATAGGACATTGTTCGCTTTAAGTTGGAATCTTCTGCCTTCAAGGTATAATATTAAGAGGTTAAAGTGTGCAGCTGGGAGTAAGATTTTGATTTTTGCAAAAATAAAAGAACCATCAATCGATACTCTGTCAAAAACCTTTTTGACATCAACGTACTATATATCCCACAACAATACTCCTTGTCATTAAACGCTCATGGTGTGAGACTCAGTGCATCTACTAGATAGTTCCATGCAGTGGTGGATTCACGGGGGGTTTTCGGTTCCGGACTCCTCAAAAGTTGGAAAAATGGGTTTTAAGTCTTTTACGAGGTCTGATATACATACACTTCGAAGTGAAGGGCCCCCCCAAGAGCAAATCCTAGATCTGCATCTGGTGCCATGTCTTGATGTTCCGGCAGAAGACGACTTTCTATCCATATTTTAAATTTTGGATTATTTGTTATTACATTCCTCCAATTTCATTAAGCGTCTTTCAATCCCATCTCAGTAATATGCCAGCGACGTACATATATACCGGTTTATACCGTTTTCATGACCTACTGTCGTACTGATTCAAAATACGTAACTTATGTTGTGGACCATGACTTTCAGAAGTTCGAGCATGTTTAAGTTAAAGCAATAAATAGGAAAGGGTCGCGGCCTTTTGGTAGTATAGTTCGGGTACAAATTGCTACCATAATGCTTTCAATTGACAAGAACAGTTTACATAAAAAAATATTGCCCAAACACTTATTAAAGGTGTTGATAAACACATTCCCAACAACTCGTATGCTCGTATATAGTACCAATTAAAACTATCTACTTAACTAAAAAACACTTAACTATTATTATAATACAATACAAATCCCATGCTACAATTTTGCTGATTGCTTTCAAGTGTTTGCCACTATACAAATCTTTTTGTATATATCATGTTAATGCTAACAAAATACCATATCAAAACCAATTAATATCAAAGTTATACGCAAAAGAAAAAAAGAGAAAAAGTTTTGCCAAATGGCAATTTCGAAAGCATATTATACTTCATCTTTTTGCCACACATCTTTTTTCTGCACAGTTCCAGTTCTTAAGCTCTGCTTAGCTTAAATCAAACCCAATGCTTTTGTGCGACCCCTTGCCGCCCCACTTACTTATGAACATAAGCACTAGCATGCATACATACGTACATAGTCTGGTAGATGTATACATATATATATATATATGTATGTGTATGTATTTATGTGGCAAAGGCAACTAGCCACCGTTGAACTCGCTCAAAGCAGCACAAGGCAGCACAAAAACCACAGAGCCCAAAATCCAGTGGTCGTGGTCGAAATTTAAGTGCGTGGAGAGCAACAACAAGGACCGCAAAGCATATTCGAACCGTACCAAACCGAACCGAACCGAACTGAACTGAACCAAATGTTGCGTAGGTAGTTTGGAGGAAGGTAGCCTTAATCTGCACTTGCGCGTATCTTAATAAACTATTAAATCAAACGCAAGCTCAAATGCACGCAAGCACAAATCGCACACACAGATACAAAAAAAAAAATATAAAACTCACACACAAACCAACAAATACTTGTACAGTATAGCGTGCATTATAGTATATAAATAAATGAGTTATATGCGCATAACATTCACATTCACAATATCCTCCATGGCATTGGCATTTCTTGTACTTTAGTTTTAGTTTTTTTCATTTTTTTGGACTCTATCGCTATGCGTCTTGCGTTTTGTGGCTCACTCGTCTTTGCTTAAACCGACATATGTACATATGTATGAACGTATTTATATATATGTAGGTATATACATATGTATATGTGTTTATAAACATATAAATATCTTTATATATACATATATAAATATGACGCGTTGTTTTATAATCCTCACAAAGCTTCCCATAGTACATGAGATGCGCTGCTCTCGTCGCATGTTTCATAAACTTGAAAACAGTTTCCAACAGCAGCCGACTGCGCTGCTCAGCCCTGACTTCTTCTGCTTGGTTTACCTCTGCCTCTACTGCCTGTCGCTGCCGCCGCCACCGCCACTGCTGCCGTTGTCGTTATTATTTATGTTTTGTTATCCGTTGACCAGAGCGCTGGTTTTTGCCTTTGCTTTTGCAACCGTTTTTTACTCACTCTCCTTCTCTCACACTAACACACACACACTCACACACATGTTGACTGCTGCTCACCTATTTTACGATAGAATGAATATCTCTGCGCTCACTCATACATAGCTCAGCATAAGTGTGTAAGTGTATTTGTGCGTGAGTGTAAGTGCACGTGTATGTGTAGTTATTGCCACAGTATATTTCTAGTATAAGCTCGTGTAGTAGAATTTTGTTGTTTTGATACACTATGAAATGAATGGTACTACAAGTTTTCCCAGCTAAATGTAACGCATTACAGAAGATCTAGGAGATTAATGCAACTCTACAACAAGTTTTATTAAGAGCTTCTTAATTTTGTTAAGGTGTATTTAAAACAGATTCATTGTAGGTTACAAAGCCCGTAGAATTAAGTTAGTTCCTAAGTTAGTTATTATAGTAAGTTGGGTTTTAAGTTATTTATTTTCAAGGGTTTTTTGTTAATTTGTTGCCTTCTAAAAATTTGTTATCAATTTTTGTTTTAACATAATTTTATAAAAATGCTAATAATAGGAAAGGCTAGAAGCCTGAGCTCTTTATTTTATGTATATAAAATCTCACAATTTATAAGTCAAATTTTTTGAGAATAAATAAAACAAAAAAAAAATATAGGTTACAAGACTTCGTGTGATTAACTTACACACGGAACTGAACTGTACAGAAAGAACCCTTTAAAAAACACCCTTTAGTTGAAAACCCCAAAGCCGCAATATTTACGGTGCAACTTTATTGTGGAAGATCTTTAATTTCATTTGCAAAGTAGTACTTGGATTGTAGAACTGAATATCATTTGTTTGAACATTTTCCAAATTTTCTGGTTTGCACTTATTATATTTTATAAATAAATAACCTGGGATTCGAGGATATCGTAGATATTATATTTAGATTCAAATATTATTTTAACGTTAGTTTGATAGACAAGATAATTTTATGGTAGCTGTCGTTTCGCTGCCCATCTGTACGTATATATGTCTAGATCTCCCAAATGCGACTTCTGTAAGCCTATTGAAAAACAAAACACTCATAGGATGCAGGGTATCCTACTGTTGGGTCCAGCTCGTAATGATTCAATTTTTTTTTATTTTTTTTTTGGCTGGTTTTCTATGTACTTCCGTTTTGTAGTGAAAAGAGCTTTGCGTGTTGCGGCCTCTGTGTGTGCGTGTGTGCGCTCCTGTTTGTTTGTTGCTTAGAGAATTGATGGCAAAAGGATGTGTGTGATTTCGTTGGTATGTGCCTGTGTGTTTGTATTTGTGAGTGAAGCAATGTTTTTACTTTGGCTGCTGTTGCCGCTGGCCACAAATATCTGCTGAATGAAGTGCTACTTGTTAACGTGGTTTAAAGTAAATCGCGATTTTATTTAAGCTTTTAAAAAGCTTAAATTTATTTCGATGGACTTAAATTAATCCTAATTGAAATGCTTAAATTTTATTCATTGTTAATGTTGTTACTTGTGCTGCAATTGTGGTTTTGTATACATCAAGTGCATTTAAAATAATATTTTCTTTTCTCGTGAGTATATAAAATGAGAAAATTCCAAAGCTTTAATGTCCAGGCAGCTGCTGACAATTAACTAGCTGGAGTTATAAGTGCTTATAAGATACTGGGGATTTGAGAGCTTTGCAAAGTAGAAACACATATTTTAATATCAAACAACAGCTGTTAATCCACTGATTTTTTATTTTCATTAATTTGTTTCTTACTTAATTTATGCGTATATTTATTGATACATGTGGGCTTTAAATTTTTTGCTCACGAGCTGAACTTTATCCATGCTTTCCTTTAAATTCTTTGGGTTGGCGAATCACAATTCATTTATTATTCATCATAAAAAAACTTTTTTGCTTGAACAAATGACCTTAAAACAGAAAATTATAATGTTGTTTAATACTTATAAAGGTTTTTATTTAATCTCTTTTAAGCTTTAAAAACGAATTTAAGAATTTCTACAATATTGCCACATATAGTCAATCACGATAGAATAAATATTTTTTCGATTTTCGTAAAACCTTTTGTTGATTTTATTTGAAATATTGGTCGCAGTGGCAAGTAAATATTATTAATTGATTTAATTTCCTATTATGTTGTATATTTTTATGATGATTCCTTAGTTTCATTAATTTTGAGCATTGATTGAGTGTTCAATTTTGTCAAAAACGATTTTATCAAGTACTATGAAGCTATTTATTTTGCAAACGGAATCTAAGCCTTTTCTTAAAGATTTTTATTATTTATGCTTTTAACTTATTAAAAAAGAGGGGTATTAGAGTTGTTCCATTAATGTAGCAGCAAGAAGATGAAATGGCTGACCAAAAGTTAATTTTAGAAAGTGTTTAATATAAACAGCCTTCATATTGGGTGTATCTATTTTAACACTTTTATTTTTGGTATGTTGGCCCCTTTAACTTGTCTTGTCTTGTGGTGCAGTCGAGGCGGTGTCCGACAATCGGTTACCCTGTAAAAAATACTCCTGGCAAACTGCTTCTATGCAGTCTGCCTGCCGTTGCCAGTTGGGAAACGTATTTTATTAGTGCAGTATGATATTTCAACTAATTTTGGTGTGGATCGAAGTTTTGACGTCGCCTTTTTTTTTAATAAAGCAACCAGAGGTCATCCTTATTTATCATCTTTAGATTCCGTGAAACCAAACCCTCACTCCATTTAAAACCATTTCACCCATCTCATTCGGGTTTTCGGTTTCAAAATATACGCATACCCAATAAGCCAACCCAAAATGTTATGCTATGATTTATTTTTAATTATTTGAAAACTAAATTCGAATAAGCAACAAGCAAAAGTTCTTCAATAGCAAAACTGCTGTTATTGATTGATTTTTGGGATTATGTAATAGACCTGATATGAAGGCTAAAAATTAACTACGGATTTAGTTTCAATTACCTCTAAATCATAAAATTAAGACAGTTTTAAGTACATAAATTAGATTTGGGCAATGTTTAATTCTTTGGGGAAGGCTATTATTTTTTAACATTAAATTTTCTATGAAAAAATTCAAAAAAATGACTTGACTTTTCAACGTTGCTAGTCAACAAATTCATCTGCTTTTTAGACGCGCTTTCCAAACTGAAGCCTAAATATTTCATTCGCATAAATTTCCATTTTCACATAGTTTCATATTTCTATCAAACGCAGTCTTACGATATCTTTATCGATTTAGTTATTTATCGCTTATGCACCACTCTCAGCTAAATAAAAGCTTGATATTTCACTAACATTTCTTATTTTTATTGAACGTATCTTACAGATTGCTTAAATAGCTTCATTCGATAAAGAATGGAACATGCATTCTCTTGTTGTCTCATTGTTGCTTACATACCCTCTCACACTCTCACACACAAGTCGTTGCCTTTGTAAGTGAATTTAGTTGTTACACACACTTGTTCACCACATACACTCGCAAGCACACACACTTATACACCCACTCGCAATTGGAGTCAACGCAACATGCACGCACATAAAATAATCTTTTTATGTGCCTGTTTGAGCTTCTCGATAGCACAATTTTAGATGCCAGAGAGCGGAGAGCGGAGAGAGAGCGAGCGTTGAGAGGAAGTATGTAATGGCGGCGGGAATGTTGCGTACGTCTTTGACCATTGTTTGATCTTGCATGGCAAACGTCCCAAAGGAGTCGTCAATAAATGCGATAATGCCAAGCATGTTTCATTTTGGCTCGCCAACGCTCATCAGCAGCTACACTTAGAGAAAAAGAGCTTCATAAAATATGAAACTTAAGGATGTCTTATCCATTATTTTTCGAATGAGTTTTGAATTTGTAATAAAAATAGTTTTTGAAGTATTTAGAAAATATCTTTAAACGCAAAAAATCAGGTTTATGTAGCGATTAAGTTTTCTTAATTATTGGGTTGCATCTTCATTTGTAAGTATTAACAACTTCAGTTTATGCTATTAAAAATGTCCCTGGAATTATTATTATGTTTCTTATGTGTCATCGGCCCTCTAGTCCTTGTAGGACTTATAGGAACTTATATATACACATGTGACATTTGTTAAGTATAGAAATATTTTTGAACAGTGAAAACTCTAAAAACTTTATTTAAACTAAACAGCTAATTAAAAGCTGCAACGACAATTTTACTGGGTAGCTGGGACCAAGCTGTAAAAGTTATAGAACAGTTTTCGTAGAAAATTCTTTATTGATCGAGTGTGCCCTTTTTTCACAATGTATGCGAATTTCAAAATTCAAAAAAAAAAATTCAAAATGGCAAAAAGTTGATATTCGAATGCTATCCTGAAAAGATGTTTTCAAATCTTACAGGTTACAAAACTTGTATCCTGGGGAACTAAAGTGACAGTGCATTTAAATCTTGTAATTTGTATATACATATAGTACAACATAATCTATTGACAATACCAGCGTTATTGCTAATATCTTCCAACTTAAGATGAATAAAACATACAAATTTTTCTTTACTTGAATATTCGCTTGAGTTTAAAATTCATTATTATACCCTGTACCTATAGGTACAAAGGGTATACTAGATTTGTGCAATGTATGTAACGGCAAGAAGGAGGCGTGGCAGACCCCAAGTCCTTTATACCAAAATGCTTATCATAACCTCGGGTAGCGATTGAGCCATGTCCGTCTGTCCGTCTGTCCGTCTGGCTGTCTGTATGAACACCTAGATCTCGGAGACTATAAGAGCTAGAGATACGAAACTTTACCAGCTGATGCGCATATTTCCTGAGAAGATCAAATTTGTTGAATCATGTCCATATCTTTCCCCGTTTCCCCGTAGCAGAGTTTCGCGGTTTTTGACTACACCGTTTAATATTTTAGTCTGAAATTTAACAGAGCGATGCATTGTGGTTGCATGCATCTGTATGTCGAAAATAAACAAAATCGGACAAATACAACAAAAGTTATAGCCTAAAATGTACAAATTTCACTACCCCTTCCCTATAAATTGCGTCAATATTTGACTCTACGTAATTATAGTAATTACTAGACTAGAATCACAATTTTTGGTAAGCTGATTCATGTGGATCTAATGAACCAATCAACATCAAAATTTTATCAATGCAGGCCCCCCACCCCCCGCAATCGATTTATCGCGTTTTCTCCCACACCCCTCAACACATCCCCTTAAAACTTTCCTCATATACTTTAAATAACTTCTTTGACGTAAATTTCGATTTTCATCAAAATCGGTTAAAATTTGCGGAACTTATAGGTATAAATATCGTTTTGCACCAACAAATAAATGTTCCAATTGGAAAGTTCATAGAAAGAATATGCAGGAATAAAACTTTTTTCGAGAAAAAAAGGTACAGGGTATTACACTGTCGGGCACCGCCTCGACTGTATTACATTTTTTTTACTGGAACTTCTGAACCGAATCCGAAATTTTAAAAACAATCCCTCGAATATATTAGACAGCTGCCAAATAAAACCTGCATTCTTTACAAAATTTATTAAGCTAAGTATTTTCGACGAAATGCATTCTCTGAAAATATCCCAAATAATACAAATTGAAAAAACTCAAGTGCCAGCGCTATTTCGCTCGGTGCACCTCCAATTATCATCAGGAACGTCATCATCAACATTCCAGCAGTTATCGTCATACACGATATGTATGTGTATGTGTTCGTATGCTCAGGCAATCTTCAAGTGTTTGACCAACTCCTGTGTGAATTTTGACCCATAATTGACTTGTACACATGGCTTCAATTCCCCAGTTGCTGCGTGTCTAGGCCGCATTATGCGCGCCCATAATAACCAATGGCATTTTACAGTCACTTCCAGCCACTTGGCAGCTCTACAGCTCTGTAGCTCTAGAGCTTAGTGTCAACATTAAAGCCGGCTTTAATATTGTAACTT
Source organism: Chymomyza costata (assembly GCA_018150985.1). Lineage (NCBI taxonomy): Eukaryota > Metazoa > Arthropoda > Insecta > Diptera > Drosophilidae > Chymomyza > Chymomyza costata. Next base: position 223,910 of record JAECWU010000668.1, on the reverse strand, counting down.
TAGAAAAATTTGTGCACTAATCTTTTTACTTTTATACTGACTCGTATATGGCCAAAAAAGAAGTTCCACAATGACATTTTTAATGCCCCCATAGCTATCATTAGAACTGACGGCGCAGAAAACAAAGCAACAATACAAAGGCAATAGAAATAATCAATACAAATTTTATACAACGCAACTACCAAAAGGACAGAACAGTCCCAGCACCCGGAACCCATCCCTGTTCTAGAGCCCAACAAAGCCCTTGCCGTCATTTGCTCATACAACAATGAAATACATTACAAATCAATTGCAATCGCTCGAAAATCGGCATACGAATAACCATAGACGAAAACGTCACGCTCGGCAGAGAGCAATTGGAATATGCTGGATAAAGTTAGGAAGTGGGTACTGGGCACTGGGAACTGGGTGCTGGGAGCATGAGGCAATATTATTATCATCATCAAGCGCACAAAGTTAGTGCCGGCGGCAGCGGGTTTTCTATATGGAAGAGTTGAGAGGAAGGCAGTTGGGGTCCAGCCAAATCGGCAAATGAAACAAACCAGGATTTACATGTACACAGTTATTGCTGCTGGTACTTTTGTTAGTGTTGTTGTTGCTGTTGCTGTAACTTACAGACACACACACATGCGCCAAGATAAAGCGTCATTTCAACACATATGAGCATGTGTATGTGTGTGTGCAGGCAGCATTTCCTTTGGGTTATTTTCCGGGAACAACATTTCATGGCACTGATAAAGCTGCCATGGCAGCAGCCGCCGCAGCCAACGGCATTTTGCCCGCCGACAGACGCCGCCAACACTCGAAGGGGAAAAGTCCTTTTAATCCTTGCCAGCAATGCGCCTGCGTTGCGCTCATTTTGTGGGACATTTATATAGAGTATAGCTCCGAGCATTGGCATGTCAGCGCCGACTTAATGTCAGGCTAGGATGTATGCCGCAGGGAGAAGGGCAAGCAACAAAAATGTATATTTGACGCAAGTGCGAGTGTTGTGAATGTGTGCATGTGTGTGAGCAGCGCGTGCACTCCAGGCAATGTCAAGTTGACACTTTCACCAACGAGATGGTGGGACGCAATGTTTAGACTTTGTTAGGTTTGTGTGTTATTTTATCAAAAAAAAAAAAACAAATGAAAACAATATCCATTTTCTGACAGTGTACTTTTGCATACTTAGCAATTGATGGCAGCCATTAGGCAAACATTATGTACTTAAACGCATGCGTTCGCTTTAAGGCCCTTTGTGGCGCACAAGGGTTAAGTCCCAGTGCAAAGCGCTCAGGTGGCGCAATCATAGCTATGCGGTCAACAAATTTTGCTACAAACGCGTCATCTTCGTCATCATCATCTTCACCAGCGTCACCATCATCATCTTCATTATCATCACCCTCCATAGAGGTTACATATTCCATCGTTGGCTTTATTGTTGTCGCCTACATTGTTATGTGCTTGCCTTGCTCCATCTCTTTTCCGCTCGCACGCATTTTGACATTTTGGGCCACCCACGAAAACAAACATAAAGGTGCAACAATGACGCGCGTTCCAAGCCAAAGCAAGCTCTTTTCCGCTCTCTCTCTCTCTCGCTCTCCCTCTTTCACTTTCTCTCTCTCTCTCGCTGCCCAACTAGTGCTCGCAATACGCTCTGGCTTAAGGCGCTCTCTTCAAGCTGAATGCTCATTGCAATTAGCGCTCAATGTGACTGTTAAATTTCTCCTACAAATGCTGTGAAAGTGATTTTTTCGAATGTTTTCCAATTGCAACATTGTTGGCTAGCTGAGTGTTTGGGTGAAATACTAGAGACATGGAGAGGGAGCAACTTGGAGGCTTGGGGCCACATTTTTGAGCGCTACTCAGATGACGCTCGCAAAGAGCATCGATCGATGCTCTATTAAAAAAATTTCTTATTTTTAAGGGACAAGGCGGGTTTTAAAAAATTATCAAGATATGAAAATAATTAATAGTAGGTAAATATTCAATTTTTTTTATCTAAAAATTTAAAATTTTTTTTTTAATTAGATAAAATTTATCACTTTTACAATACAAATTGATAATTTTAATTTATTTGTAAGCTGAAAACAAAAAAATCTAACAATTGTTGGCTCATCCACATTTAAATAACAATAATTTGTTCTGTTATTGGATAAGCCATTCAATAATTGATATATGATAGTTTTTAAATGCCACTATAACACCCTTTTGCGAACACTGCCCCATAACTACACAAAAAATTGAAAGAAAAAAGCAAATGAACAGACCATACTTACATCGTGTTTTTGGGGTAGCTGAATCCAAAGCTGAGGTCCGTTTAACTCCATCACGCTTGATTTAAAGATTATTCACGTTCCTAAGCATTTATAATGTAGCCCTCGAAGGTATGCTATGATTTTTTTAATGTGGAATAAATCAGAAAAATGCTCAATATTATAGTATAATGTGCTTCTTGGGTAAAATATATATAATAATAATTCCCTGACTGACAATTTTTGTCAGTCACCCCTGGGCGGGGCATGGGGATCTCTATTAATAACTGTTCAAAGAGAACAGGGACCTACAGTTTATAGCCGAATCCGAACGGCGGTGTCTTCAATTAATAAAGATTTTCTTCGGCAAATAGCGTCTTTGAGCTAGCGATGCCAGTGCTAGGCAAATGTACCAGTGCTACTGCGGGGATTCGAACCACCGACCTTCGGTTTGTAAAACGAGTACGCTACCACTACGCTACCGAAGGCCACACACACACATTAAATATATATAGCTGAAACTATTTGTACACCATTTGATCGACAATACAATTTTATAATTTCCTTACCCTAAAAACAACGATTTTGCGATTTTCAAAAAGTTTTCCCTTATTGTTATTTGTATCTTAATGGTCCCGTCGAATCTCATTCCGCTTAAACCAATTCAGAAAGGTATATTTGTTGAACATGAAAACCGAAACGAATCGGAAGCACTGGGTTTTTGTAAAACAACTGCTGCTTTCTTTAAACAATGATATTTTTGCAAAAACAACTGCTTCTTTTAATTCCCATCAACTTATACTTTTAAGATTTTCTCAGCACTAGACAACCCTAGGCCAGAAGTTAGCAGTTGTTGCTGTAACTGTGTGTGCGTGGGTGGTGTACACAGTCTGCAGTTAACAGCAAGCTGTGAATACGCTCGATTTTGTTTTTCTTGGCTTGCGCTCTCTCTGTTGTATACACTCACCTCTCTCTCGCTCTTGCTCACGCGCTCTCTCTCCCTGTGTGTATTGTTTTGCGACTGCATTGCGCGCTCACATTATTGTAGGGATATTTAGTTTCATCTTGCTGCTTTACTGCTGTTTGCTTCCGTTGTTGTAATGCTTCGGCGCTCTCTCTTGCTACTCCTTTACCCACAAACTGGTGACTGCTTCCTGAGCAGCGTTGCCGCCGAAGAGGAAAACGACGTTCACGACGACGTCGACGACGACGCCGACGATGACGATGGCAGCGACGACAACGACTAAGTTGTTGCTAAAAATCCTACGCAATTCGCGAGAGTCCTTCAGTCGTTATCAGACAAGCGAGTCCATCAGTCGTTGCGTTGTTCCTTAGCCGTGCAAGTAGCCTAGTGAAACCTTAAAAAAAATACACACAAGTAGAAAGCAAGGAAATCAATTCTTACCAAACAACAACACACAGCTAAAGCTAAAAACGCAAAAAGCAGTAGAAATCGCAGTCTCAAGAGTCGAATTCGTTATAAATATTTCAAGCGGTAGTTAAAAACTAATTTTCGGTACGCGTCTTTTTCAAAACGTAGCGTGACAAGATATTTTCACGTGATTTAGCAAACAAACGCGTTCAAGTGCAATCAATCAGCAACAAACAAACAAACAACACACCTACACGCATAACTACAAATATATACAAATATATATACACATAGATAAATAGAGGCACGGTCAGTCTGTCAGTCAGTCAGTCAGAGATATTAGACGGGAGAAAAAAAAACGCGCTGTCTAACGTTGAGCTTTAGTAGTGTTAAAGAAATATCGAGCAAATTTATAGAAAAACAAACACAACAAAATATATAAATAACTTAAATGTTTTAAAGTTTAAAAGCGATAAACAAAGTATTCAAAGAGCTTCTTATATAGTTGTGAACAAATTTTGGTAACCTAACTTGAATAACAACAAAACAACAACAACGAAGCTGTAAACGGCTTGCAATCAACTAAAAAAAAACAAAATCAAATAAAAAACAAAAAACGCCAAAAATCCAAAACTAACTGTGAATTGTAAGCTTCTGTTTCTGCCGTCGCTTGAAATCAATCAAGAAAGCGCGTTTATCAATCGAGCTGTCAAGCCGATACATTTCCTGTCGAAAGTGTTGCTATAAAACCAATCAAAATTTCACACTTTGGAGTAAATCTGTTCTACGTGAAGCAGCCCGCGGAGTTATTTCAGCCCCCGCCGCCGCCACCAAACGCACAGGCGCAAATTAAAGCGATTAGTCCGCCCGTGACAGCCGCTGCTCTGCCGTCATTGACGCCGCTGTCAGCGTCAGCAGCCGCCACAATTCCAACAAAGAAACTCGTTGTAAGTAGTTTATACATTAAGATATATAAACAACAGTAACAAAGACAACAACTACCAGCTATAAACTTATTGAATAACATAAAGATACAACAACAATAATAACAAAAACAACAACCAAAACAACAACAACTTTGACTTCAAGTGGTTGGCACCCAAAAAAAGTATGCTACGAATTATTTTATGTTTCCTTCAACGATTTGTGCTGTTATTTTTACATTTCTCTCTGAATCCGACTCTGACTCTTCCTTCTACACTCTCCCCATCGCTCTTCATTTCTTTTTTTTGCTGCCGCACGCAATAAATTAATTTATGTCCAACGTCAGGCACGTTTTGCACTAGCGCCAACCCTCGTCTTAGCCCCCCCTTCCGACAACGTTCCCCAACCCACCAAAAACGCCGCAAGCGTTTTCTGGCACGTTTTCACAGTTACGTTTCGTCTTTGCCGTTTTCTCTCTCTTCTCCTCTACATTTTTTATTTTTTATTATTTTTTCACCTTCATTCATTAGAGCGTGTCCGTTTATAAGATTTGCAGCTAAATCGTTTTAAGTGGCGTAAGCATATAAAAAAAAAGAAAATGCTTGTTCTATTACATTATCTATACAGTGCATTACATAAGTATTCGTAAAATAGTCTTCTTTTGACCAACTTGAGCTAAAATCACATAGAGCATTTGTGGTCTCATCATATAATAAAAAATGATGACAATAACGTGTATAGGTTCTTTTGGTTTATTCAAAATGCTTCAGGTACAATTATTTTCTGAGCTGATTGTAAACTATAGCGCGTTGGTAGCCTACTGATTTGATCCTCGAAATCTAAAAAGGCTTATTTGGCTGCTATCTTTCGTTTGGGACAGAGCTACTTTTGAGTTGACTACTTTCAAGTTGTTCGGTGCAGCATAGAATGCAGCAGTACTAAAGTCGAGCCCGGTGTCCGTCCTCCACACTCTTCATAAGCCCAGGTTTATCTTTAAAGTTTAAACACTGGGAAAATCAGGCCCAACGTCTCCGTGCCTGATTCTCAAGACCAACGCAAGGATTATAGGCGTATTGCTGCTGAATTATAGTGAGTAATGGGAACTGATGCGAGTGGATTAAGCAAGTAAAGATGAGATCAGGATTCCTGCCAAAGCCCCCGCAACAATTTTCCCTACCGCCCATACCGTGTTTAGTGTGAATTTTATTTTAGACAATCAACCGAAAAAAGGGAAGACTATTAATTTTTATAAATGTAAACATCGAATGTTCAAAAATATTCGATAACTTGCAAATTTGAATACTTATGCTTGCTTTGAGTGGAGGAGTTGAAAAGTTACAGTCACAGAATGTGCAAGCAGGCCCTATTCTCGTTTCTAGCCCTTGAGTTGAGAAAAAGCATTCAGCATTCCATACTTCGGGATTTTTAAAACTTTTTTTTTCCTGCATGGTTCCTCATAAACAGGTTGAGCACTGCGACCAGAAGATCTTTTGTACCGTCTCAATAAATTAATGCAAAAGACTTTCCGCTTTCCGCATGAATAGCAGTAGGTCTTGACATGACAGCGCTGGGCAGTCACAGATAATATGTCTGGTCGTAGTAATTAGTAATTCGAAAAGCTACAAAAAAGAAAAAAAAAAAACTTAAAACGTTGTTCACTAAATTTACTTAAGCAAGTGTTGAGAAAAAAAAATTGAAAAGAAGAATGCGAAAACAAATCAAATACTCACTTCATAAACTGACAAAAATGCCATTCACGCTATAGCCAGTTGAGTTTTTGCACAACAGCAACCGTGAATACCCTAAATATCTTTTGCAGTGGCACTCATCAACAACAGTCTACAAGCACATTCAAATACAAATCCAAAAATCGTTCTTATATCTTAATAGTATGTATATGGCTGAAATATGTACGAATAATTTTGTGGTACACTGTTAAAGTTAATATGTTTGGCATTAGCTTCAGACGCATAGCAGCACGCATTGTTGTTGCCTTTAAATTTAGTTTTTATATTTAATATTAATTTTCATTTTTATTCTGCTGCTGTTGTTGTTATTATGTATTGGTGTTGTTGTTGTTACTGTTGTCAACGTGGCTCCTGCTGATAATATCGTTCATTATAATTTGCTTTTAATTTGTTTGCCAAATGCCAACACTTCAAAAACAACAACAACAAAGAGCAAATGTCATAAAAATAATTACGGCCACAAAATAAAGTTTCTCGCGTTAGAACGACAGCTCCAGCTACAAAAAAAATATAAAACAAACAACAACAACAGCAAGAACGTTAATTTTATAACCCAAGTGTAAAAGTAAAAGCCTCATCGAAAATGGCTCATAAATAAAATTCTTTGTACATATTTATAGTGCGGTTAGACTTGACATTTGCATAGCAGCCGCATTCCTTTTATATTTTTATTTTGTTTTTTTGACTTTTATGTTCTTCATTTTTTTTTTTAGTATTTGTTGGTCTCTCCTCTAGTTATATTTGATAGCCTGCAGCTGTTGCTTGATGGATGTTTTTGGTTTGGTGGGCATAGCTCTATTAGCTCAATAAATGAAAGCTGAAAATTCCAGAGAATTAGAGTGCCAAAAATGTAAAGTGGCTGGCGCTTTGAATGCCTTAGCTGCTTCAACTGTTTTGGCATATACATATATATATATATTTATATATAAAGGTATAATACAATATATAGATAGTTAGGCAAAAATTATGATGATTTTTGTACCAATGATTGGTATGGTAATACCTTCATTTCCTTTGGAGGCTGCTTATTCGTTTGACAAATGAGAACGAATTTTCCGTAAAATGAGATTGATTTAAACTAAATTCATTCATTCAATGTTATTGCTTCATTGTGAAGTATCGAGTTCATTTGTCTCGGGTGGAGTATTTTTCAATGATTGGGTAATGACATATTATATATATCCACAATCCTTCAGAGCAAACCAAATAGCATATGAATGGTTCACAAGCCAAATCGATGGCGAAGCGTCTCGATCATATGGAAAAACTTCAAAAATATTCCATCACTGTGTCACAAAGGGGTGTGGGGGTCTATTTTGACGAAAATCAGCTTCACGTTGTTTATGGATGATCCCCAAGTACTTTGACTTTTCAATTTCGCAAAATTCAAAAAGTGGAGTTTATCGATTTGGCAGTTGAGCCATTCATATGTCTTTGGTGTTACCTACTTATATGAATTTTTGGATTCCGACGGGTGCTTGGGGCTATCATATGCTCTGTGCTCCGTTCCAGTTAAAATTAATATAATCTGCTTTGCCGCGTATAGGAAAATTTATTGAAGTAAAAAATTGAAAAAAAAAAAAAAACGCTGGGTGGCATTTTTAGTAATCTTCATCGTAGCACGAAGCACACTAAAAATTAGTATTGAAAAGGCAAACAAGTTCAGCCCGCCATGAAAAATGTTATTAATGTAACATAAGTTACCAGTATTTTGCGATTTCGTAAGCTCCGTAGGCTTTTCCCGCTTTAAAAAATAGAGAGCATAGTTGGTTCAACGAGAGGGAGGGCGGAAAGTGTGTATTCTCCCCGGGTCCGGAGTTTTGTCAGGGGCCCGGTGTCATAACTGTCGTACTGTCGTGAGTCAAGCTGAAGATGTAATGGAGGGGCCCGTACATTTTTCCCCCGGGCCCGGATTTTCTCTCTACGGCCCTGCACTTCTCCTTTATCTTTATACATAAAAACTAACAAAAATTGTGATTTCTAAATTCCGTCTTAATTGCGGTTACAACTAGTTTCAAATAATTGAGCAGCTTTTCAAATTTTCTTGCACTTTTCCAGTAACTTCTGATGCCTACCCTTTAAAACTCTTTAGCTCTCTTAAGCTTTTCGTTATCTCTGGTTTATCTGCGGTCTAGCTCTATTTTCGACTACCAGCTCGTCAATTCGTTTTAATGTTTTCTCAAAAAACTCATTTCGAGTAAACGAGTGTATTCTTATTTAGCTTGTGGGCACAGCCCTGCTCTTGATAAATCTTTAAAGTTTCTATTACCAACATTAACTGTTCCATCTCTTTTCATCACTTGCTCTTGCTTTTGCTTTATCTTTATCACTTCACTTGTTTTCTCTTTCGTTGGCCAAGTTGTCTAAATGCCATTTTAGATTTGTGCCTTGAATTTAATGGTTAGTTGACTGCCTAGCCAAGTCGTATAATAAAATTCCATCTATCGGCAGGGCCATAAAAATACGGCTAAGTAGCACAATCACACACACACGCACACACACACAGTCCTGCTACACGTACTTGAATATAGTGTCTGTGTATGTAGAGTTGATAAACGTAAAGGAGCATTAAACTAGTCGTCAGTGAAAGCTCTTTTATTATTTATTAAGTATTTTATTTTATTTGATTTAATTTTGACAGACATGCCGAAAAGTAAAGTTGGCCTACGAACCACAAGACAATTTTGGTAATATATTAAAAATACAACTTAATTTACGGCTAGCAAATTGAGTTTATTTTTAGGATGGCAAAATGGATTGGATTGCAAACTTCGAATTCTTGTACCATATAAAAAAGAACCAAAGGACAACGCACACATGAAAAGGCTTAAACAAATCGGAGTGCCTTTTACTAGTTTTTCTTTAAGCTATTTTGCTAGCCTCTCTTTTTATCGTTGTTTATCGTTGTTTATGTTTTGTAGGTGCTATTTTATTTTTACTGTAAGCAGCTAAAATGTTGTATGCCTCGGGTGAGGGTTAAGGGTTCCAGCATTTGCAAGTGGATCAGCTGGCAAATAACACAATTCATCCGGTTACTTACAAGCTGTAAGCATGGAGACCAGCGAACAGGAACCACTGGGACCAGGACACATGCTCAAAACAGTTTCAAGAACCAATGAAGCACACAAACACACACATAAGTACAGCCTTAGGGGCTTAGGCAATGGCTTCAGCAAAATGGTGCTTGCAAATGGCGTCGACGATGGTAATGTCAATGGCGATTCTGGCTCTTATTTCTTTCTTTTTTTATGCTCTTGGCGGGGATGTATTTAGTTTGTTATGAAGTTTGCAAGCCATGCGGAAGAGTATTATTATTTCTAGCAGATTTACTTTAAGCTTATCGTTTTGAAACTAGAGCAAGTTCTAGTTCGTCAATCTTTGTCAATCATATACAAATTTTCATTTTTAATTTGAAAACATTTGATGACAAATCTGCTTGGTACAGCTTTAGGAATATGTATTACATAATAACAAGATCTCTTGGATTTATTTCATAATTCTTTATCACGTACCCAGAGCTTCAGTATCTTCAGCGATTTTTTTTTTTTTTTACTGAGATAATCTGAGGTAGTTATAGTGGGCAAAATAAAAAAGTTTCAACTAACGATAAGTGCGTTATAACATTAACAGCATTTAACACAAAATACTTCAAAAGTTTTACAACTAAAAAATTCTGATATATTCATATTATGTTATCAAGACCATGTAATAGGAATCGATTTTCCAACTCGAAAAAAATTGGTTTCCAGGAAATGTTTTCTTTTTTTAGGTTGCAGCTTTTGAAAATAAAAATTATGGTATTAACAAAGAAAAGCACTATATCTGGCGCTTTAGATTTGTAACGTCAGATACTTATGAACCGACATCTTCGTTTTGTGGCGCATCGACTAAATTTTAATTCCGCCGGCATTTTTAAAGTTCTTGCTTTGACAAATGTATTTACATTGAGAAAATTTAATTTTGGGTTTTAGTCAACCTTTCTTTCGGCTAATTAATTTCATGAATTCTTAAAAACTTTATATATTTTTATATATATTTGGGATATATGATTAATGTTTTTATTGATGGACTTAAAAGCAAAAAGTATCCACAACCCTTCAAAAGAAGATTAATTTATTTTGGAAGAGCGCAAACTTCTTTTCATTTTGAGTCATTCAAAAATATTCGTGCCTTAATACTGAATGTATCTAAAGTATCGGAGCAATGTATCTTTGCTAAAATTGCAAAGGCATATAAACTTTTGTATGCCAGAGCTTTGGTTTTCGTTTTTGGATTTTTGTGACTTTACTTATTTTACGTAAATGTATTTGGGGAGCTGCCATAAAACTGTCACAATTACTTGGAATGAGCGGGATTTTGGTTGAGCCTGTCAAGCAATTAGTTGTCATAAATATTTATGCCAAGGCACAAAAAAAGCAAATCAAAAGCTAAGTAATTGTCAACCAAATTGGCATTGGCATTAGGGGGAGGGCGGTCTCTTTTTACGATTGCTAAGTGTATCTGTGTGTATCTCTGTGTGAGTGTTTTTTTTTTGCGTCAGTGTGCGTGAATAAGTGTATGTTGTTGTCTGCTGCCAGAGATTTGATTTATCAACATGTTGCACGTGCGCATCAAAAATTGTTGGCATTGTTAGGCGAATAGGTTTTGGTTGTGTTCGAAATTTATGGAAACTGAAAGACTGCAAGACCGGGATACTGGGATGCTACTGATGCTACTGCTGCTACGTGTAAGGCAATCACAGCATTACGGAGCTTTCCACGCGGCTGCCGAATGAAATGTGCGTGCCATGCCACAACAGGCCACCATGCCATATGCCAACTGACGCGCTTCCGTCAAATGCAACAAGCGGCAGAACAATGTTGATGTAGCCAAAGGGGGGCAGTGGTGGGACAGTCATGAGAACAGCAGGCAGCATCCAGCAGCGAGCAGTCAACGCGCGTGGGTTTATTAAAATTTTAATATCAACGATGGCAGCAGCAATGCCAGTCAACGAAGTAAAAAATTTGTAGAGAAAACTTTTGCTGCGACTGAGTCAGACGACAGGCGACAGACGACGAAGATGATGATGAAGATGATGATGTTGATGAAGATGATGTTATAAGCAGAGCAACGTCGACTGTCGAATGTCGACACACACCAACGCAAACACAGACAGCCGCGACATTTGTTTGTGTGTCTGCGTGTGTGTGTGTGAGAGTGGCATGCAGCAATAAGAAAATCTACAAGCAATCAAACCCAGTTTCCCACATCAAGCAAAAGTGAAGGCAGATTTTCCACAATAACAACAACAACAGCGATAGGTTGAGATGAAGCTGATTCTGTAACTCTGAAGCTGGAGCAATTCAATGTGTGCGTAAGAAAATAAGTCATTTTACCCCTAGGGGGGTTGGGGTAGTTTGGTGATGGGATAGCAGCAGCAGCAGTAGCAGCAGCAGGAATTCATCGATTGAATACAATACAAATATGTCAACGAGTCACTTGAGATGTCGATGTCGATGTTGATGTTGGTACTGAAGACGACGACGAAGACGAGAAAATCGCAGGGCCTTCCTTCATAGCGAAACTTTAGCAGTGACTTTGGTTTAACTCATTTCAATATGCCTGGGGAGTAACAGCATCGTTGCTACGCGTCGCTCCTCGCTCGTCACTTGTCGCCTAACAAAACCAATCAGTCAGAGGCGAATAAAGATGATAATGTGCATCATCATAATAATGATGTTGCTGCCTTCAACGCCCCCATTGCCAGGGGTGTTGAATTACGAGCATTTTCTGTGTGTGAATTGAATTTGGCCAAAAGCGGCAGCAGAAGCAGCTTCATCAGCATCATCATCCAGTAGCAGCGACATTGGCATTTAAGCACTCTTCTCATAGGAATATGGAAAACCAGGCATACAACATTTCTCCACCTTCAAAACATTTCACACCTTTTGCCAAGTTATTTACAAACACATTCCATTTGAATTACCCAACCAGACAGTCGAACAGACAGTCAGCCAGATGACAACCAAGTCAACCCAGTTTGGCATACTAGCTAGTTTTATACACTCGAAAAAATTTAGCTCAAGCACAAATAAAAATGTGATAAATATGGTAACAATATTATGACAAAATATTATCATTACCTTTTAAAACTAGCTCTATAATATTATTCGATGTTAGTCTTCAAACTGAGATTTAGATTGAGATTAATTACAAAAATTATTTAAAACTAAGTCAACCACAATTTTTTTTTCACTTTTGTTTCTTGGTAGGGTAAGACACCCAAAAAAATTTATCTAGACATGTCCGTCTGTATGAACGTTTGGATATTGCAGACTATTAAAGATAGTAAGACCAAAAATGACATTTTGATTCAATAGATCAACCAAGATCAAATTTATTGATTGTTTGTTTTGCAACGACTACTGTCAACCTAACATAAGTACTTTCAATAGTTTTATGGTTATCATAATTATCGCAAATACTTTAAACATAGGTATATTACTATATTGAAGACCAAAGTCTCTTTTCTTGCTTATAAGGTTTATCAAATTTATTAAAATTTATATAAAAAAATTGTATCCGTTTTCTGAACCAATCCCGTCGGTAGAAACAGAGGTTGCGCCAGATCTCAATCTAAATTTTCCGAAAATTTTCGGTCCGGCGAACTTTTTCATATTCAAATAAAACGTGAGACGAAGCCGTCAAGAAAATTGTACTAGAAACGATATTTTTCGCTATTCCTTACTGTATGTGTTATTAATAAGTAAAAATATATAATTTTTGATGAAAATTTAGTGACTACATTTTACAGAGAAGTAGCCTTTCTCTATTTTTCGAACGAAAGTTGTACTGGTAAAAACATTTGAATCGCTTAACTTGTTGGACGATTCGAATAAAAATGCATTCATCCAAACAAAAAGAACTGTTGCTAAATGATTTTTTTTCGTACTTCTGTAAGCATTCACTATAGAGAAGTTCGACTTAAGATTTAAGAGAATCCAACAAATCTTGCGAAAAGTGATACCCATACCTAACCCCTGCAAAACCTTTCTTTGCCCACTGTACGTGCAATTTAATGGACAACAACTTTTTCTTTTAAAGAATAAAAAATAGTTTTATGTATTATACATTTTGGGAAAACTCCAAGCCTTCGCGCATTTTTAATTTTTCTGCACATGCAAAAATTTATGAGGTTCCATAAAGTGGCAACATATTGTTATTAGGACTTTTAACTGATAACAGCGCGGAACCTTTTTTAATCCACCCTAGTCGAATTTTAAGCAGGGTCAACACATATGCTTGGAACGCGGTGTGCTTATTAAAAAATATATATATATTCCATTGTTGAAGATTACAAAATTTATAGACATAAGCCGGATAATTTAAAGAGCGTGTGCTGTTTTGTTTAAACACACATAGCCTGGACTTAAGCCATGGTTTATTTCGAATAAGGTACCTTTATTTCCTTGTATATAAACATTAAATTAAAATAAAATATAAAAGATTAAACGGTTAACCAGACTTTGACATAAAGTACTAGTTTTTAAACTATAATAATATAAATTACTGCAGTGAAAAATTAATCATAAAAACTAAGTCAAAAAATGTGCTTAGATACCTTCACTTCCGTAAATTTTCTCCCAGTGTAGAACTCTCATGACGCAGGCAATCTTCGGAAAAGGGTATAGGAAATAAAAGAAGGAAAAGCTGCTGACTGACTCACTGACAGACTGACTGACAGAAGTCAGGAGCACCGAACACCGAGCATCGACGTGCTAAGTGTGACATTCACCGGCGGCAATCAGTGGCAATAACAAGCAATGCCTCGAAACGGGGCAATTGTTATTTTATGAAATTGCAAACACAATCAGGCAAAAGCCGTATACAAGCAAAACAGACCACTTAAATCCAAGAAAGCCCGAACCGAACCCCTGGCAGGAATTCTGAGCTGAGCCAAGCCCAGCTATTGTCTTGGTAAATGGTAATGGAAATGTCAAAGGTGGCAGCTAGTAAATGGAGTGAGAGCAAAATAAAACAAAGCAAAAATATTAAAAAAATGAAAGGCGTAAATCGTCAGACAAATAAATTGAACTAATAGAGCTGTTAACACTGGCAAGAGAGAGAAAAAGAGAGTGTAGGGAGAGGAGAGCAGAGAGTATTGTGCGAGCTCTACGTGGGAAGTTGTTAGAAAAACTTATAACTGGAAAAATTCTTTAACAATTTTCTTTGTTTTTGCTGAATTTGATCTGTCTGTGGTTAAAGTAGTTGTTTCTATAGTTGTAAGATTTTTTTTTGTGTTTTTTTTCTTGTTTTTTTGTATGGCAAGTTGTAAAATATTTGAATTGAGACAAAAGAAAAAATAATGAAAAACCGCCAAAGCGCTTGAAAAAGCTGCAAGACAAAATCCGCTTTGCTGAAGCAGCTTTTAGTTGTTCTTATTGTTGTGTCCGTGTCCGTGTCCGTGTATCTGTATGTGGGCAGAGGAAAACCAAAGTTATTAGATTCATTTCAAGTTGGATGGAAAAGTGCACTCAAAACACTGAGGCAAACAAAGTCAAAGTAAGAAGGGAAAAAGTTCAAAACGTTCATGAAAACTGCTAACAATACACAAACACCCACACTCACACACACAACAACAATGTTGACAACGAATTTGAGGCATAGGCAACACAATAAATAAGGGCAGCTGTGTGCGTGTGTATCTGTGAGTTAAGGAAACGAAAAGCACAAAAGAAACCGCAACATCAGCAGCCAGTGCAAAATATTTCAACCAAAGAGCGCTCTCTCTCTGTCTCTCTCTCTCTCTCTCTCTCCCTCTCTCCCTCTCGTTGCCACACTCTAACTCTGCCTCAGTTGCACTGGTTTGGGGCACAGCACTTATTTCAAACAATTAACTTGATATTGTAACTGCTTTTGTAAAGGCAACAACAACAACAAAGCTGCAACCCCAAAAATCACACCCAAAGACCCCCATAATAATGCCATATACTCCACTCCACTCCGCTCCGCTCCAGCTTCGGCATCAGCATCAGCGACCAGCACTCAATGTACCAAAGTGCACAAAAGTTGAAGCAAAATCATTACACAAAGGTCCTCGTAGTGGTGATGGGTATTAGGTGGGGTAGTTCAGGGGTCTCTGTGCAGTATTTTTGTCTTATGTTGAAGTTTTTGGCCTGGTAGTCAAATAAGCAAACTTACTTGGCAGCATGTGGCCAGAACAAGTAAAGAACAAAAAAAAAAACGACCACGAAGAGGCAACTAGCTCTATCGTAAATGGGCTGAGGAGGGGAGAGTTCGAGCAAAAGAAAAACATAATACAATCAAACCGAGTGCTGTGGCGCACACGAAAGTAAAATAAACTCAAAGAAAAAAAAGAGAGACAAAAAATAAACCAAATAAGAAAAAAATACTTTACGCTACGTTGGCGTCGCTGTCTACGTCACAGTTGCTTTTGCTGCCGCTCCTGCTGCTGCTTCTGCTCCTGACGCTGTTTGTTGTCTCTTGGAATTGCTATCAGTGTTAAAGTTGCGCGCTGTCGTAGCTAGTTCAAGCACAGCAAGCAGCAAGCAACATTTGGCTGCAAGGCGTCAACTCTTGTGCTACACAACTTGAACACCAAGTTCATCAACTGTCCACAGCCGGAGTGCGTATCTCCAGTGGTTCTGAGCGTATCTACAGCTTCAGCCGTAGCCGTTGGTGTTATTATTTTTGTTGCTGTTTGTTTGCCACAGCTGCAAATGTGTCGCCCTTACCTGCCACCTGCCACCAGCCACCTGCCAACCACATCTACCACCATCCTGCCCAACCTGCCCACTCATCCACAGCCCTCTAGCTGTTTGACTTGGCTTTGGCTTTGCGCCGTTGCTGACATAGCCAGACCAACACAGCTGACGTCCAAGCCAAAGCAGCTGCTGCATTCAGTTTTATTTTTTGTTTATCTTTTGCGAAAAATTTACCTGAACTTATTTGCACTGGAAATGAGCTGGTGAGTTACCTAAGCAAAACTTGAAAGAACTTGCAAAGTATGGTAACTAGGGAGTAACATGGGATATTTGCCGGTGAGGGATCTATCAGATTGGCGTCGGGTTTCATTTTAGCTGAGAAATTCTTAAAACAATTACTCCTAGGCAATGGCAGAGATGCTTTCCTCCAATCATGAAGTTGACTCAAATGTGAGCAATATAAAAGTGGCATAAACTTTTTACTCGATATTTTGATGTTTGGTTGAAAATCCTGCACTCTATTTCGGTTTACAATATCTTCAACCAAAGTCAAGCACCACAGGTATGTTCATCTTTAATGTTTCCCGCTGACATTTAAAACGTTAGGAAGGGAACTATATCTTTATCGGGTTTCAGCCCATGCGGGCTTAATCTGCATAAGGTGTTTGCTGGCTTTGCAAATGAGATCAGCATCTAGCTTTCACTTCAAATTCTACCCATCCTGACTAAACAGCTCTAGTTCTAAATGAGAGGAGGACTTAAGCAAACTATTCGAAAGAGTTGTTCTTCGTTACATGATATTGTTTTGAATTTGTTACCAACAAGTACGCGTATTTCGTTTTCTCTCACCAAACTGGCGTAGATAAGAGAAAGAGATGTCAAAAGAAGCAACTTCCGTATGAGGAATAAAATTGCCCATCCCCATCGAAAAAGCTTATTGGACTATACGAGATAGCTTAGAAAAAAAAAACTGAAGAGTGTCTAAGATTTTCCGCTGAGGCGACATTATCTGCAGAAGTGCATTCCTACTTTGACACAACGATAACGAAAATTTGAAAATCTGTAGAGCCATCAAAAGAAGTGTCTTATCTAAATTTAATACTTTTTTGTTTTATTTTACTTGGTATGTATACTTTTTAAGAGCCTAAAACATTTTGAAATGAAGCATGAAAGTATGTACCTCAAAAAGTTTCATAAATTAAACAATGTTTTGAAATAAAATATTCATTTGTCCAAACTTGAATAAAATCTTCTTAAGTAAACACAGCTTGCTTCAAATCCAAACACAATTTCACTTTATACTTATACAATATTATGTAAAACTTAGAGTTTTCAATTAAAATTCTTCATGATTTTAAAGCAAGATTTTTGAAATGTTCTTTTTTAATTGTTTATATGACGATTAGTTTCTCAATTGTTTATTTCTTAGAATTAAACAATTTTTTTTTTATGATTCACAACAATTTAAAGTCTCAAATTCGAAATTTCTGCTTTATAAATTTTTTAGAATAAAAAAGTTTCATTTGGTACGACGGATATGATTATATCATGCAAAACAGTGCACGAATAGATGAAAATCCATATCCACCTATGTATACTCAAAATCACTTCTTTTTTTTTGCGAGCCAATGTATTTTATTGTTTACAATGAAATCTTTATAAGTAGAAGATTTGACCTTTACGCAAACAACAATAAAATCGTTTCTAATAAACCTATCAAAGCGTGTCAAAGAGGTTAAGCCTTCATATATCTATCCCAATACAAAGTTGATACAAAACGTTATACTGAATGGAACTTTTTTCATAAGCCTGCACACATGACGTATGCTCAATAAAATGATACTGCTGAGTGCAAGTCAATCTAAGGTTGCTTCATTGATAATCGGGAAAGCATTTAAATGGCTTTACCTGATGCTCTTTCTTGTGATAAGGTCAGAGATTAAGCCTGCTTTCATTGAATATATAGGTTCCAATGGCTCTGTTGGTTTACCAATTGCTGACGCTTGACTCAACCTCAACTCTTTGGCATGGCACACGTGTGCAATGCACAGGAAATGTTAAATGATGATAATGCGTGGCATGCATAAACAGCATTTTGTGTTCATGTTCGTTCCTGTGCGTCACATATTGCGTATACGTAATGCATTTTGATTTCAGTCAGTCAGTTTACTGAATGGTTGGTTGGATTGGCTGTTTGGCTATGTGGCTGGTTCAATGTTGTTGGTCGATTCTTTTGATATGGTTAAAAGCATGCGGATAGCCACACACAGATACACACACACACACCCAAGCGTAAAAATTTAAATGCGCTCGTTTATTTACGTGTGCAAATGTATAGGAAATGCAAAAATTTCATTGTCTACTTTACGGCGTGCTCGTTGCGCTTATTTCCGCTAGGTTTCACAAAAAAAAAAAAAAAAAAAAAAACAAACAAGAGAAATTTTGTATAATAAAGCTTGAGAGAGACAGCGTGAGATAGAGAACAAAATATAAACCGCATGGCCGAGCGTTAAATAATAACAATCATGTGTAAATTTGCAAGCAAACGCCCACAACGGCCACGCCCTGACATCTCTCAACGCATTCGCTGTGAGATTTATTGTGTTGTTTATGCTTGCATCGTACAACAACAGCAACAACAACAACGACTACAACCAGCAAAACAACAAAAAATGCTGCAACAACATCTATGCATCCATAGGAAACATGATGGGCCCTGCAGTCAGTCGTCTGATGTAGAGTCATGTAATAAATTTCGAAACCAGGGCTGCAATGCCAAGCTTATTTCAGTTGCATTTGGTTGCTACTATACATCCGTGTAACCGTCTACGTCTACATCTCCTGCTGTCTATCTCTGTATCTCTTGCTTTTGCAGCTTTGTTACTGCTAGTCAGCGGCATCTTCTCTTTTGTCTTCCATTACTAAAATTAAAATGCAGCCAGAGATTCTATTACCAAAGTGCCTCACTCCTCCCCAGCTTGCCTACACTCAGTCCCACTCTTGCTCTCTCTCTCTCTGCTGTTAGCTTTTACACTCTTTAAACGCCAAGCGCGTTATTTCCGCTGCTTTTAACTTTTTGGCTGTCTGCACGTCTGCTCTCCAATCTGCTCTCAATTCTTCTTCATGCTCAGCTTCATCTCTTCCCCCGCTGCTATTCTTCAGCTGTTGTTGTTTTTTTTTATGATTTTACATCTTGGCCAAAAGGACGAGAGCACGAAAATGCGTTAAATTAAATTATGATTTCTCTTTGCCAGCCGCGCTGCTGCTGTGGCTTCTGTCTGTATTTCAGTTTTAAGAGTATCTGTGTATTCGTACATCTGTATCTGTGTGTGTGTTTGTGTATTACTGTTTTTTCCCCCCTTATTTTTCATATTCATTTGGTTTGGTTTATTTTTGTTCTTCGCCGTGTGTCTGTCGCAACGTTTCACGTACTCAATGTCCTTGCAAAATATTTGCCTGCGCACGTTTCCCAGCTATCCGCAGCCAGAGTCACTTACCCAGTCAGTTAGTCAACAACAGCAGCCTGAAATTTTCAATTCCGCGCCCAAATGTGCCAACCCCCCCACTACACCCCATCCGGCTCACTGTCTGTTGCTGTCTGCGGCGCAGTGAGGCATGCGGCATGCAGAATCATGCTGCTGTCGACGCTGACGTCGACGCAAGTTTAGTTTGTGGCTGCAAATCTTCAACAATTGCCCTGATTTATAATTTCTGCTTAGCAATGCAAAATGCTTGATGCCGCGTCAGGCATCAGGCAGTTACATCTCTTACTCTTCAGAGTCGTGCGGCATTTATGTTGCTGGTCGGGAGGACATGGCTTTTGGGGGGTGCAACGGAGTCGTTAGTGTGGGTGGCTACATCCAAGGGCCGCATGTGTTGCCTGCTGAAGCTGCTTTTGCTGCTATCCAGCATACAAATATTTTGCTGTTTGTTTGCTTTAGTGCGCATAAATGTTAAAAAGCT
Source organism: Chymomyza costata (assembly GCA_018150985.1). Lineage (NCBI taxonomy): Eukaryota > Metazoa > Arthropoda > Insecta > Diptera > Drosophilidae > Chymomyza > Chymomyza costata. Next base: position 203,962 of record JAECWU010000668.1, on the reverse strand, counting down.
AAATATATATATGAAAAACTGTTGGAAATTTGAGCTCAGGGCTACATATGTCTTGCATACTCTAGCAGTCCAAACAAATGTTACCATGCGTTATCCTAATAGTAAGCCTGGCAAATTCTGCAAAGAAAGCCAATAGTTAAGTGTTTAAAAGATATTCGAACATGTTCATTCTCTAATTTATGTTTAAATTTTGCTGCATAAGTTTAACTAAAACGATCTTAACTACTTAGTTAAGTTTATCCTTAAATTTTGTTTAATACGGCAGTTCTCGATTACTTTATTAGCCAGTTCAAATTTAACTGACAAATTTTGGATAAAAAGAGTGAATACCAATAGTTTAACTATATTTTCTATAGGTGCACACCTGAAGTACAATAATTCTATATTTTAAAATAAATAATTTTAATAATGTAATGACAACTCTGAAGTTTTCGTTATCTTGCAAACTCTGATCAAATAAGCATGAAACTTAACTTCAGCATTGAAGTAGAAAAACGTGGCTTCAGGTATACAGAAAAATTTTAAGGAAATATAGAAAATAAAGATGGTGGCAAGTGTAACGTAAATATTATAATATAAAAAATCGCTTGATAATTGTTTTTTTTTTAAAGTGAATTATACATATTGTGTATGACGCAATAGAAATTTTAACATAAAGAAATTACAAACTTTTAAAAAAAGAGGATGAAATTAGTAACGAAAATATCATAAGGTTAAAGCATATCTTTATATCATTTATTGTGAATTTTTTTTTTTTGATTTTAGGTAGAAATTGGAAACTAAGCAAAGAACTTTTGATCTGTTGGGAGTAAAAACTAACTTTCACCCATATTTTTTTATTAACACTTGTCGCCCAAAATGCACCAATGCCATTTGTTGGATCTTAGGAATTGTTTGAGTTAAGTCACGCCATTGTAAAAACATAATACTTGATCAAAAATGTATGAAATCCAAAAGCATTTAGATTATGATTGAGGAAAATCATAATCAATGTCAAGAACTTAGTTTTTTTTAATGAATAAAAAAAAGTATGCCAACTGTATTGTAAAAATATAAATAAATATTATGATGCATTACGATAGCTATATTTGTATTTAAATGAGATCTAAATGTTGAGTGTGCAGTCATAAATTATGAATCTGCCAAATAAAATAACGTATACGTAACGTAGCCTTATTTGGGCGATAAATACGGCCGTGGCCAGCTAGATCAAAAGTCTTGGGCAAATGTTATGCGTCTATTATAGTCGAATCCAACAACTTTCAGCTCTGCTGTTGTAATGTAGTCCAATCTGTTGCCTCTCAATTAAAATGGCTTTATTGCAGCTGAATAATTTAACTAATTAACATTCATCTTAAAATTGTATAGCTTCAGTAAGCCCTGTCAAACTTTAATGGCTCCTCTGGTCTAAAAAAAAATTGTGTAAGTTAATCGGTATATAAACCAAATTACTTGTACATATTTACAGAACCTTTTAGACATACACTATAAGTCCGCAATCTGTGAAAGCTTATTCAAAAAAAATAAATAAAATTCGTAAAACATAAAATATTTAGATAACTTTTTAATTTAAAAAATTATGATTATTACTATTATTGAAACTTTTCAGAAACTAAATGTATTTTGGCAAAATCAACAAAACAATAATGTTGCTTTTAAATAAATTGCCCAAATCGGATAATTTTACTTCCTCAAAGCTAAGAATCTATTTTCTGCAATAAATTTATTGTTAAGCAACTTTACATAAAGTATGTTTGAAATCTTATATCATATAGTACGTCATAGCCAGCCCACAAAAGATAAAAATAAGCTTGAAAACCATGATTAAAATGGCAAAAGGAAGATCTTCAGGCGTTTAGAGGCCGGATAAGCCTCACTTCCTCACCAATAATAAATTGCTTACGACTCGCTGGTTAAAGCTGCTGCCTAATACAGCTTAGGCTCTTTAAGAGCTTAGAAATCCTAAGCACCTTATAAAATAAATTTGTGCATTCGAATTAGAGAATATTAATTAAAAAGTTGTGTGCTTAAATTTGTTTTAAATTCAAGTTCAAAGAAGTAACGCGTAATTCCAAAGAATTTAATTTTAAATTAAAAGGATTTTTTCTTTTTTGTTGTTAATTTGTATGTTGTGGCGTAAAATTAAAACCTGCTATAAATTTTGTTACGCATCATTTTGAATTTTTCCTTTTAAATAGCTTTGATTTCATAAAATACATTTTATAGCTCCATTTTGTGTCAGACAAACGTGACAACAAAACCAATATGCTCTATTAAAGAGCATTAAAGGGGGCAAAAAAAACTCAGTTACTCAGTTTGAGTAAAGCGAAGAGAAATGTGATGAGTACGTTGACAAGAGCAGCACCCCAGCCAGCACTCATGCATAATCCCAAGCCATGTGAGTGTGTGTGTGTGTGTGCCTTTGAGTGTATCTGTGTGAGCGAGTATCTATGTGTGCGTGTGTTGCACTGCCTTTGCCGTTGCGGTTGCTGCTGACTCTCGTCATAATTTTGCGGTAGTCAACTTATGCATAATTTACCCACTCAGCAAAGTCAGCCGGGCCTAGACCAAATAGCATTTTAGCCCGGTCGAAAGAGCTAGAGTTGCCAGTGTCCTCTTGAACAACCCTATCTTCTTTTACAGTTTTGCCTCCATCTTTTTTTTTTTGACTTTATAACAGACAGGCTAGAGAAACCCCAAAAATGGAAAAATAAGAAAAATAAAAGAAAAAAGCCTTTGACGTTGGCTTACAAAAGGTTTGCCCCAATGTTATTAGACAAACTGCATATGATAGATATACGATATGCGATACATAGCTGTAGGTGTGTGTGTGTGTTTGTGTGTTTGAGTGTGTATATATTTGTCTCAATGGCTGCTGAGTAAAGGGCAAATTGTAAGCTGGCAACCTTTTGCGCCATCTTGTTGACTGAAAACAAACAAAGCGCCGCAAAAAGAAAACAAAAACTGGCTCAGGCTCACTTAGACGTACATACAGATACACACACACACACACACAGATCTCATTTATATATTGGCAAACGCAAATGCGTGCCATAAATTAAAGTAGTTTTGAATTTTCTTCCCCTTTTTTTTTTTGGTTTTGGATTTCACTTTGGAGTAAAGTTTTTTGGTTTAACATTTTTGCTGCGCTTTGCTTTTGTTGCTGTTGTTAATGCGAATGAATGCTCCCAAAATAGATACACAAATGTTTTAATGGTCCCTTTTTTTGGCCAGCACCAAACCCAAACATCAATCTTCAAACAGCGCCCCAACTGTTCTCCGTTCTTGCCGTTGTTGACTGACTGACTGACTGACTGCCTGACTGAGAAGGTTTACTTGACTATCTTACCAAATATCATGGCCTGCGTGTTTGGCTGCCATTCGCCAAAAGTTTCCTGCCATTTTTTGTGCGTGTATTTTACGTATCTTCCTGCTTCTATTTTTTTTTTTTTTCGATTTTTTTTCTTTTTTTGTTGTAAGGTTTACTGTAACTGCTTGCTCGGGGTGGCAAATGGCAAATGGTTTTGATTTGATTAATGAATGTTCTAATTAAGCAAAACCGTCACCTTGCCTGGCCAAATTGTTTGCCAGATGTTTGCCCCTCTGTCCCTTTGCAACGTGAATCTCACCCAGCTGGTTGCCGCTCGGTTTCTTGGTCTGACCTTGAGCAAAAACAATGTACTAGCTAGTGTGTGTGTGTGTGTGTGGTGAGTGTGACTGCTCTGGTTTTGCCATGGCATGTGGCAACTTTGTATAGCCAAGCCCACGTTCGTTTTTGTGGCAACCTGCTGCGGAAATAAAAAGACAAATTATTTGCTCAAGCAGCAAAATAAGGAGAAAAAAAACACAAAAAAAAAAAACTAAAAGGAAAAGGAAAAACTCAAAGCCGACAGTCAACATGCGAAATTCTGTTCTAAATTGATGGCAATGTTCTATATACATATGTATATATATAAAGTATATATATATGTATATATATATATGTAAAGGTATGCTACACCGCTGCTCAATTACTTAGGAACGCAAATCTTAGCTTATCCAGATAATGGTGAAATCTCTTTAATAGAACTTACTTCTAAGACAACTTCTAAGATTTTTTTTTAATTATATCTAAGATTGACGATATTTATTTAAATTTTGAATAAGCTTGAAAAGAGAGCTTCAATCTATTGAACTTTACTCCTCAACAAAAATAAATAATGTGCAGTGCAAATATGTATATCATTAAAACTGTGACATTATCAAAATTAAAAACATTTTTTTTTTATTATTTTATACAAATAAGAGTATCGATAAATTAATAAAAATAATAATAATATGCTACAAATAGTTCCCTTAATATAAGCAAAGATCTCTAGAACAATAGTTACGAGTTCTGTCAATGTCAAAAAAAATGTATGGCTGAAATGGAAAATACGAATAAATATTTATCTTCTTTTAAAACTTCATAAAACTGCCAGAACACATCTTAATAGTTAATAAACTTTTACAGAGATGCAAGGAAAATGCATTCATAAATTACGTATACGTACAGACAACATTTCAATGGGGCTTAACTATTTGTGACTATTTGTGGCTAAGCTCAAATATTTTTTAAGTACTCTCATCCTTATTACGCTTCTCTCACTCTCAGTGAAAGAGGGTACGTCGCAGAGACGTATCGTTAACTTTTGTGTAAGTTTTAAGATTTCGTTTGCGTTGAGTTTTAAGGCAAATTGTACCATTTTAGTTGAAAATCATAGTGAAAAATACGAGGTCAGAAGCGAATATATTATCGAACGCATCCAAAGTAAAGTGAGTGAGAGCGAAAATTAATCTTTTGATCATCTTAGTGCCGAAGAGGATGAAATTGTTGATATTTATGAGTGAGAAGAAGAAATACCTTTGTCAAACGAGTTACAAAAGGTGGAGTGGATTCATCCGACCAAATGTGCTTATTTAGTTCGTTCTCTAGAAACAAAAAAGTGATCTCATAGCTATACCGTCATGGTATGATTATAAATTAATAAGCCATATAGCTAAATCGCAGAGATTATAAGATCAAAAGAGAGTTAGTGCCAACATTTTAAAAAATCTTGCTTCATTTCATCCAATGTGGCTGCAAAATCATTAACAGTTGTGGAAGCAGCACCATTCGGAGTGAGAGGGCTACCAGTTTTAAAGGTAGTGGGAATCAGACTTTTTCATAAAACAGGTGATACTTTTGCCCTTTTGCCCTTCAAAAATGCAAAAACGTTTTATGTAAAATGCGTCAATATTGTAAATGGCGGCACAAAAAACTTCTTAGAAACTCTTACACTTAAAACTTTAGTGATATTAATTTTTCTGCCTAAATAGTTCGATTGTTTGGTTTGCAAACAAAAAATTCCTTCTTTTTGATTAAGCGAATATTGAAAAATGAAATGTAATGAAATGCGTGAAATTTTTAGCTTGACTGCCGAATTTCATATTATATGCTTATGGAAAAAAAATAGTCTGCAGAAAGTCTATATTTCCATCGAAAATTACCATTTAAGTACGTAAAATAAAATAATAGAATAAATTAAATATTAATAGCAAAACTTAAAAATTTAGATAAACACAAAATGGTTCATTTCAATTGAAAGGGACATTCTGTTTCCAAGTCCCCCAACACCAATTACTTTTTTCAGATTATAATATCAAAGGGAATGTAAAAAAAAAAAAGTACGTAAAAATCAGCCTACGTCGTTTATTTTTTTTTTACAGGTTTTTATTATATATATGTATATATATTAATTTAATAAAGTCATTTTTGTATAACTCATCCGAGTGCGAATTAAGATTGGTTTTTAAAACCTGATGTTATTCCCTCAAAAAGTAGATCCAAAGAATATTCAAAAGGCATTTACCTCATGAAGACTTAAAAACTTATATAAATGTTACCATTCGACTTGTGTTTTTTTTTTGTGTAATTTTTTCGAATTTTGTAATATCATTTTCACTGATTTAATCTCATGTAAGTAAATTTTAAAAAAAATTTAATCCCCTTTTTGATTATTATTAATATCGTTAAGTTATGCTAACTTAATTAAATTATAATTGCTTAAATCGTTGTCGTTTCATTAAAAGTAATTTTAGTAGCTTTTTTTTAGTTTTTAAAATAAAAATTTGAGTTTCATAATTTTTCAGTTTGTTTCAGATATTTTAATAAAAGAAGACCTGTTAAAACGTTCAGATATGATGTTGTAATTGTGGCATGATTTTTGTGCCCGAATTTTAAGTTTTCATCTTTTTCAAAAAAGTGTTTCCTAAATTAAGCTGTTTACCAGGAAAAAGTATTTAAAATTTCTTACAATTCCCGAAATGGAGGTCGTCACAATGTCAAACAATTTTCTAAAAATAAAAAGGTCAAAGTTATCAAGCTGAGGGGGAAAAAAAAAAAAAAAAAAAAGCTCCGTGAAAAATTGTGCAAAAATTTTGCTTAAGCGTTTCTATTCAATTGCCCTGTAGTATAGGTATGTACACCTATTGAGTTTATAGCCTGTACTCAGTTATATAGCCATATTGCTTTTATTTGTGGCTGTTGTTATTGTTGTCGTTGTCGTTATCGTTATCGTTTTTCTCCTTGTCGTCGTTGTTGTTGTTGTTGTTGTTGGCTGCCTTTGATAATCGAAGTGTTTGCTGCTTTCTGTGTGACTGCAAGTGATTAGCGTCAAAAGGAAAGCAGCGAACGAACAAACTTTATCGCAATTGACTTAAATTGTTTTTGGCTTAATTTCTTTCTTTTTTTCACCCCGCTTTTGCTGCTTTTCTTTTCATATACAGTTTCAATTACACAAGCTGTGCTAGTGATAATTATGTAATGAGCCAATGTTAATGATAATTGCCATTTGTATGAGCGCCACCTACAGTGCATATTTGGCATAGAGGTGTGTCCCACGGAATTGGACTTGTTGGTAGAGGGAGTAGGACATGTCGTATATGAGCACAGCAGGCCGTTTTTAGGTTTATGTAAATTTTTTTTATGTCTTTTTGTGTCTGCGCATTAAATACTTTAACTGATTTGAATATGTTTAGCAGTAAGTGTATGCATATATATTTAAGTTAAAAAAAAAAGAGGTAACCGAAAATGGTGGCAACAACAACAACTGCAACCTACAACCAGCAGACATTTTATATGGCAGTAACAAACAGCCGGGCATAAGTTGTTAGTATTTGTAAGAGTGTGTGCGTGTGTATAAGTATCTATGCATATGTGTGTGGGTGTATGTGCCATATAAATTTAAACAATGTTGAAAACATGCTGTGTTGTCACTTTTTAACCACTCACATGGGCACACAATGTGCATGCGTGTATATATATATACTTATATATGTATGTATGTGAAAGTTACCATTTATGCTGCTTAAGCGCAAAAGCTTGCAAAAGTTTGCAAAAGTGTTGCATACATTAGGGCGCGCTCTACACAATTTATATAGCTATTGTAGGCTACACTCAGGAAAATGTTGCAGAGCGATACTAAGTGCAGTTTAAGGCATTTTTCGTATTTCAATTTCTAAAACAACCTAAAAATACACAGTTCCATACAATTGCAAAAATAGCTACCTCTTTATTGTAATATACTGGGCATCAGATTCCAAAAAAAAAAATCGTGAATTGAATTCTGTTTCTTTTTCTATAACTAAAATGGAAAATATCAATTCACCTCAATGCAATATTTCTGAAGCTTTTTCAGACGTGCGTATAACATTTTTTTTTTCAAAACACAAATCATAATAGTTTTTCTTGTTATAAAAAATAAAATCACAATTTTTCAATGTATTAAAATAATAAAGAAATAGGCAAAAGTCAAGAAATTGATATATTGATTCCATGTTTGAAATACATTACGACTATCTGAAATAGTTGTAACATTGAATTATGAAAAAAATTTAATTTGGCAATATTTTCTATCAATAATTTATTTCTTTTTTTTTAGAATATTAAATAATAAGTGTTTTTGCTAATAAATTTGATAAAATTTATGAGAAAAAATATATTTTATCAAATTAGTTTTAACAACATCTTAAACCAAAACATACTTCACGAAGCTTGGCTGTACTAATTTAATGTACTGGTATTTGCCTAATCCTTTAAGACTCTTTACCCTCAGAAATGCAGGCACTGAATCAAGGCGGCGAAGTGTAATTGAGAGAAAATTAAAGTTTCATTTTAGTTGCGAATTTGTAGATTTTACATTTTATATCAAGAGAGGGAAAATATTTAAAATAATTTTCATAGTTTCCAGTTTTTATCTGCAGTGATGTTATCTTATATCTTGGGCTTGAGAACTGCTTACTAAGGTACCAAAATTTATCAATTTGAGAATAGGTATTATGTTTGAGTTTGTCTCCAAGAAAATGCCTTTAATATCGCTCTGTGTACTTTTATGTTGGGTGCATATTTGTATGTGTATGTTTATTTAATGTCGAAATTATGGACGACAATTTTAATGACAATTCAACTTAACATTAGAATGACAACAACAACTACAACAACGACAGCAGCAGTAACAACAACAATGTTGTTGGCAGGCAACATGAGACCGACCAGGCAACAGACTTTGTTAGTCGTCGTTAGTCGCAGCAACAACAACAGCAACAAGAACAACGTTAACAAAAACAATGGCGGCAGCAGCAGCAGCCATACAGCAAAACAGTTTCCGCATCCGCCAGCCATTGTACGGATGCCAATGCCAAACGCACGCACACATTAAGAGTGAAGCAGTGTATGTGTGTGAACTGTATCTGTGTGTGTGTTGTCCAAACGTTGCTGACGCTGTCGACGACAATGCGTGTGAGTTAAATGTATGCGCATAAATTAATAATTAATTACACAGAATTACATTTCGGGCTTGTTGTATAATATTCATTATTGTTATGCATAAATAAGGTGACTGCTTGCCAGACCAGTACATACATATACACACACTCACTCATTTGATATACACACACGTTGTGGATGTATGTGTGTGTAAAGTGTAGGCAGTCAATTTGCACTGCGCGCCATTTTGTGCTCATTAAAATGTCAGCTTAGTCTTTCAAATTGTCAGAGAGAATAAAGACAAAACTGTTATACACAAAAACTGCAAAATTTAAATATATATGTATGTATAATTTATATTGCTATACATATCACATAATATTTCATTTGATTTGCAAACCAACAACAATAACAACATTGGTAAATAATTTGCATTTCTTTTGATGCTTCTGATGCTTCCTCCTGCTATTCCTACCATAGGATTTATTTAGTCCTTCAGTTCGTCATTCTGTCAGTTTTCGGTTGGCTTTTCATTTCCCTTGGGCATATTCAAATGTTGCTGTCTTTTGTCTCGCTCCGGCATCTCTGGTTGCAGCTATCTCTGTCTTTTTGGAAAAGCGGCGGAAACCCATTATCCCTTGTCAGTGTGTGGCCAGTTATGGGGCTAGGTTTGAATGGAGCTTATAGTTTGTGACGTGTTTATTGGCTGGACACTGCCGCATATAAATATCAACGAAATTAAGCCAAAATATATTTTTCCTGTATGTGTGTGTGTGTGTATAAGCTTTTTGTATATATATGCAAGGCAATAAATCAACAGGGACTCAGCAAATTTGAAGGAAATTGAGCAAAAAGTATTAGAAACGGAAATTGCACAAATTTTTCGGGTGTAACAAAAGACCAGCTGTCTCTTTGTTTATTTCTCAATGTGTGTATGTGTGTGTGAATTTGAGTATACTCCTACTCGTATCTATATGTGTGTGTGGATTTGTGTGCGGTCATTTAATTGAAACTAAAACAAAAGACGCAGATAAAATAATGGCAGAGGGCATGACAAATGTATTGGAAACTAAATATAAGAAATTGCAAAATGAAAGCTGATACGCAGGGATATAAAAAGTTACTTTAACAACTTAACTGGATATCTTTGAGTCACGTTTAGGATTAAAGATACTTTATTTCTATACAAAACTGGTAAATCTTTCGGAAAATTTAATTTTAATTTTAAACACTCAATGAGCAATATCTACAAAACATCAAGCAAAGTGTCGCTTTGGTGTTCCTTTAAGCAGGAAATGAAATGCTGGTCTATAAAGATCAAAAGTAGAACTTGAAATTTAAAAGTTTTTTTATGAATGTTAGCACTTTTTGAGAATTTTGCATTTTGCAAGACTGTTTTGGACACGTTATCTTAAATTTCAATGTTTACTTTTTCCAGACGTGTTGCAGTGTAGTGAATGTTGATATTACGAATAATTATGTTTGACTTTTCAGAATTTGATATAAGAACAAAATACTATTTGACTTCTGTTCGGACTTTTTTATCTATAAAACTATCAATCTTATTATTATTTACATCTTTTTGGTTGGCTTTAGAGCCGGTTTGTGCAATTTAACCACACAGCTATACTGGTTCGAACACAGAAATTGGGTTTAACTATTTTTTGCTTTGTACTTCTATTTGAACGTTTTTAACAAGAAATGTGTATGTCGCCACCTTTTTTTTATTAGGCTCACATGAGTCTAGTTACTAAGTATGTTTGTATATGTCCTTTTTGATATTTATTTATTTAAAACAACTAATGTGGAAACATTGAGAAAGCTATCGCCCGAAGGCTTCAAGCTTGACATAATACCTTTGGATTCTGAAAAGTAATCATTTTATGTTGAGATCAATACAGGAAGGTTTGTTATTTACATATATGAAAAGCTCGAATCTAAGAAATTAATGTGTTGTTTCAAAATTAAATAATTTATTAATTCTATATATTAAATAATACATCTGTATTGGAATTTAATGAGGTCTGTATTTTTTCGGGATTACGAGAGCAGAAAAAGCTTAAGGCTTGGGCATGAAGTGATTGATTATAGAAAAATCAGTTGGAAACTGGTGTTTTTGTGAAGGTAATTTGTGAGCATAGTTTTATATATAGGAATCATCGCATCAACACGAAGTAACAAACCTACGATATTAACTCACAGACCGGATATGATGCCACACCTCCATCAAAATTACATAAACCCATAACACCCTTGATACCATGGGTACCGGGTATAATTAATTTTGGTGAATCTAACCCAAGTAAAGAGCCCATCTGTAAAATGTATTTCAAAGTCCCTTAAATAGTAAAGTACCCATACGAAAAACTAATTTCTTTCAATTTCGAAACAAAATACATAATCTTTAAAATACTGCAATTTATATTGCTAAACTTGAGTCCAATTTATATCAAGTTTATTTTAGGCCTTCGGCATATAGTATAAGATTTCTCATTGTACCCTTTTTATGATCCTGGTGCTATTTATATTTTGTGGGTTCTGTCGCTATTGTCATATATGTCCACACACACACATGGAGATGATATTTTGGTAAATTTAATACAACTCATTGTCTGTTCATTGTCTTCCATTACATTGGTTCGCCTAAGTGCAAAACGCTTTTTACTCCTGCTATATACTCGCATGTGTGTGTGTATAGTATGTTTGATGCTCTCTCATAAGCGACGCCTATAAGTATGCCATACTTTTGCTTTCCCACGAGCCCATAAAAATGGCAACAACGTCGTCCTACGCTCTTCCAAATATAAACAGAGAGAGAGAGAGAGAGAGAGAGAGAGAGAGAGTGAGAGACACGGTATACAAAACATTTGCAACTCCCATGCCTTGGATTTTGGTTGCTTTTTGTAAAATTTGCATGGATAATTTGTCACTTTGAATGATGTTGAAGCTGTTTCGAGTGGGTTAGAGTTAAGAGCTGGTGGTATCCAGGCATCGAAATGTTTGCGGGAAGTGTGGCAAATGTTACAAATTGTTGGCGTTGTTGCTCGCTCTCATTGTTGTTGTTGTTGCTGTGGCAGAAATGGGTTTTTTATTAAAGGGTGTCGTTTTGTAGCGGCATCTTTAATAAACTCGTTTGCGTAATTCTAACAAAATGAACAACTACCCGTATACACATACATTGACATAAAAAGTAATGTCGACACACAAAAAAGGTACACACACACACACTTGCTTAACAAGTTTAAAAATTATATTTAATGACAATTGGCTGGGACAGCACATTCCCAGTTTACCTTGCCACAATCACAAAAAAGATACTTGGAATAAATATTTCGAGCTGTGAGCAAACATGTGTCGCGTTTATTGTTAATACAAATGGCAAAAAGTGTAGCCAAGTCTGTCTGCAAGAGCTACAATGACAACAAAAACAGTGTGACCAAACTCAGGTATGAGGAGAAAGCAAAGCTCAAGCCGCGTTGCTTCAATTTTCAAGCAAGTTGGTCCCATTAGCCACATAATTTTAAGTGTGTGCGTGGCAGCGCAGTCAGCAGAGAGCAAGCAGCGGCAGAGGCAACGGCAGCGGCGCGTAGAACGAGCTCATTTAATATTAAAAGGATTTATGAGACATTTTCCTTTCATTTTGACAACGGGCTGGCGGAACGCGAATACTGACACGGATGCGGACGCAGTGCGGCATGTCTGAATGCCAAATGAAAATTGTAGCAGTGGCTGTGTGTATCTGTGTGTGTGTGTGTATCGTTGATGAAATTTTCGCTTAACAGAATTTGTGACGCTTTGCGCGGCAAAAACGCAGCCCACTGGATGGATGTGGCAACGTTGGCATCTCCTGCGCGGGTTTCGGTTAAAGGGTTTTATTAAACCCTGCCCCCGCTGCCTAAAACCCTGCGCCTCTATTGTTGTTTGTCCCGGCAGCGGCGTCAACTTTGCGTTTGGTTTTAGCTTACGCGGGGGAATTATTTGAGTGCTTTTTAGAGCGCCGAGCCAAGCCAAGCCGAGCCGAGCCAGGCCGCGAGCACAGACACAAACATAAACACGCATACACACATACACACACATAAACACAAGGATGCAGACCCGTTGAAAGTTACAAAAGCCAACAATGCTTCGGTGTATCTGTGTGTGTGCATGAATTTTTGACAGATTTGAAAATTATTATGCAAAATGAATAATTTACTTGAAAGTGTTAAATTGATTTTGCCTTTTCACTACAACGCCGACGCCATTGGCAAAAAATGTTTCCCATTGATGGAAATGTTTTTATTTTTTTTTCGTTTTTTATTTTTAATACTCTTCCCCTGCCCCACCACCACTGCTGACAACTTTCAGGCGCTTTAAAGCCGTTTTTAAATCTAAATGTTGGCCATTTCGGTACATCTCTATAGATAGAGCGGAAAATGCTGCTTTTGTACGAAAATGAGCACAAGCGAAAGTTTTTCCTTTTGTACTGTATTTATTTGGTTTTTTCTTTTTTTCTGATAAGTCATTAGCAGCAATGTTGCTTTTCATTTTATCGTATTGTTTGTATTTTGTTTTGTTTTCTTTAGACTATTTCAGAGTCGTTTGGATTATAAGGGTTTCCTTTCTTTTTTTTTTTCATTATACTATATTTGAATGTCAATGCCTTAAGCTGAAGCAGGATTGAGTTTTATTTGGGTATCCCTCATTAGCAGTTTCAGTTACCTACTGGCTCATTGCTGCGTTATTTTCAAAACAAAAAAATAAAAGCTTTGGAGTCTATAGTGGAAATTTTCAGTGGATCACTTTTATTATCTTATATTCAAGACAAAAAAATCTTAAAGCGGGCATAGATTTATATATTTTGTATTGCTAAAAAATCAACTTTGAGAATAGAGATTGTTTCTACAGAATGATGCACTTTTGTAATAGTTAACAAAAAATTTCGGAACTAATTATTAATGTTCAGATATAGATTGAATGATGCCTAGTCTTAAACGTCTTTGAAAACAAAACAGCCGCCAAAAACAATTTTTGTTAAAACACAATTTTCTTTGCACTTGAATGTGAGGAAATATATATATATTGTACCGACAGATGTGAAAAACATTGTGATTTATGCTTATGCAATTACATTTTTCTAATGAAAACTTTTCATCTTTCTTCCTTTCTTCTGTCAAAAAAACCAAACTATTGTTGTCCACGTAGCACTTTTGCCTCGTTGTTTGGGTTGTTCACGTTTTATCCGAGTATTCTTGCAATAATGAAACCTGTTATGCTTTTCTTCGGCAAAAGGATAATAAGATTTGAAAATATATTTCTGAACTCAGAACATAAATAAATAAATTTTTTTCATCATATTTTTTGAGAGCTTAGCAGCGGACAACTCTTAACCCATACTGGTTTAGGTTTACACGCTGTTTGAAATATTTTGTCAGATTATGGGGATTCTAGCTATTCTATTCTCTTTTAGTAATTTCTTATTATCTTTAAGCGAAGTCTTGCTTATTTGTGTTTCATTGATAAAAAATAGTAAAAGCATTCTTAAGAAGATGTTCTCACTTTTTCTTTTACTGAATTTATCGTATTTTATTAAATGAAACTTACCAAAATATTCCCATATACTTCTACATTGTGGAATAGTATTTTGAAAAATTATAAAAATTGATTTTCAAGTAATTTTTATTTTATCAAAAAAATAATATGTTTGTTTTGTCCAAACAAATCATATCAGTCTCATAATAAAAAATAGGAACTGATGCAGGCAGGAAAATCTAGATACTACAACAAAATGAGATAAGCAATCCAATTTCACAATATTTTAGTTACCATCGACAATTCCATTTTTTCATTCCAAAGCCCGAAACATTTGACACTAGAAATGGAAACCCGTTTTTAGCATTACCTAACCACTCAGTTCACTACACGACGTAGCCAAGGATACACATTAAAGCTTTCCTTAATGTCTCTATCCATCGTCTTCAATTCAATGTTACTTACATTTCCATACCTGCAAAATTTAATATGCGTTGAAAGTTTTTGCCTACGATACTTCAGATACCTTCATGACAATGCCAATTTCTTTTGATATAAATTAGACCCAGCTAACATCTTGCCACTGCTCCTTTGATCCCATTAGAAATAAATTGTTTGCCTCCCAATTTTTTTATTTTTTTTTTTGCCTTTCTAAGGTTTGCTGGCGTTCCTTCTTAGGTTTTTGCCCTATATTATGTATATCGAATGGCTTGCTCAGGTTTCCCTAATGCCTTTTCATGTCATTCATTCCCTTCACTTGCCTGACGTCATTTGTCAAAATTCAGCGGTTCCTTAGACAGAGAAAGAGAGGTTGCGAGAGTGCCCGAAAGACATCAACATGGCTCTGGTCATAGCCATTTGCCACTCTCCGTTCACTTTTCGCCATTTACTATTCGCCATCATGGCCGTGTCTAATATTGACATTCCTAATCTGTGCGCTGGCCGTTAAAATGCCGTGTCACTTCGTTAGTATGCGTGTGTGGTTCCATTTGTTTGCTCGGACTGTGGTTGCTTTGTTTTGTGCGCGCCTCTCCTTACGGTGATTGTGGCTCCTGCTGCCCGATATCTTTTGGTGGGTGTGTTTTTTGATTCATGCCTTGATTCGCGTTATCAGCGCGCTGGGCGTGTTCCAAGACTTGTTTATTTATATTTGATGATGACATTGACAGAATAGACAGAACACTAAACTTTGACTCAGTTCCATGCAGTTGACTTTGATTCGGTTCAGTTTAAGTCTCTGGCTTTACCACTCACCACTGTCTACTTGCCACTGACCAGTTATTAGTTTAAGTAGCTCTTTGGCAGTGATTAGTGAGTAGTGTCCAAGCTACACTCTCCACTCACTCACACAGCTATCACGCAACACGTAGAGACAATTGGTGTTCACTTTGGGGCAAATTTTTGCAACTTGAATCACTTTTTAACAACACTGCAATTTTCATTGATGATGGGAGTACAACGAAGCAGGTCGTGCATTCGACGTCATGTTGTTAGTTTCTTGCGGCTCTTAACTTTACTTTATTATTTTGGTTTAACCTTAATACTCTTTTAAGGGTATACTTAGCTTGTTAACAAGCGGCCAAAAGGCCCATTATACCAGATTTTATCAAAAAAATTTTCATTTTTTGTTTTATTGTGATCTAGGGGGCTTACCATCTACTCACTTGGCTAATCCACGCTCATACGATTAACTTGTAGATTACTGGTAAAAGTGGTTCTAATATTGTCTAAAAAATACTTTTTTTTAGCAAAATAAAATTAAACTTCATCTTGAAATTATTCCACTGAAAATCAGCAAAACAAGAAGCCATCTTAAATTTCCAAGTTTTCACTGCTAAAACCCAAAAAAGGGTATATAAACATACCCATAACCTACTCAGTTTACCAGTTATCCGTTTTTTCCCTGTTTGCAAATTGTTACGGACTGCACTGTGGGTGGCGGCTGTTGTCCAAACGTTAAAGTGCAGAGCAGCACAAAATAGTCAGGCCAAACGATTTTCCTTGCCAAAAGCTGCAAACCAAACCCGACAGACAGCACTCCAACTAACTTGGTAGTTGTAACTGACTGTGCATGTGTGTGTGTGTGTGTGTGTGTGTGTGTGTGTGTGTGAGCACAAGTGTTTTAATTTTACGACATTGTATGAATTTTACTGCTGGCACAGCAGAAACATCAACGCCGTTGTTACATATCGTTAGCTTCCTTAACGGACGTATCCCACATCAGAAACCCAAACTCGAACCCAAACTCAGACTCAGACCCTTAAAACAGACTCTGTGACTCTGGCTTTGGCTCTGTTTCTGTTCTCGAGTTGTTTCTCATTGCTGTTGTTGTTGTTGTTGTTGTCTCTCCTGTATCTGTGAGAGTGTGTGTGTGTGTGTGCTCTCCTGCCTGGCAGCTAGCGTGCTCATAAATTGCAGCTTGCAAGCGTCAGTGCAATCAGCGTCATCAGCTTCATCCGGTCTCGGTGTTTGGTCTTCAACCATCTCCACCCACCCACCTACCATGTATAACTAGTATAACTACTACACTGGTCCGCATATAGCACAAAGTTGCAGTTTTAATATGCAGCTACAGCTTCAAAGCTTGCATTTTACAATAAGCCTTGGCCCACTGTGCCTTAACTGCCGTCACTTAACGTTAACAGTTTACGCGTTGCCTTCGAGCTAAAAAGGCTGCATTTTGCAGCTACAGCAGAAACAGCAGCTTCACACACACACACATGTCACACTCACACTCTCACAGACAATTCAGATACACTCGAATATATACAAACACATAGAGCTGGCACTTGCCGCCATCATTTTCGTTGCTGCGCTAACTGCGTAAAGTTGGCACTTGAAACTGTCAGCTTAAATATGCCAGGAGCACACATATATATACTAACAGACACACACACTCATTCACACTCACACATATGCAGTTACTACATAAAATGCACAGTTTCGGAGCAAGTATAAAACAAGCAAAAAAATGGGCGACCTATGGCCGTAACGCCCTTTACGCTTTTCACTCGAAAACCAAGTGCACATATTATAGACATCGAAGAAACGACTCAGAAATTCTCTGCAGTCAAGGAGCTGAGAGGCCAACTACTTGTTCTTGCGAAATTATGACTCTATAAATGCAAAATTTGCTTCTTATGTGATAGAAATGCACTCATTTCGCTTGCTGCTCATTTTAATACATAACTGATGTATCCCGTCAAATCGATTTGATTTTTAAAGTTTAAAAAATAAAGAGTTTATGCGTTTGAGATGAAGGCAGCAATAGGTTGGTCCAATAATAGACCCGTTGTGATACCGCTGGGTGGACCTTACACCAGCCTTCCCCCGCTCAGGAGGTCTCCTATATGATCTTAAAGTCACATCCATCCGGCGGCCTGAATAAACCTCGAGAGGCTCTTTGGACTCTTTTCTGAGAGCTGAGATAAGTCAGTAAAGAAATGTGAATTGAGAAAACGAAACTTTGTCCTGCACAGTCCAGGGCAGTGGCAGAAAAGGTGCTCCACCGTCTCCAGCCGTAATATCCTGCATTTGTTCGATGACCGATTTCACATCAGGTTTGCAGTGAGGGCGAATTGATTTCGTAATCTCTGTTTACCCAGGCTCTCTTTGTCTTGAAAGAGGATGCTGGTAGTTCCTTGTCTAGCCAGCTCATCCGCAATACAATTTTCCTCGATATCCCTATGTCTTGCTGAGCCATCTCCTCTAGAGACAAGCGACAGTTTTTCACTGACTTCATGTACGATGTCAACGTTGACAGAGACTTAATAGTCGCCTTGCTGTCCGAGTAGATATAGATGTCCTTGTTGTAGCTTTTTTTTTATTAGAGCCTCCTGGATTGTCATGACCTCCGTCTGAAAGACACTGCAGTGGTCCGGGAGACGGAAACATATTCTTACATTGAGTTCCTCAATGTAGACGCCACCACCTACTCGATAGTCCAACTTGGAACCATCCGTGTAGATTTTGATTGGCCCAGCTGGCGGCCTGGTATACCCATGTTCCACTCCTCCCTGGTTGGAATGTGGATTTGGAAATTGGGTATACAGTGTTGCTGAGGGGTACAGTAGTCCGTACTCACGGGAATAAGAGGGTTTCCCTTGGCCTCTCTCATTCGAAGAGCTGACAAAACGAAGGCAGCAATAAAAATTTAAAAAAATATAGGTACAGTATTGTGGGTATCGTAAGAAACGTGCAGTAAACTTGAAAGCCTTTCAAAATAATCTTAGTCTGCCAATACTCATATAAATCGTCAAGATACGAAATTTATTTAAATACTTACTTAATTAAAATTGGAAATATAGGTAAAGAATATATAAAATAAGTAGTTCAACTTCCAAGTGCTCTTATCCTTTTTTAGCAAACATTTTGGTACGCCTAAAAATATTTCTATATAAGTACTTAATTTTTATGTCTCTACGGCCTCTTGTTATTGTCATCTTTTTTACACGACTAGGAATGCGCAAATTTGAAATTAGTTTTATTCTAAATTTGCTTAAGAATTGACAAAAGCCTTAATGAGCTTCCAAAGTTAATACAAAAACACGGTTTACCCTTTTGTGTTGTTTTAAAACTGCTGAAAAGTCATTTGATAGAAAGTTTTTATGATATACATATAAACAAAATTAATAAAATTGTTCTAAAGAAAGAAAATATAGAGTAAGCCATACCTCTATACCGGTCTTCTTTCAATGTGGGTTATATTTTTAAGCGGTCCTAATTAACGTTAGGGACTCCATTTTTACCTTCTTGCAGACTCTTTACGACCATAGCCATGGTGTTTTACCTTGATTTCTTTCCCAGTGCTAAGGACTGCTTAAATTATTGAAATTTACACAATTATGAGTTAGTGTAATATTAAAGATAATTATTGGGTACATAGTATTAAAAGGCCATATTCAAATGCAAATAGTTTTCTAAGGAAATTCACCAAATATTGCTATAGTGACATATAACTTACAAAATGTTTTACTAAAATAACTAGCAGCTTTTTGTAGTGTACCAAAATAAAAAATTTCAATTAAGAGCATTCTTTGGTTGGTTAATTGAACCTTAAAACTTTAATTCCAAAATTAGTGTTCTTTATCATTAAAGCGAGTTTTTAGGACACTCTATCCGGCTACATACACATTAGTTTTTATTGTGCTATTTGATAGCACCCGAATAAAAAACCAATCTAATTGAAATCTGTAAATGCTAAAAGTATTAAAATACTCTTACCTAGATAAGGCTTAGTTTGAGCATTACGAATATTATTCTGAATAGTACATAAAATAAAAAAAAAGGAAGAAACAAGAAAAAGTTTTTTCCAGTTTCAGGTAGTGACGCAGCACATGGATGACAGACGGAACTTAATCTGTTTTTTTTTTGTTTTTAAATACTTTTTGCGCAGACTTTCTTACAG
Source organism: Chymomyza costata (assembly GCA_018150985.1). NCBI lineage: Eukaryota > Metazoa > Arthropoda > Insecta > Diptera > Drosophilidae > Chymomyza > Chymomyza costata. The sequence continues at coordinate 184,280 of JAECWU010000668.1, read as the reverse complement.
ACAACCCTATTTTTAAAGCTCATGTTTTTTTACCAAGCTGCAAATACCCTTTTCATTCGTAGCTGGCAGTGTATAAACAGAGACAGAGCGAGAATAAAATACAGAAACTACGCATAGCGAAAGTTACGGGAGCCCGGCTCCTGTAAATAGCAGTTACAATGCGGCTCCTTGCAGTCTGCAGACTCATAAGCTAGCTTAGTGAAGTACACGGAGAGTCAACTGCCGGTTACTTTCATATAAATGGTTATTTAAATGCCAGCTAAATTAAAGCGAATTTTCATTACAACTCTTTTCATGGTTTCTTTTATTTTTATGCTCATTGCAGATGGTGACGAGAACGAAGAAAATCTTTGTGGGTGGCCTGTCGGCGCCCACCACGCTGGAGGATGTCAAAAGCTATTTCGAACAGTTTGGTCCGGTAAGTCAGCGTCAAACAATTGCAATGTTTTTTTGTTTCCTAACGAGTATATCCATATTTATATATATGACAAAAAAAAGTAATACATACTAGAAAACAAAAATCAAAATGACAGTTTTAGTACAAATCATGCAATTTACTTAGTTATGCGCAATGCGCGTGTTACGTGCTGTCCAAAAGGAAAAAAAAAACACAGCACAGGCATAGTCAACTCTATACATGCATATTTATATATAGCTATGTGTACCTTATATATATATAAAGTGTATATGCTATATACAATTTATTCTTGTGTGCTCGTGAGCAATGACACCGACACCTTCACTGGCACTTGCTACGTTTTGTTTGATCAATACCAAAAAAGAGGAAAAAGTAGAGAAAAAAAACAATAAGAAAAGCAACCAAATAAAATCACTCCAAATACAGCAAAAAATTTCGTACCAAATTCAATCTTGACAAGTACAGCAAAGCACAGACGGCGTCGGGTGCTCCGACGCCTCGACAGCTGCCTCTCACTGCCTTACCCAACACTGTTCCTCACTCACTGCCTCTATTCCTTCTCTTACTCTTGCTCTTACTCTACTGCCTACCTGCAGTAACTCCACTTACACACATGCACGTCTCTTTGTGCCTCACTCCGTCTGTGTGCGCGTGTATGTGTGTGTATGTGGCTGAGTGCTGTTCGAGTGCTCTTTAAGTTGGTAATGGGTGCTCCTACTCCACTGTACTGTGCTGTACTCAACCGTACTGTTCCATCGCCCAGACTTGTTATGTAGCACAGCAAACAAAAACCAAAAACAAAAAATTCCTTTCTTGATTACGTTACTAAACGAAAATCGATTTGATAGACACTTTTCGATTTTAATGAGCGCCAGATCCTATGTATAGCACTGGTCTTTAACGCTTTGTTGATAACCCTCCCAAACGGATATTTTTTAATACTCACACTATATCTAAATAAATTTAGTCGAAAGCATTCAAGTGCTTATCTTTGAAACATTTATTTGCTTTATTTACTGCATTCATATTTTTTTCTTAAATAATATAAATATAATAGTTTTTTGTATTTAAAAAAAGCCATTTAATTCGTTGCCGAAAAATCACCAACAGCCAAGAAAATGTGAAGATAAATTCCAGTATCAGAACCAACTCAAATTGATCCCTTTAATTGAATTGACGAAGCAGATACGAGTTATACCAAATCCGATTCTATTCCCAGCAAATGGAAGGATTTGGAAATTTTTAATTTTTTTTAGAACTAGATATTAGTTTTAAATTAATTTAATTAATTTTTAAATTTAAGTTCCAATTTATGAATAATTTATTCTATCTAAAGGGCCGTTGAATTTCTCACGTTATCACAAAAAATGTTTGAACACCTTCAAGTTCGTAATTTGTTAAGTGAAAGTTATGTGAAACACTGCGAATACTTGATGACAGCTTGTCCATATATATTTAACAATGATTTGTAACAAGTACAAAATGCTAAAAAGTCATTGGTTCTGCGTACAAAATGAATCTTACTTCTTTGCTATGACGAAATTTAGAATTTTCTATTGCAATTGTTGGCTAAGAAAAAACCAAAGCACATCATTTTAGTCTAAAAAATTATGGTATTTACTAAACACCTTACTAACGAACCAATTTAGATCTAATGCAATGGATTCCCTTTTATAACTGTATCCCATTTGAGCATTTCTAAAACTCTACAAGTTATCAATACATTTTTAACCCATTAGCAATTGTCGACAAGGAATGTTTTACACTCGCTAAGCCCTCATTTCCATATTACCCAACCAGGTGCTCTGCTATCCAATCTCTGCTGATAATTTCAAATACTTAACGTGCTGCAACTTTTATATTAGAGCTTCATCATAAAATGTCAACCGGCAATTTGCGATGCTTCAACGATGCTTAAGAGTTTTACACATTTAATGCGAATATAATGACGACGAGCTATGGAGAAGAGTTCTATACAATATCCGTTTAGTTGCTGGTAGATGGTTCTATACATACATACATACTTACGTATACGGTCATCAATCAAAATGTTTTCAAGTTATTTTCGTGCCAAGTTTTTGGAAAACTGTCAAATTTTATAACGATCAAATAGTTGGCTATAAAAAGCCTAGGACAACAGATTCACTTAAATACTTATAGATGAAATTGCTTTTATATTAATTTGAGTGCTGGAGTTCGAGGGCGGAAATAACAAACAAAAAAAAAAAAAAACAACAAAATCCAAATGCAAAAACCTAACCAAGCGAAAATACTTAATGGCAAACTTTTCAATTAATACGTATTTGCCGTGGTCATAATAACTTGGCCGCAGACAAAAGCAAAATGCCGAGGCGCTTATACAATGTCTCTATGTAGGTATAAATGTGTATATATGTATGTATAGCTATATATAAGCCGTGCCATAAGCTGTGCAAAAGTTTCGACAGCACCGGCAAAGACTCAACTCAACTTGACTTGGCTTGGTACAGGGGTACGTACGGCTAGGCTCGAACGAGTCGACTACTTGGCCAAGTTATTGATTACAACTAATCCTGTTTGGCTTTTGCCTGCCGGCTCATTGAACAGTAGCAGCAACACAGTACGCCGGAGATTTGCGCTACAATTCGGTCATAAACAAAATATCAGGTAGTTAGCGCTGGCCACTGAGGCGTTAATGACTTTAGCCTTAGCGCCATTGCTCTATTGTCGTCCACAACGTCGTCGCCATTTTTCTTTTAATGGCAGCGCCATTTTGAAAGTAAGACAGCTAGGCAAGATTGATTAGCGCACTGGTCAGGCAGTCGGACAGTCAATATGATTAATAGTAGTATGTGTGAGTGAGTGTGTGCGCCTCAAATGAAAGACAGTCAACAACTACAACAATGGGGCGTATACGCATTGTAAGCTGCAAAATTTATGGCCATTTTTGGCAGCCAATTTCATGTAGACAGTGCTGCTGTCAGTTCTGTCGGTCTAACTGTCTGTCCATCAGATATACATTTCTATGTGCATTGTTAACTGTTTATTTCTGTCAAATGCAGCCAACAACAACATCAACAACAACAATCGAAATATATAACTAAACAAAGTGTGTAGCATATCTTTCTATATATAGGGGCTCTCATTTGCAAAAACGAAACATTTACAAAAGTTTTTGCCAGTATTGTTTTTCCAAATTTATTTTTTTGCCTTGTTTTTTCGAATGCAATCTGGCATTTTATATTTTAGGTAAAGCTTACACCTAAAATGCAAACGAGTTGGCCCGTAACACCTTTTAAATGCAAATCACAAAACTGTTTTCAAATACAAATAAACAGAGTACAAAACGTAGAGAGAGAAAAAGAGAACGCGAATTTGAAATTTTCTATGTGCAAGTTTTTGGTGCAAATTTTCTATTTAACAAACACACATAGATACACACACGCACACACAGAGGAGAGAGAGAAAGAGCGTGCTCATCAGACAGACTGTGGCAAATGGCTGACCAAATGTTGCTCAGCTGCAATGGCATCTACAACCTTTGCCACTGATTTTATTGCAGCATGCTGCAAGCTTTGCGATAACAAAAATCCACACATAGATACACACACACACACACATACTATAAAATAAACTAAAACCAACTGAAAAAAAAAAATTAAATAAAAAAAATACTGTGCTGGGAAATAAACTAAATATTTTTGTAAAGCGGCTCAGCCCTAGTCTGAATTTTTGCATATATGGAAATTGCAGCCAACTATCTCACAGTCAATGCAGCAGACTTTTTCCTCTGACACTGACTCAGGGTTCCACTGTCCCACTGTCTAACTGCCTTTTGGTCAACTACAAGCTATATAAGCCAAAATGTAGTCCATTTCGTTAGTGTGTTCTGTAATATAGGTGTTGGCCATGTATCTCTCTCTGTGTGCATGCGTGTGTGTGTGGGTTAGTTAATTTAAGCGTTTTTCATAAGCATTTTATGACTTGGGGTGGCAAGTTCAAGTTGGAACGCTTGTTGAGAGGGTCAAAGAGTTTAGCTCAGCTGTAGCTTAACTTGTTGGGAGTTTCTTGCTGGACACAAATACAAAAAACCAAGTGATTTCATTAAAAAACCATTTTTATGATGTTATTAAGGTTAATAAAGCTGAACTAGGCTGAACTTCAAGGGACTGGGACTGAGCAGAACATGACACTGATGAATCTGCATAGAAAATGTCAAAGTTGTTTTAAGGTTTTGTTGTAGCTGTCATTTTTAGGAGGAGTATTGGGTCATAGTACATTAAAAATAATAGGAAAAGATTTTTTTAAAGGGCTTTCCTGGAACTTTGTTTTTACTGGATGTATGAAAAAAAAGCTTAAATAATCAAACTTTATGAAAATACGAGCATCTGTATTCTTTTTTTTATTAAAATTATTTCAATTACTTCCGAGGCTAAATACCGGCTAAAGTTCCTTCGTGGAGTCTTCACTTTTTTCACTTTTTTTTTAGTTATGTAGCCGAAATGTCTAAAAATTCAGAAGAGTTCATTTTGTGCTACCAACTTGGCTTAAAGTTTAGTTTATTTAAAAGTAAGTTTTATTTAAAATTAAAATTATAAAATAAGTTTATCTTCAGTGGCGCTAAAGTTGTATTAGAAATTGGATATTAAAAAACTTTCTTGTATTACACCGAATTGCGCTGCACTCCAATTATCTTACTTGAAGGCGGCAGAATTTTTATCGATTTCATTTCACAACAAGAGATTTATATCTTGTACTTGTGATTTGGATATAGGCCTAGTCAGGTTAAACAGAGAGTGTGATGCCTGGTAGGACGAGATAGCAGTATGGACACTTTTTCACGCTTTGTCCTTACCAATAACTTTAAAAAAAATCGATAGGTTTGGTGTACCCATGTTGCAACTGAGCTAACGATCGCTTAGAATGGTTTTCTCAGGTACTACAGCCATAGAGAATTCCTACTTAACAATTCTTCATTCACTCAGACTTGCATTGTACTAGAGATATAACCTATAGTATAGTGACCAGCTCTGTTAAGGCTCCTTCCGTTGTCCTTGTCCTTTTCTTGCTTTTTTCTTTTCGCTTCTTCTTGCGCTTGAAAAATATCATCGAATTATAGAATAATCTAGGCAGAGATTTTTTCTCTTAATCAACTACGCTTGAGACTTCATTCGATATAATCGCAAGAATCGCCCAAAGTCGATGACCCTTTATTGGAACAATTAACTTCTCACAATCAAGTTTAACTTCAAAGTTCAATTTCGGACACAACAATTTATGATAAGCTTCTATTGAATCATCTTTAATATTAAAAAAAAAAAAAGGAACAAAACCCTTTATTCACGAGTGTGCCCCAACTTGGGCTTTTCCGAGCTATATAGCTTATAATACTGCCTTTGTTGTTGTTTTCTCTGATTATGTGTATACCTCTGCACACTCGTATAGGTCCAAATTTAGCTATACTTACCTACATATGAATGCCCCACAGTGTTGGCAATTTTTGAGGTATGCCAAGCGGCTGATATGAGGTATACTTGTTTTTGTTGTACTTGTTGTCCTTGTTGTTGTTGTTGTTGCTGTTGTTGCTGTGTTTTTTGAAACGGGTGGCATAAATTATGACGCTCAAAATCTTCAACTATGTGTATGCAAATGCAAATGTAAGTGCGAGTGTGTGAGTGAGTGTGTTCTACACGATGAGTGGCAGATTTGCATAATCCTTAGGAAAAGGTTTCATGACAACGCCATCGTAGCTGTCGTAACTGTCGTAGATGTCGCTGCTGCTGCTTGAAATGTCAATGTAAGGCATTGAAACTCATGCCATGCCTCCTCCTTTGGCACTTGAACACCAGCCTACCCCACACTTTTAGCCATGCAACAACAATAATGATGCGGCTGTGTTGCACGTTGCCTATAATTAACAGCATATACAAACAAACAAGCCACATGAATGTATTTGTACACCTACAACTACAACATCTACATAGAGCAGGCATTTACATAGTCAATTAGTTATACATAGGCCAGAAGAAAATGATATAGGGGTGACACATGAAGCAGTGAGGGAATGGTGCAGATTTCACCTTAATCCCAGGTTGCCGTTTGAGTTGCCGCAACTAATTTAATTGTGTTCAATTTTGCATAAGGCGTTTATGCAAACACATCACAACAAGAGGATTTCATTGCAATTATATGCCTATAATATAATTTATATATATATATATCAATATGCGTACACTGAGAGAAAAAGATACAATTAGCTTTGCTCAACAATTCGGACTTTTGTGTCTTAACCAAAAGTCTAAAAGTTACAGATGATGTATGTATGTATGTAGTTAAGGCCAATAGATGTCCGAAATCCATAAGATGTGTGAGAACTGTGATCAGTCGAACAATAACCATCTTTTAGGCGGGTTCATTAATTTCAAAGACAAAAATTACAAACAGTTTTCAAAATTATTCAAACTCTTTTTTTTTTATATGTCTTTTTATTATTTGTAACTAGTCCTTAAGGGCGCCAAGACCAAGTAATTGCGACGTCATCTTGTCTAGAGGGTACTCTTATTTTGTTTTTTGGGGAGAAATTAGTCGGAATTGAAAAAAACATCTTCTCTTATTCCTTTCTATAAGAACCGCCTCCACAAGTGATTACGTTGAGCTACTTGTCGTAGCTTTTTATTGTATCTGGCGCAGAAAATAGAGATCTTGTCCTCTACAGCACGTAGATTTAAGTCCCGATGTAAAGTCAAATTATTTAAAAATACAAAAAAAAAAAAACTTAGTAAAACCTACAGCTCTGACACCCCAAACCGAAATAGCATATCTCCAGGTAGACGCCACGATCTGCTGATAGAAAGATTATAAAAACTTTAGAAGCTCTTTTGAAAGATTACCACACAGTCCGCAAAAAGTGAAAAAAAAAATTGGTTCAGAAACAGTTTATAATAACTCAAGTTTTTGTAGCTCTCATTATTAATCTTCATGCAAAATATTTTGAATATTCATCGAAAGTGCTTGAAATATCGTTAAAAAGAAACATTTCGTAAAAAGACTGCCGAAAATAATTCAAAAATAGTTTACACGTGTTATGACCGTGACATATTCTATACACTAACTTCTTACATAATAACTACAGAGAGGCTTTCCTTGTCATCCAAGTATCACACATCCCAAAGGATTTGAGCAATGCCTGTAAAGCATATTGATGGCGATCGATTTTCACGTAAGAATCGTTACAACAAGAATTTATAAGGCACTGTCTAGTCAACCCGAACTCAATTTTACCTTGACACCTGAAATCCACTCAATTTTTTCGCTCACTGCATAAACATTATTTAAAGCTATTGAGCAGCCAACTAAAAACTATGCACAGACGCAACGCCAAAGACATTGTTAATGCTTTGATAGACACATTACTTCCGTCTCAGTGGTTAGGCAGGCTGACTCTGACTCCGTCCCCGTCCACGTCCCGGACTCAACGAGTATCGTGCTGCTATGGCTGGCTCGCTGGCTGGCTGACTGGTCTGGCAACACGCGGCGGTAAGGATATGCAGCTGATGAAACCCAATACATCTTGCAAGCAATGCAAGCCATTTTATACTTTTTGTTGGCTTGGTTTTGTTGCTTCGGCTGAGCCCTGCTTGGGGGAATATATCGGTTTGTTTACACTGCAACGATGTCAGACTATTTGCTGCCGCCTGGCTGTAGAGAGCCATCCTAGAGCCATCATCCTCTTGAAGAACGTTGCCTGCGCTTAGCTGTGCCAGGCATATCTCTTTCGTGCTTTGCATGTCTTTGGCAAATTGCGCAAAAACATTGCAGAAGCAAATGCAGAAATGGAAACAGAGCTGCAGATTTCATGAACAACAAATTGTCATGCGGACAGGCAGGCTACCCACACACCCGGACGCCCGGACATAGAGACAGTCACTGCGGTTGGTCTTAAACACATGAAATCCTTACCCAGGCAAGTCAAACAAACAAACCACAATGACATGCCAGCACTATCCAACAACTACTGCAACAGAAACAACCCATCAGCAGCAGGATGAGCAGCCTTAGAAGCAGCGGCGGCGGCAGCAGCAGCAGCAGCAGGACTTTACCAACACTGGCATTGGCGCACTGTTGTAACCGGAAACTGTCGCACTTATTTGGCTACGCGCTAGTTTCGCATATTTCACTGTCAACTTGCGGTAAATAGACTTTAAACAAATATGAAAATAACTCGAAAAAACTGCCATCATATACGACGAGTATGTGTCTCTTACTCTCCCTCTCTGTGTGGCATTACCCCCTACCACTCAGCCATGAATTTGTGGCAAAGTGTGTAAAGAAAATGCAAAAATTCGCAAGAAATTGCAAGTTGTAAAAAAGTCTTCTCTTACATGTTCTAGAGCCTCTGTCTCTGTCTTTCGTCACCCAATCTTGCTGTCTCACTTCAATTCTATTTAACTTACTATATCATGGCCATGGGCAAGAATAGCACAACTAGAGAGAGATGGGGTATTGACTGTAGGGGCACTTTGCATTCCCATACATGTAATAGAAATCAATTGTTTACTTTATATGAGTTTTTCAAGTGCTTATTCAATATCATTAGTTGAATATGAGGAAGAAAATCGCTCGGATATTGGAATGTGTGCATTGGAGGAGTACTCAGTGTGTTGGGATTTGCATAACAATTTGTGGCATGCAGGTGGGGATTAGCAACAAATCTACTCAAATTGATGCAGCTAAAGAAATGCATTCAAGCGTGCAAATTGGATGCTCAAGGCGTTGAGTGGTTTTTTTTCTTATTTTCTGCATTTTTCCCTTGTCTAGTTTCATGAGATCTGTTGCAAATGGATTTATTGACAAAACATTGTAAAGAATCTTGAGAAAAACAAATCTATTCATTGTCTTGTTAAAATCTCTTCTTTTGATTTGAGAGACTTTTCTGAGAGATTTGGCTAAATCATGTTTCTTTTCATTATATTAGAATTTCATCTTATTATTTCAGCCAAAAGTTTATTTTAATTTATTGTTACTTTGATTTCGGCAATGGAAAAGTCTTTCATCCAAAATCTGTCACTATAAGACTATATAACTAATTCGTTTGTACAAATTTCCAGAAAAAATATACAAGTAGTTGCATCAACAAAGCTTGAGAGCTCTATAATATTACAGAACATGCTTCACATGCCAACACCCGGAGACTATACACTATCGTATTCTCTTCTTAATCTCTTCAGTGTTTATCCGATTTTGAGGCATATGTTGAATGAGTCTACATTTCAATATGGGGGAATGTACCTTCTAAGTCAACAGGTTTACGTAAAGGTTGTTATAAGTGGAGCTTACTGATTTTTGTCTATAACTACCGAAGTACCGAAGTGATTTTAGAAAAACTTTTAATGTTGATGTTCTATACGCTTCTAAACCGCAATAGGTGAAAAGGGGGCCAATACCACTATTTCGAATCAGCTGTGCTTAAAAAGTCTAGAAAGTATAAAACAGATGCAGTCAGTCTACTAGCAAAAAATATTTTTAAAATTCGTAAAATCTCTACGTTCTCAGTTCTCAATTTAATTCCACATATACATAGTCTTACTTAAATAAAATTAATAAATTGATATTTAAATTTCTTAGAAACTTTTAAAGAGCATCAAAGAGCCTTAACAGAAAAGATGACTTCAAAGTTGGCGATTTGCAAAAATTCACTGCTTATTTATTACTTTCGAATTTTTGGCTTTAATATCTTTAAGCATCTGAGATAGATACAAAATGCGTTTATATAAATGTGTGTGTCTACATATATCTACTAAGTATGCTTTGCGAGAGTTGTGCAGAGACAAGTTAAAACGACAGAACCCCAAAACCAATGCTTGACTTTTATAGAAATTTGTTTTATGCTATATATGTATATATATATTATATATATTTTTTTTTTTAATTTCAAACGAGAAATGTTTATAAGAACCAACGAAATCTTCATTTAAAGTCATCCTTGCAAATGCTGCCAGCTGTTGAATCAAAGGTTAACCTTTCTCACACATATACGCAGCCCTTTCAGAAACTCGGCAAAAAGTGGAAAACTCATTTTGTTAGTAACCCAACTCACACACCTGCCGCCACACACACACAGATACACGCAGCCAACTTATGGCTGCTGTGCTGCATATCTGTTTTAACCCCCAAACTTGAGCGGCAAAGTGATGCAAATAAGCGAATATTCATTTGATGATACGAATGTGCCACACGACGTGTGTGCCCTGCACCTCAGTTCTTTAACCCCCTTCCCGACACAAATGTAGAAACTTTTGCTGTTGTTGTTAATGTTGTTGTTGGTTGGTTGGTTGCCTTTTGCGACAATTTAAAAGTACATTTTATCGCGACGGCCAGACGACAGTCAACATCGCAGGCAAACATCGACAGCTTGAGATAGTCACGTACATAGCCTTTTGTTTTAACGTTTCTCAGCGCAGTTACGATGTTTTTTTTTTTCTTTTCTTTTTTTTGCAGCTGTTCTTGCCCCTTGAGCTGAACTGAAACCCTGCCCCCTGCCCTAGTCTTTTATTTTTATTTCGTGCCAATTGTGCGCCTAATTAGCGCTTGAATTCAACGCGCGCTTCGTGGCGGCATCTTTGCAATTAAAACGCACTTTGCCTTGGCACACACACACTTACAGACACAAATGACATGCAGATGCATATCATACACACACATACAACAGCAGCAGTTTACATTCAGTTTAACAGTTACCCGGGCCAAAATGGCGCTCGTTGTTGGCGTTTGTTGGCAATGCCTTGGCTTCAAAATTAATTTGATTTATGTGTGTGAGTGTGTGTGTGCGTGAGTATGAGTTTTGGTATGCGTAAGCGTATAAATATGTGAGTGTATGTGCCGCAGTGGCGTACACAGATTTTTGCGAAGGGGGCAGCATTGCATACCTTATATTTTTTATTGAAGTCATCGGAGACGCCCTAGGTCAGGAGGACGAAAGAAATTGGTGTAGATAGTATATACGTACATTTGCCCGTCCATTCGTTTATATGTACACCAAGATCTTAGAAACTATTAGAGCTAGTACTAACAAACTTGTCATTTGGAATCCTTAAATGCACAGGCAGATTAAGTTTATTTTTTTCTGCTGTTACTCTAAGCTGAATTGGTAGAATCTGCTATGGTACATGGTACAAAGCGGGACAAAAATAAAAAGTTTTAAAAAAGTATTTATAATTCATTAATGATTTTTTAAGCTGTAATGCCTATGTAATGAGAATCAAAAATACAATTGCATGTCTTACATATTTTCGTACGGAAGTGCTTTGTTTTCGTGGAGATTAACTCTTTTGTATTACAAAACAAAGTATAAAAGGTGGTTATTTAGCCTGAAGGCCTTTGTTGCTCTGGCATTAACTTATTTGATTTCCTAGAATTAATTTCTAAGTTAAAAAAAAAAAAAATAAATAAATAAAAAAAGCTGGTTGCATTTTTACTTAGGTGGGTAGGTTGAAAACGTTCTAGCAATATTCGAAAAAAAAAATGAAAGTTAGTATTAAAAGTATGGACAGCTGACATTAAGACGCTATAATAGTGAAACATTTCTACCGAAATTTAGGATAGTTGCAATACATTTAAAGGCTGCTTTGTTAACATCAAGTGAATATAGCGTAAAAGATGTTTTAAAATTTCACAAAATTTGAATCTTCCTTCCAAATGAATCTTCTAAATTTAACAACTTCTGGTTTTTCCCATATTCGCCAATAAACAAATAGTTTCTTATTATTTATTTAATTTATTAATCAAAGAATATATTTTTTTTTTGCGATTAAAAATGCCCAAATGGAATAAAAAAAAAATATACTAAACCATTATTTCATTTAATTTGTGAAAATATTCCACTGCTCAAAACTTTTAAATTAAGTACGATAGGGTTAAAATTTAAATCAATAAAATTATTTGCACCGCCTTTATTTTGACCTGCAACACAATTTGATAGAATTCTTAATATGTATTTATTGTGTTTATTTGTTTATGGCAAATTTCAACTAAATTGTATTTTTAGTATACACAGTGCTTTTTTAGATGCTTTCAATTTTATTCTTAAAATAAATATTTAAAATTCTTCAAATGTATTTCATATATTGTATATGGGAAAAACATTTATTTGCAAATACTTTGTACGATGCAAAAAAAAAAGTGCTAGCGCTTTGAAAAATTTAGTCATAAATACAAAAAATACACATATGAATAGAGACTTTAGTGAATTCCATTAAAATTTTTTAAATCTTGTGGGTGGGATTGATCCCCTAATTCCCGCATCTATCCATGCCACTGTTGTTCTGCGTGTGTTTGTGTGTGTGTTGTGCTCATATACTGTGTTGCACCTGTACGGACAGCTACAAATTTCGCTACAACGAAAATAAAAACATAAAATATGGCCAATTTGTTTTTTTGTTTATTTTTTCGTTTCTGTAGCTATGTAAATATGCATGTGCTTGTATGTGGCATATGTGTGCAAGTCTTTCCTATATGTATAATATTAAAAACAAAAACAAAATCAGAAAAAAAAAAAGCGACAGCGTCTGTTGATCTACTGGTTTAGTGCAACAACCTTAACAAACATATGGGTATTTATTTTTTCGAAAAACAACCATACTAAGGCGAGTGGCATGCAACAACAATACAAATACGCGTCTCACAGAATGCAAATAAATAGCCATAAACTTTCATTTAAGTTTAAAATGGCATTTAAATGAATGAGTGTTGCGCATGCTGTCGCTACCCCGCTTCAAGTCCCCCCCTTTGCAACCATACAGCTCTCTGCCACACGCCACCCACTACACGTTGCTGCCACTTTTTGAGGCCGTGGCCAAACAACACATGTATCATAATTCATTTTCATGTTTTATTTCGTTTTAACTGCAATGTCAGCTGCCCTCTTCCCCGCCACTTTTTGTTCCTTTCTCTCACTGTATCTGACTGCCTTCTCAATGCCTCGTTTATTTGTTAAGGTTACGTGCTGATATTCCTATATACCATATACGAGTGTATATGGCATAAAGAAATGTATGTTATAAATATAAAATGGCTTTAAGTCAAGACACATAACACGTAACACCATGCCATTATATTAGGTAAAAGGTTTGCCCAAACATAATTTACATTTATCAGATACATATCAATTTTTTCCCGATATAAATTTAGAAAAAAAATCGATTGATAAATGTACAACATTAGGCAAAGTAAACAACAACAAAAAATAATGTAGCACACTTTTATGGGCAGCAAAGGAAATTTAATATTCTTGCTATTTCAGTGTGAAATATAAGTTTATGCATAGATTTCGAATATTTTAATAAAATCAATCTTTACCATTTTTAGCGATGCTATCGTTACGAGATTTATCAATTTTAAACTAATATATTTTTTATATACACATATATGTATAATGTCAAAGTGACTGTTACCAACCGTAATAAATACAATCTATAGAAAATAAGATAAACATTTTAATTCAAATGCGTATTGACCTATAACTTCTTATACGAGGTTTGTTCAAAAATTTTCGCGGGCTACGGGTGTTCGATTTTTGTCTTTGCTCATGCGGCAGCTTCCATTGGGATGATTGAACTTTGGTTTCTACGTCATAACCATAGACCCATGATTCGTCACCAGTTAAAACTCTCTGCATCGAATTTGGGTCGTCACGGACAGAATCCAACAGCTCCTGCGCAATGTTAATGCGATGCTGTTTTTGGTCGAAATTGTGTAATTTTGGTACGAATTTTGCGGCGACCCGCCTCATGCCCAAACTTTTGGTGATAACGAATGACACGAGCCAATCGATATATTTAGGTCCTCAGCATCTTCTCTGACAGTGATTCGACGATTGGCCAATACACGTAACACGTCCACGCACAATAGCTGTCAAAAACTGACTGAACATTGAAAATGGCCGAGATTGTCAAATTAAGTGAGGGTCATGAGTGCCAACATAACGCCATAAAAAGATCAAAAATCGAACATCCGTAGCCAGCGAAAATTCAAAATTCGCGAAAATATTTGAACAAACCTCGTATTTATAAGTAATGGAAATTTTCAAAATATAATGCAGTAGGAATTGCAAACACAGTTGTTTAAAAAGCCTTTTAAACTATTGCATATGTTTGTTCCAGTCTAACTTGTGCCTTTAGTTGTCTTGCTAAGAGGATGTCTTGCATAAGTCGATAGTAAAATAGATAAAAGTGCTTAAGAATACAGAACTTAATACGATTTAGAATGACATTTCAAAAACATTTGAAACATTTTCGTAATCATAAAAGTTAATGGCAAAATGAAAAGAAAAGTACCTACTTTAACTTTTTAATTTCAACATTATTTCTTCAAACCACATCATAGCATTTCAATTGAGCTCCTCTCCATTGTGCTGTATTAATAATCTATTTATTATATAATGCTATGTAGTTAACACGCTTGAAGCTATCAGGGAACACTTCATAAAATTTTAACGATCCGATAACTTTATGTAGTTTTTTTTTTACCAACCATAATCACCTGAACAGCGCTTGGAATTTATGGAGAGCTGTGCATTCTATGCCCTGGAAAAGCAATGCGATACCAACTCTTTATACCCGGAGTTTTTGCCTTTTTATGGTAAAGTACTACTATTAACCCGAAGGCTAAAAGCAGTTGACGTACCGCTTGTAAGCTTGTTGATACGATTATTCTCTAGCACACAAAGTAGTTGATTTTCCCGATTACATTCACATAGTTATTCTCTTATGCTATGCTTTATGCTCTTGCCATTTGTTGCAAAGTTTTATTTTTGCATTATTTGCGGAATATCTCTTATAATCTGTCCTTGACTCGTGCTTATAAATATTTAATTAATTAAAAAGCAAGCTAATTGTTAATCTGTATGACTTGTGTTTTTTTTTTTTCTGTTAACAACAACTTGGCGCAGGGGTGATTGTTTTTGTTGTTGTCCAACACTAACAAGCTTTGTTTTTGTTGGTGCCACAGCCGCCATTTGCAATGTGCGTTTGGCGTTGCCATCATGCAGTTTGCCGTGTGTTTTTAACTGTAAAGCACTTGCTGTGGTCGCTTTGAGCGCACCAAAAGTTAATCTCTGCCAGCCAAACCATCGCAAGCATCGTAACCCTCCAAACAAACGAACGAACCATCCGACCATCTGACCAAGCAGTGAACCCAAACAAACCCCAAAGGCAACAAAGCCAGACCAAGTTCCACAGCATTTAGCTGGTTAGATATTTTGTTTTGTTTTTTGGTTGTTTTCGAAACCACAACTTACTTTTTACAGAGTCCTTTGTTTGTTTATGTTCCTTTTTTTCTCTCTCGCTTTCTCTATGTGTAGTAGTGTGGTATCTATCATAAGTTGCGCAAGAAGTTTTTTCCCACACCGAGCAAGTGCGCCAAAAACCCCATAGAGTTATTATTTTTTCCCATAGTTTCTACCGATTAGAATATCTTAATCAGGAGATATTACATGTTAAAAGTGCTTCAATGATGCGTATGCGAGTTGTTTTCACTTTATCTATTAAGCCAGAATTCTGACTCTGGACTGCTTGCTCTTTCATCAGTCCAGAGTCCTTGGTTTAAGTGTAATTTTTTTTGACTCAGTTCGTCATATTGCACAAAAGTCGAAAAAAAAAACACATGCCTTAACCAAGTTGTCTCGCTGCACCTTCAGAAGAACTCCTTAACAATTGTCACTGTCTCAAAGAGCTTATATATATCTAATCTTCACGCAGGTTATTTTGGTTGATTCTGTCCACTTTTCTACGTTTTTCTATAACATATGTCAAAAGTCAACACAGCTTAGAACATAAAAACAGTCGCAAGCTATGTATTATGGCCTCGTCCTTCAATAGCGTCCAATTTTTATGTATTATAACATCCACTGGATATTTTTAGCTTACTTCAATTTTTTGTGGTAATATGACTTCTATAGATTACAAATGTTTATCTCGTTTAATTGCCAAAATGTGAACTCTTTCTTTTTTCTATTGGGTCACAGATATTTTTGTAAATCGGGTTGTGGAAAATTTAGGCGCGAAAATGCTTCTGTTGACGCATATAGGTACGGTTAGGTTAGGCCAAAAAATAGGCCCGTTGTGATGGTGAACTTTCCTCCCCCCTTCCCCGCTAGAGAGGTCCGCTAGATGTTCTAGTTCACAGCCATCCGGTGGCCTGAAAAAACCTCGAGAGGCATTTTGGACTCTGTTCTGAGAGCTGGGTTAAGTCATTTAAAAAACGTGACTTGAGGAAGCGGAACCTTGTCCTACACAGTCCCGGGCAGTGACAGCAGAGGTGCTCCACCGTCTCTAGATCTTCCTCATCGCCGCAACTTCTGCAGAAGTCATGGTGAGGAACGTTAAGCCTTGATGCATGAGTTCCTACCAGCCAATGTCCGGTGATTGCTCGGATTAGTTTCCAGCATTGAGCTCTTTTTAGACAGCAAAGTTCCTTGGTTATTTTCCTGCAGTGCACGTATTTGATATTCGATTCCACGTTTGGTTTGCAACTTGAGCGAATTGGGTTGTTGGTAGTTCCTCTATCTCCTTGAGGAGTATAGGGCCTCAAAGCAAAATGGGTTAGACGCATATAAAATTAATTTGAATGTATGATGATACCAATGCCCAGTTTTTCACAGTTCAAACTTGACGCGAACAATAAAATAATACTTCCAAACTTTGTATGTTACCAGCGAGACGTCTCGACAGTACTGAGTACAGCCACTTGCGAGTCAGCTTTAGCATTGCATTTATTAAAACTTACTCAATTCTTCTGTAAGCCCAGCTTAACCGAAAGAAGAACCTTTAAAAGTCACTTTAAATGCGAACGTTACGAAAGTTGCCTAGCGACGTTATAATTTAATTACTGTCTCCATGAGTGGATATTATAATCCTCTAAGCTGGGTCTCTGCCGAAAAATTCAACAATAATGGGATTTGCAGATAATAATAGATATGCAGACAATAAAGAAGTTACATTTTATAAGCTATCAAATGATTTCCCAAATACTGTAACGGAAATCAAAGTAAAACATTTTGTTTAAGAATGAAAAAAAAAAAAACTAATCAGCCATATCCAAAATCTTAGCAGATTTATTTATTCTACAATCTGTAAGTATTGGTTAATTTGGTTGAACGAGAACCAAAGGTTATGAACTTTTCGTAATGTTCGTTCTTAGAGCTAGTTCATGCAGCATTAATTAAAGTGTGAATGCCATTTCGGTGCAAATATGTAATACATGGATTATTGGCATGCTAATGGTACATTCTGAAAGAGTTTTAATGCATCGACTTTGTCCCTTATTTACAGCTTACTTACTATATACATGCAGCTATCATATTTATATTGCATATCTTTTCATTTATTTGCTTTGGCACATTCTCTTCTTCTTCCGTTTTTTTCGCCTTTTGGTTGGGTTTGATTTGATGTGCTTGGAAGCGCTTCCATACCACATCTCAGACACATGCATCCAAGATAAATCGCCTTTCAACGCAACTTCGGGCATAAAAAATCACACGATCAGTCATTACACATACACACACACGCACACACACATATACACAATATAAGCACTTATGCTGTGTGTTGCCCCAAGTCATTTCAACTGCTGCAACGTGTCGCCCCTCCTCCGTCGGTCCTTTAGTAGCGCTCACTTTTTATCATGCTGCGTTCAAAAAAAAAAAAAAAACGAAATAGAAGAAAATTCCTTTATTTTTTTTTTTGTATGCAAGCTGCTCTCTGATTTGGCGATAGTGTCGCTGTCGACGATGTCGTCGCCTGCACCACATAAGTCATTTTGCAGCGCACTTGTAAGAATTCACACGAACGTCCAACCAACCATGTAGCACATGCCTCTGCCCCCGTCCGCTGTTTCCGCCGCTTACACCCAACGCCCTGTGCCTCAATAGTTTGTTACTAATACGTTTCTCGCAACTTGCTTTTTTTTTTTTTTTTCCGTGCACCATGAACCAAAACCGCCCACAATTTAATGCCTTTTTTGTGAGTGAGTGAGTGTGTGTGTGTGTGTGTGGCAGATTCTTTTGAGTGCATAAAAGAGCAGCTTGCCACGAGTAGCAGCTATCAGCAGCCGCGCGCTAAGTTGCTGCTGCGTCACTGCGCTTGTGAGCCCCCACGCCGCCACAACGAACAACCCAAGCCCCAACCCACCCCTTGTCAACGGCTCTGGCCAGTCATTGCAATTGCTGACGGCAGGATATTACCGCCGTCATTCATGTGGCGCATTCATATTCTCAGCGCACTGCACGCACATGTGGCAACTCTAGAAGTTGACGATTACGATGCTGTTGAAAGAGAAGATGACGATGATGATGATGGGCATGGGCATGTTGTTACACATCATGGCGAAAATGCCATTGAAGAGCTGAAGCTGACGCTGGCTGCACTTTCCTTTGCCTCAATACTCACTGACGCTTCCGGTATTTATGACGCAAGTAATCAAATTGAATGGTGCATGGCATACACTCTTTTTATATAAATTTCAACAACGCTTTTCGTTTTTATTTGCCACTCCCACCCATCCACTTCCAGACACATGCAAAGTCGAGTCTCCCAGTTGGTCCAAGTGCACGCAATGATAAATTTTTTTTTTTCTTTGCGTCTTCATCATCTTTGCGTCGCTCATCTCTTCCGTTGCCTTTTGAAAAAGTGCAACGTTGTGCCCACTGGCATAAAAAATTGTGTGAAACTTTCAGCTTTCTGCACATTTTCGTCGCTTATCAGCGAAGAGTGCGCTTTTTAACTCAAGCAGATGTCGGTTATAGCAGCGGGGAAGCTGGTCTACAACTACTACAACCACTACGACTTCGTAGTTAAGGCAGTGATGGTAGCTCTGGGATTGATAATAATGAACGTGCATGAAAAATGCAGCAAGGGCAGCGCCTGCATCGGGTATTACCTAAGGCGTAATAAATAATAGACCGGGCAGAAGCTCCTTAGAATGAACGCATAATGAACGACATCTTGAGCAGCTGACTATAATGGTAAATTAGTGCGAGAACTTTAAGTGCTTTTTCAGCCCACATTCCCTGAGAGTACAAGTGATTTAGATGATGCGTCTAGTGATTAGCGTTAGTTCAACCAAGATGAAAGCACATTTGCCTGCTATATGAGCAACTCGAATAGTTAACGCCTGAAAATGGCCAACAAATGAGCTCATTAGCTGGCCTCAATAGATCAGTGGTAACAACAACATAATAGTTTTTACATAACAAAATAAGTTACTTAGTGGCAGGCAGCTTGGAATACATCATCTAAACCAAACTTCAATAAATGGCCAGGGTATTAACGAATAATACGTATCTTCTTAAAAGAAAAACTGACTCAACAGAGAACTCTCTTTTTTATACCCTGTACCGTATGGTACAAAGGGTATATTGTGTTTGTGCAAGCCGAAAATGTATGTAACGTACAGAAGGAGAAGTCGGAGACCCCCCAAAGTTACCTAAAGTATGATCAGTGTGACTAGAGAAGTCGATATACCCATGTCCGTCTGTCCGTCTGTCCGTCTGTCCGTCTGTCCGTATGAACGCCTAGATCTCAGAGATGGTAAGAGCTAGAGCAACCAAACTTTCAGATAAGATCCCTTATTAATCCATAGGAGACAAGTTTATTTTATTTTTTTGATATCGGGATTACATTATATAGCTCCCATAGGGGTGTTTCAGAGGACCTCGAAAAAAATCAAAAGTTTTAGATGGATAATTCGTTTGTTTATGAAGATATCATAACCAAATTTGGCAATCGGAAGTTTTTTAGGGACCCCCAGCACTGTACCAAATTTTATCAAAATCGGTTGACTATATCATATAGCTCCCATAGGATCGATCGGTCGAAAATTAGTTTTTTGTACAAAATGCGTTGTGTTTAAGATAGGATAGATTATTCCAAGATCATCCTAAGGAATGAATGATTAAAGATATTACAGAAACCTTTTTTTCTGAAAAAATTTACTATACTGCGGCATCAAGCATACTGAAGCGCCTTAAAGCAAAACGAATAGGCTGCAATTATAACGTTTAGAGGTCAAAGTAGCAAAGATTGGCAGGTGTGAGTCTCCGCTTGGTAACCATCCTGTTGCCCAGGTAAACACAGTCCTTGACATACATCGAATAGAAGCAAATATTTAATTTTTGCGAACCTAATTATTTATTTTTATATCTGTCAGGCCAGTGCAGAAGTTAAGCGTTTATCAAACTAAAACTTAAAGAATTCTCGTATTTATTAAAATAATTTGTTTATTTCAAAATTCTTAAGAATCAGCTAGACCATATTAATCGCTGTCTACAACAACTTCTAACATAACTTATTTTAAAATAAAATTGTCTCTGTTCAGTTAGCTAAAAACAACCTTTCCTTGAAGCTTAAAACTATGTTAAAAGAATATATTCAAAAAAATAAAAAGAAACTTCAAAAAATAGTTTAAAATATATAGACAAAATAAAATGAAGCTATAGTCCCACAAATCTGTGTTAAATATTGGTGAATTCTATTTATGTATTTACATAAAACGTTCCGTTTTCTATTTTGTATTTTTTATACGTTTCCCATTCTGACAATTTCAACGATTCGATTTCTTTCATATCGATATGTGCTGACCATGATAACTCATCAAATTAAACTTAACCTATCGATAAAAAATAATAACTGGCTCCGTTGCTGTATTTAATTAAATTCGATTCCAGGCAACCTTCAAGTAGATAGAGTTGTATTTAAAGCTTTTTTTCATCTTTGAATAAATGAAATTCAATTGGCTGTGATTTTCATTTCGCTCAGAATGGTTTTGCTATTATGCAGTTTTTGCTTTAAAGCAGAAAATAACATAAGAAGTCATTGTTAATGCTGCATTTTTGAATATAAGCAGTATTTCATAAAATTAATTTTTTCCAAATGTATACAAAACAATCAAATAACAAAAGTTTATTGAATTTTTTCTACATGGGAATTTACACTCTGATCGTTGTTCATTGCCAGTGTCTACTGTGAGCCATAACGTGTCTAAAAGGTAGCAGTTGCTGAGGGTGTTTGTTGTTGTCGTTGTTGTTTTTGCCAGCGAAGCTGAGCTGATTGTGAGAGGCGCCCCAAAAGGAGCTTAACGAAATACCAACGTGGACAATATCGTTAGGGCTCTCCGCGGCTTCTGCTGCAATGGAAGCGTTAAAGAAAAATCAATCGAGAAAACGCCATGCATAGATTTACTACTACATAGCAGACATGTGTGTGTTCCTTGTGTGTGGTCATCCTTGCTACGATGGAAGGGCGGCAATAACAACGTAATCTGTTTATATCCCTTTTTTTTGTCGGCCATTGTGCAGCATTTTTGCCACAGAGCTCTCGATGCTAACTTTTCCATTTTCTGCTTCAATTTTCTAGCCGCTGACGCTGCCATCGCATCAGTTTTTGTCGTTCGTTTATAGATTGAGTTGTTATTTTTCGCTTAGTGCAATTTATTTTAGCCAAGTGTCAGGACAAGGCAAATGGCAAGGAGCCGAAGCAAGAGCTGGTAGTGTGATGAGCGAGCAGGGAAGCGGGATGCGGGATGCGGAATGAGAGAAAAAGGCAGCCATGCTAGCGTTTAATTTATTATGCTGCTGGCTGCTTCTCTGCTGCTGGCCAGTGGCTGCTACTTCTGCTGTTGCTCCTGCTCATCAACAGAATGTCCTTGCGCGGCCATTGTTCAATGGCAGATAAAAGAAAAATTAAAGCCAAACGAAATGAAAGTAGCAACAAAATTGAAGTAGAAAAAATGGAAAGAAAATAACAAACTGTTATTAATTTCAAGTTTGAAAAATTGTTCGCTCGTCTTGCAATGTTGGCTTAGCGTCAAACTGCAAGGACTTTGGCTGTCCTATTCTTGCTGTTAGCATCATTTATTAGTGAAGTGATAAATACTTTCAATTTTCTTTTCAATAAATGATATCGTAATGCGCTGGCACTAAAATAGATCAATGGCTAGATACAGCACAACAGCAACAATGAAAAATCAAATTAAATAGTTTTCTGGCAAATAAATTGCGCATACGCAACGTGAAAGCGGAAGTAAACGACCATTTGACTTGTTTGAACGTTTATGGCCACATTTGTTTGACAGCCAACTAACATACCCACACACACACATACACGCAATTATTGACAATACATTTGACTAGCTGACTAACTGTCAAGTGCACACACAGATGCACACGCAAACACATATATATCAATTGCTTTGATTAGCATGAAAATCATTACAAACACAAAATGAATGCCAAATCACACAGGGCACAAAGCAATAACACTCACCGAAAAAAAAATATACACTCCATATACTACACAACAACAAAGTGACACAACCAAAAATAGCTGGCATAAAAAAGATGTATATATATGTATGTATGTACACCAAACTGTATATAAGCCTTGTGCGCCTCAATTGTCAAATGTGTTTTTTGTCGTATGTCCGTGTCTCAGATGTGTCATAGTCAGACCCATGAAGGCATCTACTACGCCGTAGCTGGACTGGGTCCTCGGATTCGACAGGCAGTCAGCCAAGCAGACAAAAGGCAACCAGTGAAAAATCGAGTTAGGCAAAACAAATAGCAAAATAGTTTTTTGGCGTTATGTCGCCATAGAGAGTACGACAGTGACAAAAACACAGCTAAAGAAAAAAAAAAAAAACAACATAAAATAAGAAGAGGATATTCTAGCAACAGAGAGCAATGTGCTGTTGTAAAAGTCAAGCGAAATAATATTTTCCGGGACCAGAACGACGTTCCCTTGACTTTCTTCTGACTACATAAGCGTAACATTGAAAAAGAAGCACAAGAAAAAAAACTCAAATTGGTAGACTGGCTGTTACAACAACAACAACAACAACAACATAGAACAGGAACAGCAAAAAGGGACAAATTCCAGCACAGTGACGCGAACTTGTGACCATCATTGTAGGCAATTTGCAAAAATAGCAACGATTCGTTGCCTCATCCTTGTTAGAAGACAAGTTAGTTTAAAGGAAATCAAAATAAAAATCATAAAAATGCACAACGTGGCGCACGCGGTAAACCAAAACTTGACGCGGAGAAAGAGACGAAGCGAAAATAAACGACAGAGGCCAAACTAACTAGAAGAGGTCGAAGACTAGATACACTTGCTTATCAACTATGCGAGCAATTAGGTCGTTCACACTAGAACCAATTATGATTCTTGTCAACGTCTTCATTTCCCAACACAACAGCTCGAATCAGAGCTTTATAAGTTCAGTTTTTAAAACTCTATATAATAATAAAGGAAAAACCAAAGAGGGACAACAAAAAATTGAAATTTCTTAACTTAAAAGTACGCAGAAAACAGCTCTAGCCTGCCTATTTCAAACTTCAATCAAAAGATTTCGATGGAGATACTATAATAGTTATAATCACTTATTTTTAAGTTTTTTAGACTTAATAGACTTTCTGCTAAATAAACATAGAGTACTATTAGAACAAAGCAGCCAAAAGAGTCGGAGTTTGTGTTCCAGACAATGACAAAATGTGCTTGGCACAAAGATGAAAAGTTGTTGCTGTTTATGGCGGAAGTAGATAATGCCAAAGATGAACAAGCGAAGAAGGCAACGGTTGCTTAGTTGTTATGCGAGACACACAGACTGACAGTCTTTAAGTTAGACAAGAGAGTAAGCGAGACGACGCATAGATAGAGAGAGAGAGAGAGCGCGCGCGAGAGAGAGAGAATGAGTGAGTGTTGGAGCTACTTCTGTTTGTTGGGTCTATAATTTTGCCATTACAAAACAATAGTAAAAACAAACTGCAACAAAGTTTACAGTGTACAAAAGTTGTGTGTTTGGGTGGGGAGAGGGAGCGTGAGGGATGCTAGAGTGAGATGACGATCCACTGAGGCGTGTGTAAGTAGACAACAACAACACCATCAGCACATTGTCGCATTATGTCCAATTACTGTCGCAATTATTGCAGACAATTGTCAGTTTAGCGCTCTGGCAAGGAGTTTTGCAGCAGTAAAATTTTGATTTTGGCAGCCAGTCAATGCCCAAAATGCCATAACAATTGCATACATAAGCATATACTATATGTATATAGTATGTACATAGTATCGCTCATACCACTGTGCAACTATGCAGTGCATCACACGTGTTTGTGTGTGTGTGTGTGTGTGTTATCTCTCACACATATTGTTGACATTAGAGACCATTAATAACACACAGCTCGGTCAATGAGCTAATCAAGCTACAACCCCTGGTTAACTACTCTACTAACTCAGTCAACTGCACAAAACCCTTACGATGGCGATAGCTGATGGCGGACACGCGTCGATAAAGTCAACAGCAACAACAACAGCAATGACAATGAGGTTAGATCCTGGTATATAGACGACACCCTGAGCCTACGCCGAGTTCAGCTGTTTTGTCACTTATTCACAGGACATTAAACAATTTGCTTTTTACGCCAGGACACAGCGCCAGCCGCATCAACATCAATGGCAGACCGAACATTTGTATTGGCAGCAGCCAAGAGACCTCTACCCGGGTACCCGGACACGGGCACAAAACCCACCGGCAGACCTCCTGGCTGAGAGAGCTACTACGGCTTGGGCTGTCTAGCGAACCGCACATTTTAATTGTTGTCGTCATGAACATGTCATAAAGCAAATCAGATTAAATGCGTCACTTATTATTGTGCCCATAGTCCTTTGTGTGTCCGTGTGTGTGTGTGTGTATTAACTCTGGTCAAATGTATCAGAGGGCGGCGGTAGAGAGGTGCACACAACAGAAGCAGGAACAGGCAGGCTCATCAAGGGTGGCAGAAACAGGAAAAGCAGTAACGCGTATCGTTTTTATTACATATTACCTTGTCGAACGTGCCAATGCACAGTGGGGCAAGTAAAGTAGAAAATAGGATCAAAATAGCAAACAAAGAAAACAGGTAATAGATTGTTGGTATACACCAGGTATGTAGTATAGTAAGTGTAAATTTCTCAAAAACAAGCTGCTAACAATGTAAGTTTGTAGAACTTAGTATATATGTTGTATGTCTACTTTAGGTGGAAAATCATCTTATGAAACACACCGTTTTCCATTTAAATTGTGCAATTACTTTTACATTTGCATTACGAATTCATAAATGCGAATTTGTAGTATATACAAAATTGCTTTTGAAGCTATTTTTTGAAAAAAAAAGAATGTAGTAGGTAAAAGCTTGTTACTACGTATTTTAGTGGAAGGTATATACATACGTGTATACGCTTAGTAGAAAAGCATTGTATGCACATAAGATGCTTTAGATGTGAATTTTAAATAACACTTGGTTAGATATTTTTAAATTTGGTTTATACCTTTGCATAAAACATTTGATTTCTAAACAACTTTTCAAGCCAATTGTCTGCTTTGAGGCTGTTCACCTGCATCTGTATCATAACACACATTGCATTTTAAACAAAATATTGAGATTTGCATAGGAAATTGGCAGTTTTTTCTACGGGTAGATAGTAAGCTGATCACAATGCATTTACGTTGCAGCTGTATGCATATTATAGGAAATGTATCCTATAAAACACGCTTTTTTATGGCATCTTATACAGTGCTTTTCAAAACAATAGGACACCTTGAAGTTTTATGTTCAATTGCAAATATCTCTTTTGTGGGGTGATCCACCAAAGCTTTATTTGCCACAATAACTGTCGTTAAAGCTTTGCATTATTGCCTCACACGATTTTTCGTAATAGGTTATCTATTGACATGCGACTTTTTCTATAGGGCAGTTGTCTTTTAAAAGGAAATTAAGTTCAAGGATGGTATAAATATATATATTTTTTTTAATTTTAAATCACTTTTTGTTAATTTTCAGATAAATCTCCGGAAGGAGAGAAGCGAGATCGTATTATAGCCAATAACGACATGGAGCTTAGAATGGTCAAAATTTATATAAAAACATATAAACCGATAGCATAATTATGTTTGGAATTTCTTTAAAAACATCAAGAAATAAATAAAAGACGAAGTTAATGAAAATTCACAGGCTTTCTGACCGTAAGAGTCGCCCTCAGAAAGATTTTCGCGTGTTTTCCTACTTAAATTGAGGTGTTTTCCTGTTAAAATATTAGGGCTTCCCCGTATTTTTACAAAGAAATGGTATTTACCACATTGCACAGTGGCCGGAATAACCAAAATTATTGCATAAACTTAAGGAATTTTCTATTTGTGCTGAAACTTGGTGTATATTATGTAATATGAAAGCCAAACACAAAATTCTAACAAAAATTCGGGCTGATTCAATATCCTAAATTAAAACATGGCAAATTTTGTAAAAAAAATCTATTTTGTGTAAAAATAAATTGTAAAATATTAATAAATGTATATTGTGGTAAATGACGCTATTTAAATTAAATCTTTTTATTTTTTGTATGATTAATTTATTACTTAACTAAAAATAACTACAAGCAGTTATAAGAGACTCCCTCGAGTCAAAAGCTTTTGATTAATTTTACTTTTATTTTGCTGAAATTGAGAGAAATTATTCTTTTTGTTGTATTTTGGCGTCTACCAATTGATATAAATGCTAAAACTATTAATTTCTTTTGAAATTTATTTTTGTTTTGTTGAATTAAGGTTTTATCTGTCGAAAAATCTATTCGAAAATAAGCTTAGTTCAGCGTCCACTTAAAATTAAAAACTACACTTTTTTCGACTTTATGCCAAAATTTTTAGCTTTTTCGGCCACTGTGCACTCTCATAGTTTTTAACAAAGTGTGTCAAAAGATAATAATTGATTGACGCAATTTTAAGACATTTCAGAAAAAAGTACGCCAAAGTCGTTCGTTTTCTTATAAGAACTTTCAGGTTTATCTAATTCACAACAATTCCATTCCTTATTAACCTTAATATCCAGATCTAGGTTCACGTTATACATTTTCAAGAACTTAGCTTTCTAACCAGTAACTTAAAAAGCAATATAATTTTTTGAAATATTTTAAAATATGTTCCCTAAAGAGTGTAATTTATTTCGATCGATAAAAAATTGTTATAAAAAAATGCTATATTTACTTTAACGATAATCGTATACATATTATAAATTCGTTTAAGTAATATTAAAGGTTTATGAGTTTAGGGGAAGCACTTTAAGGAAAGAGGAGAGGATGCCTTTTTCGACATTGTCAAAGCGCTCAAGCATATAAAAAAAATATAACAAAAATTAGGCCACACATAAACTTGTATTTTAAAAAACGCAGTTTTTCGGGTACATAGCCTCAAACATCTCAAGATCCTGACGTGATGGGCCAATTCTGGCCACGGATTCGGATTCTACGCAGCAAATTACTTCGAAAATGACCCTTAGCATCCCAACTACTAACATGACCCCGGTATTTGTAGGCCTGTGTAATTGATTCCAAAGAGAAAACCGTATAAACGATGCCGGTGCAAACGAAACTTCCTGCTTATTGAATATTACTAAAGTACGAAAATGTCTCGTACCGTTTTGCTCTCAAAGCAGCTGGGAATGGTATAAAAACTTTTACCACCAAGAAACTTTCCAAATCGAACTAAAATCTCATCATTAGAATCATTCTACATTAAGCTTTTCGAATTTTATTCCAGTGTTCACATGTCAAGATTTAGGACACGTAATCATTTATCGTTCCAATAGTTAACTTAATCAAATCAATGATTGACTAATAACTATGTATCTACCGCAAAACACATTGTTTTATCGAAAAAAATGGGAAAAAAAAACAATAGAATATTCAGCCTTCACACGGCTAACAAAACCACCCTTAACCCTCAGCTATTTAGCATCGAGAGACTTTTCACCTAAAAAAAAAAACAAATATCTCTATCTCTTTGTCCAAAATATTCCATAAATCTTAGTCATAACAATCTTTGCCATTTGCTAATTCGAGTTAAATCAAATAGAATTATTCATCATATTTTTAGACACTGTGCCTGGGTCACCCTTAGACATTGACTTTGCCATTGTTGTTGCTGTTGTTGTTGTTGGTGTTAACTTGCATGTTAAGTAAATTGTGCGTGCAGCTTAATTAGTTGCAAACTGTTTTCATCATCTACACATGGCCAACACATGGAACACGCAGTCCGTCCGTTTATTGGGGTCGATTGCGGGGCTCGGGCAACTATTTGAAGTTATGCATGTTAAGTATACGTTTATTTGTAGGTGTTGCATGGCTAAAAGTTTTTGCCACATTCAGATAACAACGTTACGATAAGGCAAAGCGTTTAGTCGCATGCCAAGGTCCTGGGTCAGTTTTCACTTACGAGTTAACTCGTATCTAGCTTTGCTCTTGTGTCCTTCTGCCCATATCCGCTGAAAGAGCTACATATTTACAAACCAATTCAATACATTTGGCAAATATTGATTTCTAATATTTATGCAATTTTATTTTACAAATTTGCATACAAAATCCTGATTGCTAGGGGACTTTGAGACTGCACACACACGCACTCTGCTACACACAAACATACAAATGCATGACTGAGTGAAAAGGATAACAAGAGAAACAACACAGTTATTGGCAAAGTCAGGCGCCTTTTGTTTTGTCTTTTTTTCCGACTCGACGGGCACTTGACGCGCACCGGCAACAGTCGATTAGTTAAACAGACCAAATAGACAAATCGACAGACATATGGCTAAGAGAGAGTGATGCCAATACCGACAGATATATGCACACATACAGCTAGATGTAGGGATAGTATATTTTCGTACCCTTCAAGCGAGTATCCGAAGTTTGCTTCTCGTTACAAAGCTTGCAGTTTATCTCAACAAAGCTAAGTTCATTGCTTAGAATAAAAGTAAATAAAGTATTTGGAGATATCCCAAAGAAAATCTATATGCGGCAAAAAACATATTAAAAATAATTGCCAATCAGCTGAAAGAAGGGTGTTTTTTAAAGCGTATGTCAAGTTCGGTGCTTGAAAGTTAAGCAGTCATAACTTTTCCTATATGTAATCATGGCAGCATTGGCACCAGCAATTTTCAAAATGAAAACATAAAATAATAAATACGATTTGACAGCATGGCATTGGATAGTTGTTAGGAAATGAAGGGAAATAATGCAGACCCCGCCGCACTCAGAAACACATACACTTTGCCATTCATATAGTGTAGTTGTAGTAGTTGTGGATGTTGTAGTATATAGAGAGACATCTACATAATCATATTATGCTTGGCTGGCACGACAAAACCAACCAACCAACTGAATATCTGTGGGTCGGTATCTCTATATCTCTATCTATCTGACTGCATTGAGTGGAGTCAAGTAGGGATGCGGCAAATCGAGGCGAGGTGGTGAGGAGGTAAGTCGAGTTGAATCTCTTTCTGATTCAAGTAATTTGACAGGCGACATACATTTTGGTGCTGCACACACACAGATACACACTCACACAGCTGTGAAAATCTGTAACCCAGTGAATTGATGAGGGGCAAATGTGATAAAAAGGCTTTGCTGTTGCTGTTGCTGCTGCTGCTATTGCTACGATATGGGCAAAATGGCCAAAAGGAGCAAAGGGAAAGGTTGTGCCCGTTGCAACAGCAGCAGCAGCCAAACAGACAGTTGGAGCGACAGTGCCACCTGGCAGCTGCCAAAATTGCAAAATTGAAATTGAAATGCGAATGGTGTTACAACTGACATATACAGAGATACACGCAGACGCTTACAGCAAATTCACAGATACTCATGCATGCCAACAAGTACACGCACTGCATGCGTTTTTGTCGCAAAGACAAGCCAAAGCAATTAATGTAATGAGCGGCAGCATGTCGTGCAACAACAACAACAGCAGTAACAACACCAACAACGACTGCGACAACGTTGCACATTTTTGCACAAGAATTTTCAATCAACCTGACACTCACACAGATACTCACACACACACTCGCGCAAAGGCGTGCATTGTAATTGTTTGAAATCAAGCTACTTAAATACAAGAGTGTGCAGAAAACGCCTCACATTTCTCTCTCTCTCCCTCTTGTTTTTTTTTTGTGCGTTTGTATGTGTGAACAAACAAAAAGTCCAATCAAGCCTAGACCAGTGGCAGCCCCAAACCCCAATCCACGAACCCTGGCGAGTCCATCAAGTCGACTGAGTGACTTTAGCCCAAGACTTTGTGCCACTTTAATGAGCCTGCCTCTTCGCTGTTTTGAATGGCAAAGTTCAGTGAGTTGGTATTTTTAAATAGCTGACAAGGCGTGTTGCATAAACAACCCCTTCACGCATTTGCATACAGCTGCTGTTGGGGATTGCGTGGGTTGGTTTTATCAAGAGCTTGCTTATGGCATATTCATTTGCATTTATGTTTTGTGCCAACTAATTTGAAGCAGAACAAAACAACAAAACAAAATCAACGTCAAGTCTACTAAAACAAACCCCGCTTAGTCACTCTCCCACTCCACCACGCCTCATGCTTTTGGCCTTAGTTTAAGCCCCTTGACAAGACATTTTACCTGCTTCTCAAATTTTTAGCCTTCTTTCTAGCAACATGTGCGCGCAAGTGCATTTTGAGTTGTTGCAACAAAGACTGCCATATTCATGTATACATACACGCATATACAATATGCATACTCATTAGTTTGGAGTGGTTCCATCAACATTCACACACACACAGGCACTCACAGGCAAACGTACATAGCTGGTATATACTGATTTATATACATGTACATATGCTAGATGGCCGCTTCAGCAAGACGTGTTGCTAGTCGTCATCTTTGCCTCACGCTCTATTCTACATACAGTAGAAACTCGTTAGGCAAAACCCATTTGCGGATATTTTTAAATTTTTGAAACTAATATTGAGCGAAAATTAATTTAACAGCAATCTAATAAAATTTGTCATACCTGGGTTCCCTCCAATTCTTAGCCTCTTCATCTGATATCCTCGTCCTTCTACAAACACACAATTGTATTGGTTAACAAATTCAGATTCATTTCGGACTTGGAGCTTTTTGTATCTCTTGTGTCAAGCTAGAAATATTTCTGTAACTCAACTTAACTAATTCAAGTTGAAAGCATAAATTTCCTTTATATCGCATCACGACTAAAGAATACAGTTCAATCCACTTAAGCACAAAGCCAATCTATATTTCTAAAAGCAAAGCTTCATATTCTTTTCCCTTCTTTTAAAGTTTTAACGTGATAAAAGCAACGTCTCCATATGTAACTTTTAACAACGAGTATTTTTTAATTAGCTTGTTCTAATAACGTCAAATGCCATTGCCAAAAGTCTAAAAAAGTACAAAATATAATATAGAATATCCTATCATATATATGATCTGCTCAGAGCTGCTCGTTTGGGTGAAGTATCCCATGAGTTTTAGCATGAATCCACGTTCATAGTAGCCTAACACATAACGTTTCTTCAAACTCTGCTTTCTAGCTTTTGCCTTTTGCGAGTGTCTACTGTACGCGAATGTGTATGTACAAATTTCTTTTCGCTTCTCAACGCGTCGCAGCTTAAAAATAAACAAAAACAAATTTTTTTTTCCAGCCAGCTAATTGATGTTGTTGCTGCAGATGCAGTCATCGCACTCTTTTTCTTTCACTGACACTGCCCTTCCACTTCCATTTCCACCTTCACTTCCATTTCCACTTCTTTGTGGAGTTGCATGTTATGCGCCTGACATTTTTTCCAGCTCATAAATTTTTTTCATAACTTGCAAACATTTTTCTCATACTCATTTTTTGTTTGTCTTTATTCCGTGCTCCAACGTCAATGTCAACCGGCAGCGGCTTTTGTTTGACGTCGTACTCAAGCTCATGAATAACTGATTAAAACCATTTTTGGTTGCGGCCGACTGGCAGCTCCCAGTTACCAGCTCCTAGCCCCCAACTCCCACATACTAGCAAGCGGTTCTCTTATTTATAATGACTTGCAGGCCAGCTGGACAAGTGCAATGTCATTTGTGTGGAGGTTTGTACCCGGGAGCGGGTATGTACTCTGAAGTCCATAGTCTAGCGGGCTACATTTTATTATAAATAGCTATCCAGCTAGCTAAAGTTGATATCAAGAGAAATGATGCAACTGTCTGGGCAGACTTAAGCCAGTCAAAAGCGGTGCAAAAAGTATTCTACATTTATAAAAAAAAAACTGACCAGCTTTAAATCTTGAATTTATGCTATAAACAAAACTATATACATATATATATAAATGTTATATTGTAATATAAAATATTCCTTTGCCAAAGAAACACAAAATTTGGTATAAATTTGCAACTTTGATACTGACTTTAATACATTGCACCTGAACACCAAAAATTTAAATTAAATCAAAACTGTTATACTGAGCCTAGAATTGTTATACGTTTCAAAAGATATTTAAATTCATGTTTAATTTATGGAAGGCATCGGTGGAAAGAGTAAATCACTTAAATGGTGCAACCTTTATATTGCTCCCCTGTATTCAAAAGATATTTAAATACAATTTTTAAATTTCAAATTTACCATTAATTAAAATTTGGCACTCTGTCTAAGTGCGAAGAAGAACAGACCTCACTTGGCTAAGAAGCTGTCACTTGTTTGGTTATACAAATAAGAGACTTCTTCCACAAGTGCTTTTCATAACTTTGCTTGCAAAAATAGTTTAAGACTCAATCTTTTCAACCCAAATAGCTTAGATCCAAAAACGCATAGCAATTATCTGTTTAAAGCTTCAAGCTGTTGTACTCTAAAACATATTTAATATAATAAATACTAGCAAAATTTTATTTTATCTTAAAAAATAAGAAATTGGAAAATCTGCTAAAAAATATAATTATTTATTGAGTTAAAGCAAAAAATCAACTCAAACCAGTCAATTGTAACCCTTCAGTGAGAATTGTTATATTGCAAAATATAAATTTTCTATTTACACAAAAACTGCACGGCACTCGTTTTTTTTTTTTATTTTTTATGACTATCGAAAACTTGCTCCAACCACATGCCGACCAACTTCTTACAATCACTGCTCACTGTTCTACACTTATCATAAGCATCCTCTATAAATGGACCATTTTAGTCTCGTAAATCGCAGCTACGTGGTCTTCGTCAGCACCCATTCTCACTCATCGCAGCCGTCTGCTGTCTCAATTCAGTGCACAATTTGCAAATAACAATCGCATTTTTTAAATAATTCAAATCCACTTTGTTGCCTGCCTCAACTGGCTGACTGTCTATGGCCCATTCCCCAAATCCCTGGGTTTCGCGACTTCGTCTATGGCTTCAACAAAACGTTGCGGCATAAGAAAAACGTCGAGTAGCTGAGCTAGTGGCAGAAAGCAGCTAGAAGCAAGTAGCAGCCATTTTTTGCTTTTGTTAGAAGCATATAAAATATGTATAGCATACTTTTGTGCGTTCAGCACTCGGAGTGTTCAAAGCTCACACAGTATACACACACATACGCACACAGTCAGTCAGTTACACATACCAATGCACAATTAGAGCATCAATGTTACTGCTGCTCGTCCTGCTGCCTCCTTTTGGAGCAACTATTATCACACAGTTTTATTTTTTACAGCTATTCAAATATTTAAGCTTTACATTATTTATTGCCATTTGTTATATGCACTTTATTTATGCGCTTGCATTTAAATTTATATTTAAATTTCGCATTTAAATTAAAAAGCAAATTGCGCAACGTTTCCTTTTACCTATTGCTTTGGTTTTTTTTATTTCTTTTGCTGTGTTGTTGTTGTTGGCATTGGTATTGTCACACCGTGTCCAAGCGCTGATTTCATTTAGTTGGCGGTGGCCGCTCCCTCGCCCGATCTAGCCACAATGGCCAGGCCACCCACAATTCAAAAATCAATTTTCATTTGCAAAACGATTACATTCACATTCATTCAATGTTCGTTGGTTCGCAGCAGTTTTGGCTTTTTTTCCACTACGCTCTCTTTTTTTTCCATATACATAGTATATACAATGTATATGTACATGTTGCAAGCTCCTGTGTGAGTGTGTGTGGGTGTGTGTATGCTATCGGTTCTCTTACACTCGAATGAACTTTTATTCAATTTGCAAAGCAACCACAAGCTGCACAATAGCCGTTTTAAACACTCAACCATCCAAACAGCCCAAATCAACCACGGACCAAACCATTTCGTCAGACGGATTGGTCATCGACTGTAGAGGGCAAGGGCAGAGTACATGGGCAAGGTTAGGAATAGAGAAGTAGCAAGCTGTACCCAACACTCCCTTGCCATATACTACTATTGCCCTCCAGTCCAAAACTGTCTCCGAGCCGTGTGCCCTTTTTTTCATTTTTTTTTAAGAGTACGCTTGGTCTGCTCCTCGTTGCTATTTAAATGCGACCAAAGTCGACAGTGACGACAGCAAACACTAAAAATTCTCACCTCCGCCTCTTCGTATACTATAGGATTCCGAGTCGAAGTATAAATTTCGTTTTTAATAATGTTTGTAGAAGAAGTTAGAAGGCGGTCACAGAATGAAAATGTACACAAAATGGCTTAAAACAATGAACTAGTCAATATAGTCTGACATAAGCTATGTGGTAACGTTTTAAACTTTAAGGGTATGAAAAACAGATATATATTATACTTTTAAAACCCTACTCTTCCACTCTTGGCCTGGCCATAACTATCGATTATCAAGTTACGCTCAGATAAAGAGCGTCCCACTAGGCGCATCCGCATCGCGCATGCCTACTGCACTCACTGGCACATGCAACGCAGGCAGGTTCTGAAACATGGTATATATCTTTTTAGATGGTGCCGCCCAAAGCCTTCAAGAAACCTATTTGAAGTACAGGGAGCATCGTTGCACCCATGACTTTATAAACCGTCTATTTTCTAAAGAAGTTAAATTTAAATAAACTCTAAGGCCACACTGAGATTAAGAAACATGTTTGCAGTTTTTGGCAAAACAGAATTCAAAATTTCAAATCCGATTCGAAGTAAAAGTTTTAAAGTTAAAAGCGGATATATCTAATATCTACTATGGCAATGTGAAGCTTTAGTTTGTCGAGTTTTTAAAAAACAAATAACTTAAACTTAACTAAAAACCATCTTAGCTTGTCTGTTAATTTTCAACTTGGAAAGCATTACATAAGACTAAAATCTTTTTAGTTATATAAAAAATTTGACAGTTTAGCTTCATAAAGATTGTACTTAAGCTAACTGATAAGTGATGTAGCTAAACTCTGCTATAGTCAGTGTGCAGCTAATTAGGTGAGAAGAAAACAAAAAAAAAAGTGAGAAACTCAAAATAATAAAATCTTTTATCATTGCGTTCAACACGAAGCTCCGCAGCTTATACACTATTACTTGCTGAAAAGGGTTTTCTCAAATAATTTCTTAATAAAAACGTGCTACAAAGTAAAAAACTCTCATACTCTTTCTTTCTGGAATATGTTTCTTCTTGGGAAGTAGTTAAGTTTCTCAGATTTAGTTTGCACAAATAAGATACGATATTTGCGCTTAAAAGAATTAGCTCGAAAAAGAAAGACAATATGAAGAACAATTAATTTAATCATAAAATCAAAAGACCAACAAGGAGGTTTCGATTTTCAAACATCATTGCATGTATTGTATTTGAACAAAAAATTTACACGCTGCATATTTTAAGGGACATCAAAAAAGACATTCGTAACAACTTTAAACTGTACTCTATTTTTTTTGCACTTTTCATTTTTGCTCCTTTTTGCAATTTGAAATGCATTTATTCATGCGCTTCACTCACGAATGCGACTGCAATTTGTGACAATGTCTGCTCAAGTTGCCACTCCGCTGCTGCTGCTGCTGCTTACATTGATTGCCCTGCTGTTGATGTCCCTGGCAATGTCAGTTCGCATTACTCATACGCCACCGTGTACTTCAATGTACAGCAACAGAGCATTTAATGGCCCCAACTAAAGACTTACGCCAGCAGCGCATACTAAAAACATTGCCAAGAAGAAAAAATGAAACAAATACATAATAAACAAAGCCAAAAGCAAAACAAAACAAAACAAAAGAAGGCCCAACAAAATGAAATGGCCCTGGTGCGAGTGCCACCAAGTGCTGGAGGGGAAAGGGCTTGCTTGCCAATGAATGGCTGGATGGCTGGCTGCTGGGCACATGAACAAAAGAATGCTCGTAAAACCGAGATTTAGGCCGTGCCACATTTGTGACCAAAAATACGCACACACATACACATACATAAAGAGCAGAGTTGTGCGCAGAGCTCATTTTATGCGCTAACTGAATCAGGCCGACAACCATTAACTGAGACCATTTCATTCAATTTCCCCCACCAAAAAAACAAAGCAGTGAAGCAACAAAATAAAAACTAAAACGAAAGCGAAAACGAAACAAA
This sequence comes from Chymomyza costata, assembly GCA_018150985.1. NCBI lineage: Eukaryota > Metazoa > Arthropoda > Insecta > Diptera > Drosophilidae > Chymomyza > Chymomyza costata. The sequence goes on along the minus strand of JAECWU010000668.1, from coordinate 147,572 downwards.
ACGGGCAACAGTAACGCGCTGCCCAGCCCGGAAACGGAAGCTTGTACGCAGGTTATGCAACAGCCGCAGCCATGCTTCTTGTCGCCATTTTCGGCTGGACTGGGCGTCAGCGGACATACCATACATAGTAGGCTGGCTGCTCTGGCAATGCTCAGCCGTCCAGCAAGTCGTAGCTACGTGTGACAACAATAAAAGTTTTTATTGCTTTGTGCCACACACAGCTGAGGCAGGCATAGACTGCTAAGGCAGCCCGCTCTTCACATATAGACCTGACAGAGCCGAAAGTGCCCAAAAACAAATGGCCGCCACTGTCTAGAAATTAGCTCAAGTCAGACTCTTAGCTTTGCGCCGATTCGGTCGTAAAATAAAATTTTTGGCGAACTTTGTGTCATGGCAATTTTAAATCTTTTAAATACAAGTAAAGTAAATATGAGCTTTGGGCTGATTTGTAGGCCCTGCAGGGTTACATCGAATTCTAGCCGCATACTGCTTTAAAAATAGTTACACTGCACATCTTGGATTTACCATATGCCTTTTTATTAAATGACGGATTGCTCAGAATCTTAAAACTAAAAACATGATCAAAAAAAAAAAAAAACATAGTAGTCCTTCAATATTTTATTATTATGTAGGTATGTACTTTAGGTATGCTTTTAGGAATCCTTTTAGATGCAATTCTTTGTGTTTATCGATTTTTCCAGCGTTTATTTAAATATCGTTCTACATAGGGCCAAAGACTCTCATGCTGTCGCACATGTATTGTATATAAAATGTTCTTTTTCTCATAATACCTTACGACCGGTCCTATTTTTTCATCATACAGTTCCAGTCGAGCCAGTACCACCTTGGGATCATCATCGGTACGTCGCACCAAACGCTCCCCCGTAATATCATCACGACCGGGAACTTTTGGTGCCATCGCGCCTTTATTGTAAACACGACCCGAGGGCAAGTGAACCATACGATTTCGAACACGTTCCATTATAGTACGTGCCGACATCTTTAAATACAGCACAAAGTCCAGTACAACCACACGTTCCAACTGCACGGCCTGTTCCCGATTGCGCGGATAACCGTCCAGTATAAAGGCCTGCCTCTTCGCCGCGGCCTTGCTAACAGCCGAGTTGACAATGGATCTTAAAAGCTCATCCGGCACTAGTTGTCCCTGGTTGATATATCGCTCGGCTATCTTGCCAATTGCTGTACGTTGGCTTATATTTTCACGCAGCTTGTCCCCGGTAGAGATATGTACAGCATTATATTTTTTGACAATCATCTGGGATATGAAGCCCTTGCCACCACCGGGCGGCCCAAGAATTAATGCACGGAATCCACGACCTGTGCTCATGAGCTGTCTTTTAATTTAAGATATCAAAAATAGTTTTTAATTTTAATTTCAATTCCAAATGGCAGCTGAAGTAAATGCCTGCTGCTGGATAAAAACTAGTTCTACAAGTTGAGCTGGAAATCTAGCACTAAACCAGCACAGATCTTAGACTTTGACCAGCTTAGAGTTGGGCCAACAATCTGCGTTTGTCATTATGTCCATTGTATAGAACTAGCGCACACCTTGTCTCAAATTTTTCTGGGTAATATCATTCCGTAAAGGCGGTGCCAATAACTGACAATGATGAAGGCAGCATAGAGTTGATAGCGCTGCATTATTTTCTTGTTTTAGCTTCAATTGCGCCTCCTTCAACAACTTTGAAATCTTTTTGAAATTAAATACAAGTAAGTTTGTTCTGCGAATCTTGGGAAACGTGGTAGCATCTTTGTAGTGAGCTCTCCAACCAACAGCTGCTGGAATTGTCTACCAAAAGCCTTTTGTGCTGACGCAGCAATACATTGTTGCTTCTACCAAAGTTCTGGGACAACCAATGACTGCCAGTTCCGGACGCACAAAAGTTCATCGGTACATGCCGTTCTATATCTTAGCACTCTTAAATTTTAACTACTTTTCTTGCCAAACAAACTTACACTCAATTTCAAGTCGAAAAATTGCAATTTTGTTATATTTTTATTTTAGTTTGAAACATACATAATTCAAATTGCTTGGGTGTGTGGCGACATGTGCCGCCTGGCTAGCTGGGGACGGAAACAAATTATCGAAATTTGAGCAACGTTTGCTCTCGAGGCTCTCAAGTGGCCGCTTGAGCCAGCAAGCGCTACGTGTGCCACATACATAACATACCGCATGTTGCTGCCCCCGGGCATATTTCGCCTTCAAACGCTTTTGTTTCTTTTCGTTTTTTTTTTTTTTTTTGAAAAATTGTCTACTTCATTTGGACAAGCTACCAAAAACAGAAGACGGCAGCAAGAAACAAAAGGAAAAGCAAAGAAAAGAAAAGAGAGGCCATGAAATATAACAGTACTCATTATGTTGGGATTACGATGCAATCAACGCAGAAAAAACTGTCAGTCAAATAAATCACTCGCCAAAACATGTACGCTGCGTGGGCGACAATGATGGAACCCAGTTCTCCAGTTTCCAGTACTCCTCCGGAGTTGACAAATATATATTTGGGCTGTGAGCGACAGTGTCAACAGTTAACAACAGCTACCAACACTTTGTCGTGTGCGTCTGTATGTATGGGTATGTGTACCTTAAAATGTTGGTCTGGTAAGGATGAAGGACGCACACAGATTGACAGCAATGTTTGGGTTTGCCAAATGCGGAGGAAACTTGGTAATTATGCAGCAGGCAATCAATATTACGTTGATTTGGCAGCGCTGATATCTGCAAAATGCCCAATTTTGCCATTTTAAGGCATAACCGGTTTAAAACCTATTCGAAACCGGTTCATAACCGTTTGGGGCAGCATTTTTATTTCTTTAAAATATACGGATATTGCTGTATTTATAGAAAGTCTCAAATGTTAAAGCTCTTCGTTTCGGCGTTACCGGTTCAAACCCTATTCAAACCCGGTTCATAATCGGGCAAGAGAAATCTTTTGCATTCACTAATGTGTAGAAATTGCGATATTTATAGAAAGATTCCATTATATGTAAAAATTTACCGTTTCAAAATCCATTCACAACCTGTTCGTAACCGTTTAAGCCAAAATATTTTTAATCCCTATAACATGTGGAAATTGTTGTATTTAAAGAAAGTCCCATTTTTAAAGCTGTTCTATTCCAAAAACTATTCGCAACCGGTTTATAACCGTTTTTGGCAAAGCATTGCGGTAAATTATAGAAAGTTGTCATTTTGGAGATTAAACCGGTTCAAAGCCTACTCGAAACCTGTTTAAAACCGTTCGAGAGAAAACTTTCGAGTTCACTAACATAAAATTTCGACACATAATGAGAGTCCCAATCTTAATATTTTTCTATTTCTAAACCTAATCGCTACCGGTTCAAGAAAACTCTTTCGGCTGCGTTGTTTACAGGTTTGGCAACCCTTAATGTACTTCTTGTTCACAATTTTAAACTAATCTTAAAAATAAACAGTTTCGTTAAGACTCCAAACTATTTCGCCAACAGATTCGCAATCGATTCATAAAAATTTAGAACTATAATGTTTTTTTACCAAATGGTGTTTTCTATTTTGAACCGTTTGTTATGTGTTTTTTATTGGTCCAATTTTTTCTACTGGATTGGAAACAATGATTTTTTATTATTCAACAATTTTCCCGCTGCCTTGTCGGCTTCCAATAGATTTTAAATTCCAAAAAAATTTTATTTATGCAATTTTATAGGTTTGGCACAGCGGTCCTAGCTAAGGTTCCTAGTTGGAGCAAAGGGCCTCAAAGTTACGTTATGTTATATAATGAAAAAAAATCTATTATAGATAATAGTAGTGACGCCTTAAGCAATTTCATGTATGTTTTCGGTCTAGCTGATTCATTTGAAATAAATCATGTAAATAATATTACCATGTTAATCATTTATAAAGGTTGAGTTTACTCAGATTCAATTAATCCTCTTTTAAAATCATTTAAAAGATATACAATTTATTTATAATCCCGACAGAAACTAAACACATTTAGTTATCCAATTAAGCTTTTATTACAATACAGCATGTTTTTTTTAGAGGTTCACAACTTTGAGTTGGCAACACTGCTTTATCTTATAACCCATTTAACAGCTGATAGTTGATTTTTGTCGAGTTTGTTTTGACATTTCATTATGGATAGACTTACACCTGAGCAACGCTTGCAAATTGTTGAAAATGTTTGTCAAAATAATGGTTCCGTTCGTCAAACTTATTCAAAAATTTCTTGTTGAATGGGTACGTAAATAAGCAAAATTGTCGCATTTGGATTGAGGATAGTCCACAAGCTTTTGTCGAAACAGCATTGCATCCACAGAAAATTACTGTCACTTATCTATAATACGTTGATAAACCAGAGACAATTGAACCGCTGGAAATCAACATTCGAAGAGTTATTGGCGAAATACGGCCGTAAATGCTGCGGAAAGTTTGTGAAAATTGGTGATCCTGATTGCGCCTTGTACGCGCCAGCCGTGGCGGCCACATGGCCGAAATCATACTTTAACAGATTTTATGATTATGACATTGTCATAAAATTTTCTATCCAATATCATTGATGTTAAAAATATATTTCTTTGTTTTATTATGATTTAAGCTTGTGTAACTCTAAAAAAAAACACCCTTTAGCAAGTAAGTATGCGCATACTTACATAAACTTATTTAAAGATTATCATCAGTTCAAAATCCGTTTTGTGGCCGCTTTATAACCGATTTGTGCAACATTCTAGATAATTCTATGTGTAGCAATTTGTTTGCAACAAATGTTCTTGCAATTTGTTGTGGCCAAGCCAAGCAATATGCATAATGTTGCACTTGTTGTTGTTGCTGTTGTTGTAGCCACTGCTTATCTCAGTTTCATTACAGTTATTGTCATTGTCATCAACTTGCCATGTTGTTGCCTTAAGCATGCAACACACACACACACACAGCGTAGAAGTTGCAAATATAAAACTCTCTGCTTTCTGCTTACTTCTTAGCTGCAACAAAAACAACGACAACAGCAACACTTCCGTTTGCTGCTTGAAATAAAAAGCTTCTTTTGGCCTGTTGGCAAACCAGGAAGTAGGAAGCGCGAGCAGTCACGGCGGCGGGTGTAGCAGATCATAGAAGTGGCAGCTGCAGCTGCAGCTGCCGGTTGTTGCTAAGTTGGTTGCTTCAGAGTTTCTATGCAACACACACACACACGCACACCCACACAAAACAAGCAACAAAAGCCGAGCACAACATCTAAATGCAATGCCATAGAAAAATGCAAAAACGCAGTTTCCGTCGAACACCAAAGAGAAAATGTGAAAAAAAAAGTTGTGATAACTTTGAGACGATACACGACTGTGAGATACCCTGCACTCTTGCAATTTTTATGCAGTTTTCATTTGAAAAACTAAGTTTTTTCGGGTTCAAGTGGCTTTGCTTATAGGCATAACCTTTTAGAAGTTATAACCTAATAATATAAAATCAGATATTAATATGGGCTAAGGGGGTAATCGGTTAAATTGTTTTCCATTCACAACTCATCTGAAGATTATGGGCAGGTATTGGTAAAATTTCGTGTTCTTAACTTGTTGTATCTTCAAAATCCAAGTGTAATGCACATTACTAAAGACATAATCCATGTACCCAACGACTACAGGGTATAAAAAAAAGTCGGCAAGAGTAGGTACAAACAAAAAGCACGCAAAAGCATGAGCGTCGATTTGTGCCGCCCACAATGAAAGCCGCCCATTACCTTGCCGCAGTCCAGAGAGTGTGGGGAGAGATGGGCGTTAGTGGCAGCATAAGAGGCGTGGCAGTGGCAGCTTCACACTTGAACACGTACAAACGTGAGCTTCAAATGCTTTTGCCCGCAGCAGCTACAGTTTCGCTCAGCTGCAATACTGCGTGGATGTGTGTCTGCGTGTGAGTATCTGTGTGACCGTGTATACTAAATGTTTGTTTGCATGTAGCGCTTAAAAGTATGCAACAAGATTTTGCATTTGCTTAAAAGCTGCCAAAATTAAACGTTCAATGCAACAATAAAATAATTGTTGCACAATACTTGCTCTTAACTTCCGCTCCCTCTTTATACCCCTTTCTTATATATATTTTAAGCGGTTTTTGCGCTTATGCAACACAATGCTATGCTACCGTACATAATATTTAGTAAAAATAAATAAATACAAAAACAAAGTGTCTGCATAATTTGATTTATAGAGAACGATTTTAGGCACAGCTGCTGCATATATATTGGACACTCGTTGCCACTTGCTACGTCTGGCTTACAATTGTACATACTATATATTTATATGTATACATATAAAGGCAGTGCTTTCAGTTTTTGGTTCAAAAATGTCTGCCAAAAAGTTTTGGCTGATTTATTAGTTTCATTTTAAACATTGTGGTTGCCCTGACAATGTCTGTTCGCCTGCTAATGCTCAATTCGTTAAATAATATATACATTGTAATGAATTATATGCATTAGAATACTAAATTTGCTATTAAATATAAATACCAAATAGCATGGACATATGTAGATACAGTAGAAGCTTGTAAATTAAAGATTTAAAGCACTTGAAGCAAGCTTTTTAAGGGCAGTAGACAAGCGGAAGTTTTAAGCCTAATATGATATTTAAAACTGCTTAGGGAATGTGTCCCTACACTACAAATTGCAATACATAGTTTAAAAAAATATATTAACTAGAGTGGGATCTACAAAAAATGCCTAAAATTAGTCAGAAATATAAAATTTGCAAAGAATCTACTAAACGTGCAACATATTGTTTAAAATGAGTGTATTCCAAAATTATTTCGAAATATTATTAAAAATGCTTGTGTTAATGTTGGTCCAATACCAATGATCATAGAAATTTCTCCGGCCGCTCTAGATTTATAATTAGTGTAACCAACACGCTATAGTTTCTATATAACAAAAGGTAGATCGGCTCAGTCTCAAGAGCTCGAATAAACTTATAAATAATTTATAAAAACTTATAAAAACTTTGATTTTGAGTTTGTAATTGAACTATCGAAGTATGCGTGTGTCTACTGTGCTTTTACTTAGATGTATATTAGTGTAACTATATGTTTGTCCATCGGTTGGTTTGTCCATGCAGCGGTTAGTTTGCTATCTGTGCCTCTGGGCAAGTTCCGTTTATCTGCACACACTGAAAAGCATACACACGCACACACACATCGCGTATACGTAGGTGGCAACAAAAACAACAACAATACGTTACAGTGGCAGCAGCTCGTTGGGTCAACAGTTTGGAGCTGTTTGGCGGTGACGTTTTTGTATAATTAATTTTTCTTGTTCAGTGGTTTTGTACAATCAACATTCGATGTAAAAACATTGCAAACAAGTAAAACGCATACAAGTGCACTTAAAGTGCACACACACGCATACAAACAGGAAATGCACGACTTGACAAGGACATCGAATGAGTGTAGGACAAAGAGAGAAACGAAAGAGTACAGCAAAGCACTTGCATATGCATGTGAAAATTGTGAAAGCAAATAAGAAAGAGTGTGAAAACGAACAGCTTGGCCATGTAAACAAGTAAACCAATAAATGTTATATACTATGCATACCCTTATATACTTGTATGCATGTGTGTGTGTGTGTGTATGTGTGTATGTACTCTGAGCTAAGCTTCAAAGTGCTTGGCACAGCTTTTGCTGCAACTTCTTGCGTTTATTAGCTTTGCTCTCGCTCTCTCCTTCTCTCCCAATCCTTGCAACAACTCATTGCCTATGCGACCCACAAAAATTTCGGATCCTGCGGCTTTTGCTTTATTTCATTTTGTAAATGAAATCAAATTTTTAATGAATTGCGCGTTTATTTTTTATTTTTACTTTTTTGTCTTTCGTTATTTGTTATTGTTTATTTAATTTGGTTACGCACTGCGTGCCGCTTAAATGCTAAATAATGCAAATAAATATGCGCCCATTGTTTGACTATGCCTTTTATTATTATTTTGTTTTATTATTATTATTGTTGTTGTTGTTGTTATTTCTTTTGTTACTTTACAATCCCCTTTTTTATTTGCATAATAAATTAACATATTTTTGTTGTTGTTGCCTGATCGATTTGTGTTTTGGCCTAACGAGCAGCAGCTGAGAGAAATAAAGAGAATACGTAAAAGTAAAAAGTCGCCCTGTAGGCGGTTTTGGTTCAACAATTGGTCAAAATGGTTACTAAGGCGCCTCCTACCGGCCGTATAATGACATTGAAAAACTTCAAAATAAAGTGTCCCTCCCTGGAGAAACACACATGCACACACCCATATTTTTATGAAGCGCGACTAACTTATGATTCGCGAAAAAATTACATTAGAATTGCAAATTGGCAGGCGGCGAAGGCAGCCAAGACAAGGGCGGTTTGTGGAGCGAGAATTGGGGCTGGGGTCTGCTGAGGGGCTACATGCAACAAGGCGGCTGAATAAAAGTTATCTTTCTAGCAGCAGCAAAAACAACAACAGCAACATTTATACAATTTGATTTCATTGCGCAAATTGGTAGGAGAGCTACAAAAAAAAAAGCAATAACAACAGACCAACAAAAAAATACAAATTAATAAAAAGCCACGAATTTAAAATACTCTAGCTATAAATAATTCAAAAGGCAAAGCAATGTTAATAGTTCTTTCGCTACCTACTTTCACCTAAGCTTAGTGATATTAAATTTTATTGAATTTATAGATACTAGAGCTAATGATAATTTAAGAAATATAATTATCATAAAGTTTGAAAGAAACTGGGAGCTGTCTTTTTATTAATAAAAATAAATTTGCAATAAATTTGTAAATTTGCATGACATAATTTCTTGCTTTTACTGATTTAAATAGTCGATCAAAATAAATCCATGGCCAGTATGAATGTTTATCTGTTCACTCGTTACAACTAAACTGCTTATCATAATTTAACAAATGAGGTATTTTTGGAAGCGGTTTTATCGTCCGCTGGTTATTGGCTATGTAAAATCATATGAAATTGGATATGGCGCTCTCAAGAGGACGTTAAGTCATGAATAAAAAAATGTTTTTTTCAATAATGCAGTGATACATATAAAATGAATGAACTTGAAAGTGTATATATTCGATTTTGTTCGATTAATAGCAGCTGTACTCTGAACATTACTATAAATATGTATTAAATACATTCAAATATACAACGTATAAGTTGTTTCCTATATTTTTAGAGCCCTATTTTTTAATAGTCGCTTTAGAGTTCTTTGAACTTATTTTTTATAACAATTTCAATTTCTCTAATCCATATCAATTTTTGTTACCGCTTTGAATAATGGCTCAAAAAGAAATGCATACAGATATACAATTTCGACTACGAAAAGCCATGTCTAAAAGAGACAGCCATTGCTATAAATTTCAACTTTTACAATGCATATGAGAATTTTCAAAGTTTTTGCACATTTTCACTGGATGACAAATGTTCTTATGTAATGTATGTACCTCTCCAAAAGGTCACAACAAACATACTCAAACTTTTATGACAATAACTTAAATGCGTTGCGTTGCTTGAAGTGTTGCTTCACATTGTTGTGCCACTCTGCCTCTGTCTCTGCCACCCACAAGTTATGCAAGATATTCAATTTGCTACAAATGCCGTAAACCACATGGCCGTATTCATAGACACAGTCCTAGAAGTCCTGGCTACAATTGCTTTTTACTTTGCCGCTGCCTCTTGAACTGCGTCTCCAGGGTTGCCATTGAATTGAATTACTTTTGCGCCAGTTGAAATTTCAATTGCCCGGGTGGCAGCCACATGTGCAGCCATATGCATGCTACTGATGCAGCCCCAACTGCACTGGCCGGAAACGGAAATGCATGCTGCCATTTTAGCATAGCATTGGTCCAGCAATAACATACACACACACACACACTCACACAGTCACTCTCATACACACATTGAGATACACACAAAGCGAGCGACATACAAATGAGGCGTTGAATAATTGAAGACATAAATTCGCACTTGCACAGTAATAATAAAAGAAAAAAAAAGAAAATGCTTTTTATATTATAAAAAATTCTTTGGCTGAAGTTTTCGAATTCGTTTTCGGCATGGCCAGGCTTCCGGACTTCGGCCTCGTTCTGCATTTGGGGTCTGTTTTTTTTTTTTTTTTTTTTTTTTTTATTTTTATTTTTACGCTTTATTCTCAACATGTTTAATTCACAATCTCAGGCTTGGGCAACTGCTGCCATTGCTGCTGCCATTGCTGCTGCCATTACAGACTGCTGACTGCTCTGCGACCTGTGTGTAGCCTGCCACCTTTGCACTCAAGTGCGCAGTCGTCCAACTCCCACGCTGAGGACGACCAACAGCATCAGACCTAAAGCCATTGCCATGCTCAGATCCAGGCACAAGCCTTATGACCCTCAGCAGCAAAAGCAGCCGAGAGTTGCTCGTTTAACTTTCATGAAATTATAATTTGCTTTGTAATTCGAGCATCCTTAGCAGCAGGAGCAGCAGCGCGCAAGGAGCCAAGTAAAAACCAGTTACCAACAACCAGCAACCACATTCAATGCAGCTGGTCTCTAGCAGTAGGGTTTGGGATCTCCGGCTCGGAACTGGAACTGGGCAGCAACGACCATATAACTACACATTGAAAATATTTTAATTAACGAAAATTGTTTTGCGAGCGGGCAAACTTGTTATATACTTGCATATCTACATGCATTCCCTTGCATATATGTAAAACTTAAACCAGTGTAAAATCTAAAGGAAACCAAGAGAGAGTCTCAAGATGAAGCTAAAACCAATCCCATTAAAAATGCTTAGAATGTATGTCTGCAAAAATATTGAGCAGCTGTGCAACCTGATGTCTTTGCTTTAAACTATATGCACCAACAATCAAAAATAGAAATGTGTTTTTGTGGGTAGCAAATATCGTGATATAATATCATCATAAGTCAACCTTATCAATATTGCAAGTTCTCAATTTCAATTTATGTTGCTATTTTACCTTATCTTTTACATGCGCTAGTATGGGAAAAAATAAAAGCCGTGAAGAGATGAAATCCTAAAGATTCTCATCTGTCTGTCTGTCTGTATGAACGCCTAGATCTAAGAGATGTTCCTAGTGGTGCTTATGAAGTGTCTAGCGGCGCAAAATTAATAATTTGAAAAGTATGGCACTTGGGTCGAATGTCTAAATTTTTTGGTATAGTAATAGAAAACTCCTAATTTTTAAAGTATTTTTTTAAGTAAACATTTTTTTTTTAACTTATTTTTATTTTATCAATGTTTTTTATGAGAATTTTTTTAATTATTAATAATAAATAATTATTTTTTTTTTTTTGTAGGTATGCAAAAATTTAAAAAAAAAAATTATTTTAAATTTTTTTGATAAATGACTATTTGTGGGTAATTTATAAATTTTTCATATTTCTGATTTTTCCCCTAAGATGGAAGGGACTAATCCGTTCCTTTCCCAAGTGACAGGCTCTGTCCCATACCAGCGCTGGGCAGTCACAGAGAACATATCTGGTGGTTTCATCGTCCTCGAGACAGAGTCTGCACTCTGAAGAGTCCGATAGGCTATACACCATAAAATAGTAAACAGCTGATTTCTTTGTCTAAATAAGGAATTATAAATGGGAACTAGTGGTCTATTTAAAAAGATTTCCATTAATCTAAATTCCAAATCTAAACAGCAACTGTAGAAAAGAAACACTCCAAAAGATGATCAAATCAAGTCACAACATTACAAAAGGCAAATTGTAAGCTTTGAAAAATCATGAAAAGTGCCCCATAAACGTTATCACATACACGCAGCCATCTTTTACTTATGCTTGAAAAGATTAAAACTTTTTCACTACTCAGTCAAGTCTGTCGTATCTGCTGTAACATCTTTGTAGGGTCCAAGTTGCAATGCTTTTTGTGCGCCGCTTTCATCTTCATCACCATCATCATCTTACTACTATCTTTTTTATTATTATCTTCATTTCCTATATGGCATATAACCCGCTCAAGTTGTTGGTCTGCCACAAAATGTGCCGGATGAGCGTTTATATGTATCTGTGTGTGTAAGCTCTGGCTTCTCTGAAAACCTTTTCAAATCCGAAATCAATATTAATTAAATTTTAGTAGCACGGCTTGGCTCTCCATGAATGTAGGCTCGTGTATGTAAGTACGTAAGTTCAAAAAGTTTAAGCCACATAAAAGATTCCGTATATTTTGAATTATGACTAGTGGCAGCCCCAGCATATTGCAAATAAAGAGTGACACCTTATTGTATTATATGTATAGTATACTCGTATGTATCAAAAATTTAGAAACAACTATTTGGATGCAGTCATTCCACAGGAAATTAGAAACTATTGAGAGACTTATTTAAGTGTAGGAAATTTCCACTTTTAATGCTTGACATATTACTATCTACTTACTTACTTTTTACGGACATTCCAACGAAATTTTGTGGATTATTTTCTACCAAATTACGACCAACATTTTTAGAACCGTTTCATAAAAATTCATTGATGCTTAATAAAACCTCTTTATCAAGTCCGTGTTGACTAAGCTGGCCTTAATCAACAGCAGCCCTCAATACGAAAAATGATTTATTTTGATATTTTCGCAGAATTCGCTATGGTTTTTCTATCAATCGATAGTTTAACTCAGTTAATTGTTGTATTTTTGATATATATATGAGAATTATGTATTATAGTTGGCAATTTTTTATTGATAAAGTAATCCCACAAGTTTATGAAACGCTAGAATTAAAGCTTAACTCTGTAAATTATTTAAACTATATAATACCAAAGAGACTATCATGCAAATTAAAATTGACTTGAATTGAAATTTATATTACTTTCTGTGTATGAAAATTCAATTATTCAATGTTCAAAGTAAATATAGGGGTTTTGTGGCTAAACCTATGCTTCAAGTCCAGAAAGAACAATTTCAGCGCCAAACCGTACCTTTCAAGTTAAATATTACGATATATTTAGTGGACAAACGAAAGTGACTTTCTGCAAAAGTATTGTCCTTCTTTCCTCTTCCTTAATTTGAAAGATTACAGCAACTCTTGAAGTATAAAATCGCACTTCCAAGCGTTTAGCATGTACGTCTCACATTTCAGATATTTCAGTAGCTCTTGGTTCTTCGGAAGTATTTGAAGTAACTTCGAGTATAGAGAATAGAATGACATTCGCCTATAATGAGAAGAAAGTCATTTATAATGGTTCAACTTCTTAACTCACTCAGCAATCATTAAAAAATCATAACACTTTTTACTTTTCATAGTATCCTTTTCTCTTCTAGTATTCTTTTCTTAAGCATTTCTTGTTCACACTTTTCAGTTTCGACCCAGTCTCTTAGCTTTAGAAACTAAATCGAAATTATTTGGACTCAGTTCTTGCTAGTCTTGCTTATGGTCTGTAAAGACTTCTATGCTAGTTGCAAACATTGCAGCGTAGGCTTAGAAGGTGAAAAGAAAAAACATTCTAATAAAATATGTAATTTATTTAAACGCTCTAATATTATTTGAAATTCTTATATACGAATATTCACAGCTGTTCTCAAATTAATATTTCTGCAACGTCCTCGCAGCTAATTGTGAAAAACATAATAATTTAGATTTACAAAAGTATTTCTCGGAAAACTAAATTTATTTTTATTTTATAAGCACCACAAGCATTAGCTTTTCTTCCACTAGAGTTAACCCATTGCATTTTTTTATGCAAATATATTTTAAAAATTTGTCTCGAAGCTACATTAAAAATTACATCTAAAAGTCCAGAGCTAACACTGTTAAACCAATGAAATTTGATCTAAGCGTACCCAAATTAGTCTATCTAAAAAAAATAAATAATCTCAAGGCTAGCACAAAATTGACTTTCGGTTAGTGTCATTTATCTGTTAAGCTTTCTTTTGCCTTCCTCTCTTGGGTCATGTTTTTCCCTTTCTCTTGTTAACTACGAAACATCTAATCAACTATGCAAAAGCTTTTTCATCATTTGACATTTGCTATACGCATGCATACACACGCTCACTCATACACTCACTCTTACATACTCACAAAAGCACATTCTTATATAATAGTTCAATATGCAACATTCAATTTAATATTCATGCTTGCACAGCGATTGCGTTAAGCCGAGTCAGCAATCTCGGGACCGGCAGTTAGATGCGTTTGGCATAACAAACCGAGCAGAGGATTACAAATGAAATCCTTTTTTAATTAAAATATATATCTCTTATTGCCAGACAGATATGCTAAAAACTAAGCTCTTATATGGCTATGTTCTCTCCACTGTCTCTGCATTGCTTTACTCTACTTACAAAAGCAAAATCTAAGTATTTGGAATTCTCTTGCTCATTAACGCTGCCGCTGCCGCTGTCTCTGCCGCTGTTTCTACTGCTGTTGACGTCGCTGCCTCAGTCGCATAAATTTCAACTTAGCCATTTCAATTTATGCGTTTTTGATTGCAAATTTGTCACATGCTCTTGCACTGGCTCTCTTGTGCTTTTTTCTCTCTCTCTTTTGTAAGTAGCAAATGTCACATAAAAGCAGTTCAAGTTCACTTCACTGCACACTCTCAGTGCATATTACTCATACGCCTGGTATGCTGGTGTCTGTGTGTATGTGTTTGGTTTAACATATATGTGAATGGCTTAGAGATGAATGTAACTTATGTATCCATCATTCAGAAACAATAAAATCGTTTATCAATTATTATCCTGCGAGTCATAAATATCTCTTTCGATTTGCTCAAAATCTATAATTTTTCTAATTTTTAGCTACCCGTACCCATAGGTCAAAAGGGTATACTAGATTTGTGCAATGTAGTATGTAACGGACAGAAGGAGGAGTACCAGACCCAAAGTCCTTTATTCCAAAATGCTTTTCATAGCCTCGGCTAGCGATTGAGCTATGTCCGTCTGTTCGTCTGTATGAACACCTAGATTTCGGAGACTATAAAAGCTAGGGACACGAAAACCAGCGGATTTCCTCAGAAGACGTAGTTTATTAAATTGTGTCAATATCTTCTCCCGTTCCCCCGTAGTAGAGTTTCGCGGTTTTATGTGACATCGTTTAATATTTTGATCTCAAATTTAACAGAGCGATGCGACGTGCTTACTCGCATCTGTGAATCAAAAATTAACAAAATCCGACAAAAATAACAAAAGTTATAGCCAAAATGTACTAATTTGACAAAAAAAAAAAATTTATTTTTTGGCTGTAAATACATTTATTGTTTACAAGCTGCAAATCAGTACAGCACAGGCTTTTGTGTATTCTTTGGGTTTTGGGGCATTTCGTATTAATAGCAAAATATAGTATATAGATATATACTATAGCGCTATGCTAGTGGAATCAGCATATTATCGAATTTTTTATTCAAATAAGTATAATATAGCAAAAAAATGTAACCAAGTCAAAAGCAATACATTAAATGAACAAATCACAAGTGGGCGGAAAAATATAAAAGTATTAAGGTCTTGTGTTTAAATAGTTTCAGTTCTTCTATTTATTTATTCTTTAGCAACACTGTAGAAACAGGAACTCATTGATGCGAAAACTCAATCTTTTAAAATTAAACAACTCCTAAATATAGACAGTTTCACACAGGTTAATTGCAAGCCACGATCAGTCAATATCAAAAACTGACTTCGAAGCAACTACAGTAGCCATTGATGCTAAAGTGTTTCTTAAGCCACAGTATTGACTTAGATTTTAATTCGTGTCTCTCACGAAATCGGAAAACACGAAGTGCGTCCATCTCTAGCGTATGTTTTTGTGCGCTTGCTGTGTGCTCTATGAGTAATATATGTGTTTGTGAGCTGTAGAGCAAAAAGCAACTTAAAAACTACTTACCGCCGAATATGTAATAAATACAAGCTTAAAAAAGTTTATCTATATTTCAACCACACGCAGTGCTTATATATCATACATACACATACACACACACATGTATGTATTTGTGCGCAACAAGAAAAAAATATTCGCTGCTCTTTTTGCTGTCGCACAAAGTTTTTAAAAGGCAGCCAGCCAGCCACATATCTCTATATATAGGTAGATATATATTCATATGTATGTATGTATGAAAGTTCTACTTAGTCAGTCTTGTAGTCCAGAAAGACGGTCGTTCAGTCAGGCATTCTAGACAAGACGCACGTCCAGCTAAAAAGTTTGTTGTTTTTTTTTCTATCCACAAGCTAAAATGAAATATAAGTAAGTGTGGAGTAGACCACTTTATGTGTCGGGTTGAACGTGAATATAAAGCCTGCTCCATATCAATATCAAATACGAGTGTGCCTTACCGCCGAACTTAAGAGTTCTTTAATTTAAGCAAATTTCAGCCTAACAAATACTCGTAGTGGCAGCTTCGGTTGTACGGTCGAAAACCACAAAAAAGGTTCGAGACTCAAAAAACCATGCAAAAAATTCCAGAAATTTAAATAATCTAACTTTGTTTTTGTATTATAAAATATTTGTAACCGTATTGATTTTTTGGCTATTGTATTAAATGTAGCCTTCAAAGCTAAAAAGCACTATAAATCCAGATTACTGTATGCATACATATTAGAGTACAAACCCCACCATTTACGAATCAAAGATATCAGATTCAGTTTTACATAAATTCGTGGTGGTAACACACGGTTGAAGCTTTAGTTCATTGCGCTAACTAGCGAAGCTGCACCACAACAATTAGAAGACCCTAATGAACAGAGGTTTTTGTTTACAATTTAATTGATCTGAGTATTTCGCAAATATTTTAATGAGCACCTACTCAGCTTACGATTAATGAAGTATTTTTTATACCCTGTACCGTATGGTACAAGCAAGCCGAAAATGTATGTAATATAGAGAAGGAAAAGTCGAACACCCCTCAAAGTTACCTAAAGTATGATCAGGATGACTAGAGAAGTCGATATACCCATGTCCGTCTGACCGTCTGTCTGTATGAACGCCTAGATCACAGAGATGGTAAGAGCTAGAGCGACCAAATTTTCAGATTAGATGCGTAATTATGCCAGGGGAGACAAGTTTATTTTACTTTTTCGATATCGGGGCTATATTATATAGCTCCCATAGGGGTGTTTCAGAGGACCTCGAAAAAAAACAAAAGTTTTAGATGGATAATTCGTTAGTTTATGAAGATATCATAACCAAATTTGACCCTCGTAAGTTTTTTAGAGTTCCCAAGCACTGTCCAAATTTGATGAAAATCGGTTGACTATATCATATAGCTTCCATAGGGCAGATCGGCCAAAAAAACGTTTTTCGCACAAAATTCGTTGTGTTTCGTTTGTTTATGAAGTTATCGTTACCAAATTTGGCATTCGGAAGTTTTTTAGGGTGCTTAAGCACTGTACCAAATTTGACCAATAGAGGTTGTCCATATCATATAACCATAGGATCAATCGGACGAAAAGACGTCTTTTGTACAAAATTCGTTTGTTTTTGGTTGTTTATGAAGGTATCATAACCTAATTTGGCATTCAAATGTCTTTTGATGTTCTTAAGCAATATACCGGATTTTATTGCTAGCAGTGGTACAGGGTATCCCAAAGTCGTCAGTGCCCGACTTTAACGTACGCCATCTTTTTTATTTTAAAAAATTAAAAAAAAAAACCAAAAGCTAATTGCTTTATAAACTTGCACGAGATTATTGCATACATATGGTGAGGGAAAACTTAAAAAAAAGAGAAGTAAAAACCTGTAACCTAAACCAGTGGTCGGCAAGGCCCTATTCCATGGGCCTATGGTTCACACGTACTGTATTGTACATAAAACGCATGCATGTGTGCGTGATTTTTGTACTGAAATTCCCTCAGCCCATTCTCTGGCGTTGCCACGCTCTTGTTGAAAAGCAACAGACACGAAGTTGCTAGTGCATGACTTCGGCTCTTGCTTAGAGAGCGTGCTTGCTTTTCTACTCTCACAAAACTAAATCGCTCCAGCATTAGTATGCCATGGCTTTGGTGCTGTGTGGCAGAAAACACAAAATCATACATTTTAATATAATAATATATAATTATATTATATACGATTATATTAATATCTTAAATGTTTGCATCGACTTATGCGTAGTAACACTGTACGGCCCTTTATGAAAATGGATAATAGATAAAGAACACAAAATAAGTAGTAAGAAGAAAGAATTATACGGCAAACCAGCTGCCACTCAAGCGGTTCAAGTTAACGCAACCTACGCCGCTTGGTTGGGGCTCTCGACCGCAGCCTCAAAGGCAAAACCATAGCCTGTCAAGCAGCCAGAGCAAAGAGAGACAGGCCAAGGGAGCACGAGATGGACGCGCTGCCAATGTCAGCTGCCGAGTTTGCCGACGATGTGCGTATAAATTGTCGCAATCAAGTATGATGCTGTGGAGGAGGGAAGGTCCCTGTGAAAAGGGTAGGCCAACGGGGGACAAAAAACCAAAAGAAAAAAAAAACGCACCAAGATGAATTACTGCAAATTATCCTGTTAGGACTTTGGGACTTTGAAACAAAACCAACGACGAAGGCGATGATGGTGACGTTGACGCTAAGGATGAAGATGACGATGAGCTGGGCAAGCAACTTGATGATTTAACGAGCAGTCGATGGCTTGTGTTTTAAGTTTGGCCCGTTGCCTACTTTTAGGCGGTAGTTGATCATATGCGTGTGTGTGTGTGTCTGTGTGCGTGTGAAAGCAAGAAATAGTAAGAGAGAGGATGAAGGGAGAGCGCATAAATAAAAATCACCCGCAGCACTTTTGGTACATTCATTAATGTCAGGCACAGAAGCTCCGAACGATGTTGGCGGCGTCTAGCACACACACAGCTCGCACATTATATGCCAACAAAAAACACATAAAAACAAACACATACACACAGCGACAAATGCGTGTAAGTTGTCTGCTCTGTTCTGTTTTATATAACGATTACGATAATGAAGCGACGCCAAGCACAGCAAAAATTTTTGTACCCAAATTGAACAAAATGAATATAGAGGTCCAGCACGGCCTGACTCCGGCTATGTCTCCAGCTCCAGCCCCAGCCCCAGCTTCGCAGTAGTTGAAGTGCCACGCCGCGTCTGCCGTTGATGGCTTTTTGAAGTTCTCCAGCTAGCAGTACCCACTCCATGCTCCTCTCTTGAAGTTCGCCAGCTGCAATGATTGGGGATTATGACGAATTAATGAATTCAGATTTAAATAAAATTAAGCGCATACCCGCCTCTGATTGTTAGTGTGCCCAGATTCTAGTTAAATCCCATAGAATCCAACAATTGCTTGGTGTATATTTAACGTTTGCTAATAGAATTAAAGTTTGCGGTCTCATAATGAGACTGTCGTGCGGGTTGCCGGGCTGCTGGACGGTAATTATGACAACAGTGCGCCATTTTGTGGGCGTTCTAGAAGTGGGCGGGGTACAACTGCGTCACGTAGCCATTGACAATTAACGATAAACGCCATTAAAAGCAGGCCAACTCTTGCTGTATAGCTGTATTTGGTTTTGCACTGAGAAAAACCAGGTGAAACATTTTCGGGAGTTGGGAAAAGCTTTAAGTTGCATTTAAAATGATATTGTTAAAAACTCCAATCACAAATAATAGAGCGAGTTTTTGGCAATTTGCGTCATCATAATACTATCTTGTTTAAACAAGTAATAGACTGCAAGCGGAAAGAGTGCAGGGGTAGTGTGACGAAAATAATACTTGTCTTGGCAAACCTAGGGTGGCAAAACTGAAAACTTTTATATAATAAAATAAATAATAAATTTTAAATATAAACTTAAAATTGTGTTTGGAAATATCACAATACACAAAATACATAATTCACATAATGTAAAACGATTTTTAAAACTAAAATGATTTCAAACATCGAAGTTGATTTTTAAATTTTTCATTGAGATTTATAGTTGGCATTGAAAGATTGATCAAATGAAAATGGTCACCATTATTGTATAGTTGCCAAAAAGAAAAAACATCAAGTCGAGATAAGAGAAAGATTCTTAAAGTATTAATATTATAACATTGCAAAATCTGAAATCGGTTATAATTTAATAAGATTTTATAATAATATAAGCGCGTTTCAGAGCAAAGCGCT
Source organism: Chymomyza costata (assembly GCA_018150985.1). Classification (NCBI taxonomy): domain Eukaryota; kingdom Metazoa; phylum Arthropoda; class Insecta; order Diptera; family Drosophilidae; genus Chymomyza; species Chymomyza costata. Next base: position 127,551 of record JAECWU010000668.1, on the reverse strand, counting down.
CCTTTTCAATTTGCAAAAGTAATATTACCCAGAGAGTCCTACCTTTTTATACCCTGTACCGTATGGTACAAAGGGTATATTGTGTTTGTGCAAGCCGAAAATGTATGTAACGTACAGAAGGAGACGTCGGAGACCCCCCAAAGTTACCTAAAGTATGATCAGTGTGACTCGAGAAGTCGATATACCCATGTCCGTCTGTCCGTCTGTCCGTATGAACGCCTAGATCTCAGAGATGGTAAGAGCTAGAGCAACCAAACTTTCAGATAAGATCCCTTATTAATCCATAGGAAACAAGTTTATTTTATTTTTTTGATATCGGGGTTACATTATATAGCTCCCATAGGGGTGTTTCAGAGGACCTCGAAAAAAAGCAAAAGTTTTAGATGGATAATTCGTTTGTTTATGAAGGTATCATAACCAAATTTGGCAATCGGAAGTTTTTTAGAGACCCCCAGCACTGTACCAAATTTCATCAAAATCGGTTGACTATATCATATAGCTCCCATAGGATCGATCGGTCGAAAAATATTTTTGACAAAATTCGTTGTGTTTCGTTTGTTTGTGAAGATGCCGTAACCAAATTTGGCATGAGGAAGTTTTTTAGAGTACCCAAGCACTGTTCCAAATTTGATCAAAATCGGTTGACTATATCATATAGCTCCCATAGGACCAATCGGTCAAAAAAACGTGTTTTGTGCGAAATTCGTTGTGATTTGTTTATTTGTTAAGATACCGTAACCAAATTTGGCATTAAGAAGTTTTTTAGAGTTGCCAAGCACTGTTCCAAATTTGATCAAAATCGGTTGACTATATCATATAGATCCCATAGGACCGATCGGTCAAAAAAATTGTTTGGTGCAAAATTCGACTGATTTCTTTTTATACCCTGTACCGTATGGTACAAAGGGTATATTGTGTTTGTGCAAGCCGAAAATGTATGTAACGTACAGAAGGAGTCGTCGGAGACCCCCCAAAGTTACCTAAAGTATGATCAGTGTGACTCGAGAAGTCGATATACCCATGTCCGTCTGTCCGTCTGTCCGTCTGTCCGTCTGTCTGTCTGTCCGTCTGTCCGTCTGTCCGTATGAACGCCTAGATCTCAGAGATGGTAAGAGCTAGAGCAACCAAACTTTCAGATAAGATCCCTTGTTAATCCATAGGAGACAAGTTTATTTTATTTTTTTGATATCGGGATTACATAGTATAGCTCCCATAGGGGTGTTTCAGAGGACCTCGAAAAAAAGCAAAAGTTTTAGATGGATAATTCGTTTGTTTATGAAGATATCATAACCAAATCTGGCAGTCGGAAGTTTTTAGAGATCCCCAGCACTGTACCAAATTTTATCAAAATCGGTTGACTATATCATATAGCTCCCATAGGATCGATCGGTCGAAAAAATGTTTTTGTACAAAATTCGTTGTGTTTCGTTTGGTTTTGAAGATATCGGAACCAAATTCGGCAATAGGAAGTTTTTAGACTACCCAAGCACTGTTCCAAATTTGATCAAAATCGGTTGACTATATCATATAGCTCCCATAGGACCAATCGGTCAAAAAAACGTGTTTTGTGCGAAATTCGTTGTGATTTGTTTATTTGTGAAGATACCGTAACCAAATTTGGCATTAAGAAGTTTTTTAAAGTTGCCAAGCACTGTAGCAAATTTGATCAAAATCGGTTGACTATATCATATAGCTCCCATAGGACCAATCGGTCAAAAAATCGTTTTTTCTACAAAATTCGTTGCGTTTCGTTTGTTTGTAAAGATATTGTTAACAAATTTGGCATTAAGAAGTCTTTTAGAGTACCCAAGCACTGCACCAAGTTTGATCAAAATCGGTTGGCTATATCATATAGCTCCCATAGGAACAATTGGTCAAAAAAACGCTTTTTTACAAAATTCGTTGTGTTTCGTTTGGTTTTGAAGATATCGGAACCAAATTTGGCTGTCGGGAGTTTTTTATAGTTCCCAATCAGTGTACTAAATTTGATCAAAATCGGTTGACTATATCATATAGTCCCCATAGGACCGATCGGTCAAAAAAATTGTTTGGTGCAAAATTCGACTGATTTCTTTTTTTTTATGAAAATATCGTAACCAAATTTGCCGAATAAAATATCTTTTGAAGGTTTTAAGCAATGTGTCGGACTTAATTGCAATGTGGTGGTACAGGGTATCCCAAAGTCGTCTGCGCCCGACTTTAACGTACGCCATCTTTTTATTCTAATTAATAGTTGACACCTGAAACTTTTTCCTCTTTTCTCTCAGTGTTTGTGTGTATATATGTGTATTGTGTAGCAAAACTTTTGCGCGCTTAATTAACAACAACAATTGCTGACAAAAACCCCACATCCAACATACCCCCTCACTCAATCAACCTGTTTAACTCGCTCATACTTTTTGTCTCTCTCACTGACTCACTCCGCTCTCCCCGTTCTCCCACTGCAGGTAATTCTTATCTCATTTCGCGCATGTAACCTTCGCTCATTTTCGCATTGTTATTGTTGTTATTGCTGTAATTCATTTCATTGTATGCATTGTTGCTGATTGTTAATTGAAAAACAATGTTGTTGTTGGTGTTGTTGCATGTTGCAACAACGCTTTGGCTGCTGCTGCCACTGTTGCGTCTGTGTTACAGCCTCTGCCTGTTGGCTTAATTAATTTTTATAAGGTCATGCCATGGTGCATTTTAATTACTGTGCCGCAACTTGCCTTAAGCGCATTGATTAAGCTTAATCAATGGCCATAAGTAGCTCAGTCCAGAAAGAGTGAAAGAGAGAGAGAGTGAGCTAAAGAGGCTGGGAGGCTGGGAAGAAGGTACTTCGCCTAGGCCCGGTCAATTCCAAGCTGTTGCAACTGGTTGGCAGCTCATTAAAGGCCACAACTGCCAACTTTGGACAAGCAATGCAATTAGCGTAGTTTGCTTCAAAAACTTTCTTACTTTTATATAACCTCATTCTCCTTCCCTCTCTCTTTACTATGGGGTTTAGAAGGGGGCACACTACAAAAACCTATCAATTAAAATATCAAAAGACAAATCAATGCAGCAGCAACTAACAACAATCAGTGTTCAGTTTATCATTCAGTCAATCAGTTAGTCAATCAATGCAACATTTAGCCAAGTTTCAGTAATGAGCCACAGAACCCCAACCCCAACCCCAACCCACAACTTCAAAGTCAATGCAATCAAAAGAAAAGACGCGACTCAAGTTCGAGTTTAAGCCAAGTTAGTTGCATAGTTGGTTTGTTACGCTACAGTTTGGTAGTCAGTCAAGAGAAGAACTATCATTATAAGTTCCTTAGCGTCATAATGGCCAAAACTTTTGCACTCAGCCACTGACTGTCTATGTGTGTATTTGTGTCTGTGTGCCCTATTGTGTATCTGTGTTAGGCACTGTCGCTGCAATTAGCTGTTTTGTCTTTTTCAAACCAACTCCGCACTCCCTGTCCCTTACCACTCATTCAGCACAATAATGATGACGTTTATTCGTTCATTAATTGACTTACATTTTATAAAAGTTTTAATAATGTTTTAATATACTTAGTTTAAATGCTGAAATATTACTTATTATATTTTTTTTATTTTGCTCTATTTATTACAGATTGAGGATGCCATGTTGATGTTTGACAAGCAGACCAATCGGCACAGAGGTAAGTTAAAAATTTTTTTTAAACAATTTGGTCAAATGTCTAAGTTTTTAAATTCGACTTTTGCGTGTTCCTGTATTCCTGTACTTGTTGAAAAATTCTTCTTCTCTTGTTGTATTTTTATTTGCATCTATCTACAGTTGTAGAAATACTATCAGATTACAGATTACAAATACTATGAATTTATCTAAACTAGTACTACGTGTGGTATTTAGTTAAACAAACCCCTCCTTGCAGATGTGCTGAGTAGTGTATGTATCTACATCCATTAGCTGTCAGTATTTGGGATGATCGATAGAATAAGAAATAAGTCAAGCCCTCATGCTAATAAAACACATTAACGCTCTTTCCATTCTTGGTAATCTAATTATCCCAAACATATGCAAATTTACTTTTAGTCCCTACACTGGTCGATTGAACTAAAAATAATAATAATAATAATAATAATAATCATAGCCCCCAACATCCCCTTTGTGGCAACTACATTTATTATTATTAATCCCCATATTATGCATCCAAGACGACTTTCAAGTTGATAAGATGACAAAGGTGCTTATGTTTTTAATGCAATTTAAAAATTGTTTGTTTGTTATTCTTATTAGGCACAAATTCTGGAGTTTCACTTTAAAGTGTAGAAATCAGAACTGGCAAAATTTTTTCCAACTTTTAGGGGGTCTGGATCCGAAAACGCCCCCTTGGATCCGCCACTGATTGTTACATAGAGCACATATTCATTTATTTATTTAAGGGGTACAACAATGTTCAGTTGACCGTACAATATACAAAACTTAAAACATAGATTGGATAAGTACCAATATGTACCACCTTAGTGCGCGGGCTGTACATCCGAATGTATGCCTTATCATAGCCATAACTTTTTTCTTCTCAGATTCTCAATGCGCAGGAGAAGAGCATGTGCCTTTTATGGCACATAAAGTTATGAATTTCACTCTCATTAAGTTCTGTTCTAGGTGTTATGTCTTGGGAGTCACTAAGCTTTCGCAAGTAAATTGTTGTATGGTCTCTTATATTGATAAATTCCAATTTCCTTTTACTACTGTTGTCCTCTTCTCCTCGTGGAGTATAGGGCATCTAATTTCCTAAAATTTAACAAAAATGAATCTTTTTTACTATCTCGGACCTAACTATTTTTGTGTAACTCTCCGTAAACTTTCTCTTCATCCCGGTATAAATGGTACAAAAAGACATTTCCCCTAAATCACAATCTAAGATTATATCCAGAGGTTGTTGTCCCTCTCCTGGAGTAATAGCCACTCCTCCCCTTTTGCCTGGATGTCCTTTTCTAACCCAGGAGCTGCTTTATATCATTTAGTTTTCTAATTTACATAACTAATGCATAATGCAATGTCAAAATGATATTTTTCCCACAAAAATACTAAAATCGCGACTTAAAAAGTTTTGGGTGGGGTTAGAAGGTTGAAAAAAGTCCCTCTTCAATTGAAGAATATGTTAGGGTATCCCACCAATTCCCAACTCTTAGTGTCCAACGCCGTGAAAAGCCTTTTTTACAATTTAATGAAAGTAACTTCTCCCAACACAAACTTTGACCCGCCATTTCCTCTCGTTGCTTGCGGAGATATCCAAAATCTTACTTAGCGCTCACCCATTAACAAAACCCAAAACGGCAGTTGCGTCGTTTATCGAGATAAATCCAATGAATCATAACACAGTACTCATCGATTTTAAAAACTCACCCACACTTTTTTTTTTTTTTTTTTTTTTTTTTTCTCCCTTTTTTTAAAAAAAAAAAAAAAAATTATATATATATATATATATATATATATATATATATATATTCTAGGTTACATAAAAAGTTGAAAACCGATTGACTACGGCTTTCTCATATAGGTATCGTGTATCGGCAACTGTGGCCTACAACTTCCGAAATTCCCAATCGATTTTAATCAAATTTATACTGGATGGATAATGAACAATTAAAGGTCTTTTTTTAATATTCTAACTAGACAAAACTGGGAGCTCGTTTTACAATTTTAACGGGAATTAGGGATTCTCCCAATTCTATTGGTTTTCGAGAAGCAGGCAATACGAAAAGACTTGTCGTCCTACTTATGTTGATATAAAAAGAAGACTAACGAAAAACCAAATTTTAAACGATTCACTTGTCGCAATAGCTCAGAGCATAACGATGGATGCTATTTATCGATTTTAAAGCTTTAATTGAAATAACCGAAACATTTATATTTAAGCTTTAAATGCGTCTTTTAATCGCAGACTAATTAAAAGCCAACAGGAAAAATTCAAAATCATCTCATTAAACTATGCAACATTAATAGAGTTTATAAAACTGTTGATATCAATCTTATAGATATCTTAATTAACACACTTCATGCCATTTTAATTCACTTTGACTAATTGTCAGGTGTAGGCGATCTTATAGTATTTAAAACACCCATTATATGAACGTTTGTAACAAATTAAATCAAATAACAATTTATTTTATAGTTATTACAAGATTCAGTTTGTGTTTAACTGTATCTAAGCCCTATTTAGCTTTTCTTGCTGATTTCTACATGTACACAAATACAACAATAAAACACACACACAGAATTTTTGGCAAAAGGGAAAAATATATAAAATAGTTATACACTTGCTGCTGGTTTCCTGCCTTTAACGATGCACGACATGGGCGGAAGTGTGTGCGAACATACGCCATTTGCAATGTGTATAAATGTGGGCGAGATTGCGAGTGTGTATGTGTGGGTAAAGGTATGAGCAGCTAATACAGTTTTAAAACGTTAGCTGCTTGGTTGCTCTTAAAATGGCTAGCTAACGGATATAGACCCCAAAAAAAAAAGATTACCTTGCTGGCTGTTGCAATGCAACCGGATATAAGGACCCCACATACAGATCTCTCATACACATATATAGGTAGATATGTACAATTGGGTAGCTGGCACTGCTGCAAAGAAAGGCTTAAATCTCTAGCGCACATCCGTTGGCCATTCAAGCTGTAGCTACCAAGCTGACAAGCTGCGCACGAGTGCCCCAAGTTACCCCAGGCTACCCCAGTTGGCCCCGTTTAAAGTACGATGGCTGCTGCTTGTCAATTTCGCTTATTAAAGTTTTAAATGACGCGCCGAATTTCACATTGCGTGTGCACCTGCCATATGCCCCAGTGCTGCATGCTACATGGCAAGACCGGGGCCAAGCCGCATTGACATCTGACATCGCAACCTGAGACACGGCACATTAAGATTGATGGCCACACATTTTGCAGTCTGACCGAGACACAGACACACATGCGCATGCACAGAGGCACTCATGCGGGCTCTAACAATGTTGCCAATGTCCAAAAGTAATTAGGTTCTGCTATAGCATATATGCCATGTAGGTGTACAACAGGCTCCAGCGTATCCGTACTAAACTCAAATGCATCAATAGTCGCTGCCCAGCAGAGTCATATTGGAGGGAATTTGGTTGGTAGCAACCAATCCGCAGTTGCATCTTTGGCTTTAACAGCACAGCGCAAATATACACGAACAAGGACACGCTGCTGCACTTTGCGCTGTTCGGGGAGTTGGACCAAAGTATGGAAGGAGTCGGATATAAAGAGAAGTGCGGGGGGCCATTGGCATGACGGCCCATTGTTAACATTGCGCCAAATTACGCACACGGGAATAAGGAAAAACATGATTTTTGGTTGTGGCAATAAAAAATTGTAGCATACTTTTGAGATAAGCAGGGCGCACAACGACTCGAAAGAGCGCGCCACAGAAAAAAAACAGATCAAAATAAAAAAAAACCATTTCGCTTAATTGGACACAGGAGGAGGCCTCTGCAAATGCAGTTATGTATATAAATGGCAATAAAAACAAAAAAATGAGTTTAACTTTAAAACGGCCCAAATTGGCAAAAATTTTACATTTCCTATTAAAATGTATTGTGCGAAAAACTGAAGCCCTATATGAAAGAACTGATTGGACCCTATCAGTGTGGTTTCAGGCCTGGAAAGTCTACGATAGACCAGATAGTTACATTGCGACAAATTCTGGAGAAGACTCGTGAAAAGCAAATCGACACACACCACCCATTCGTCGATTTCAAAGCTGCTTTTGACACGCCTGATGGAGAGAAGTTTTTCGTCGCCATGTCTGAGTTTGGTATCCCTGCAAAGCTAGTTCGGCTTTGCATGATGACGTTGAGTAACTCCTGCAGTTCCGTCTTGATAGGAAAAGACCTCTCCGAACCATTTGATACCAAACGAGGTTTCAGGCAGGGTGATACACTATCATGCGACTTTTTCAATTTACTACTGGAAGTTATCCTGCGACGTGCCGATGTGAACAGGTCAGGCAGTATCTTTTATAAGAGTGTCATGCTGCTGGCGTATGCCGACGACATTGACATTATTGGCACTAACATACATGCAGTAAGCGGAGCCATCTCTAAAATTGAAAAAGAGTCGAAAAACATGGGTCTGGCTGTAAATCTGGACATGACGAAATACCTGCTATCTACAAGTAAGGAAACGACGCCACGGGGAATAGATAGCTACAACTTCGAAGTTGTAAAGGATTTCGTGTACTTGGGCACCAGTATTAGCGACACAAAAAATGACGTCAGCATGGAAATACGTCGACGGATTAATCTAGCTAACCGGTGTTACTTTGGGCTTAGTAAGGAACTCAAGAGTAAAGCCCTCTCTCGGCATACGAAAATAACCCTCTACAAATCCCTCATCATACCCGTGCTTCTCTACGGCGCTGAAGCATGGACATTGTCTTCATCCGATAAGGCGATTTTAGGGGCTTTCCAGAGAAAAATCCTCCGACGTATCCTTGGACCGATAAATGTGGAAGGTGATTTTCGTATTCGAATGAACCACGAGCTGAATGAGCTATACGGCGACACTGATTTAGTTCGGCGCATACAGCTACAACGTCTGCGCTGGCTAGGTCATGTTACACGAATGGATGAAAATGCTCCAGCCAAGAAGGTATTCGAGCGGAAATCACTGGAAGGTCGACGACGACAGGGACGACCGCCTCTGCGATGGGAAGATCAGGCAACGGAGGATCTTCGTAGCCTTGGGATTGCCAATTGGCGCCAGCAAGCACAGGACAGAAACTGCTGGCGTAGGATAATTTCTGCGGCCAAGACCGAAAACCGGTTGTAATGGCCAAATTAGTAGTAGTAGTAGTATTAAAACTCAGGTGTAACAACTCTCACAAATTGTATTCCAAAGAAAAGAAATAGATTAAGATTTGTTCCTTTATCTATTATCTTTTTTTGTTGAGTTTTCAGTGATACCTTTCTTAAGTCACCTGAATACTTTAAAAATCGGTTCATTGATATATAATTAAAGTGAAGCTTTAGATTTTTCGAAACTGATCCTAACACTCGAAAAGGGTCAAGTTTTTCATATCTTTAGTTAGTTAGTTGTCTTATAGTGCATACCCATAATAGCGCATAATTCCCCAAATAGAAGTAATGTGATAGAAACCCTGAAAAATACAAAACATTCGAGTGAACGGAAAAGTTTAAGAAAATATTCCAAAAAATTATGGCGTTAATAACGAAAATAATATAAAGGAATCGCTAAATATTCGTCAAATGCAAGGAAATGCTAAGGAATAGAAAACTGAACAAAAATATACGTGATCTGTATATACCAAAATATTCTTTGCAGTATGTTCTTAACTATGTACTTACACGTTTTGCTTTAATTTGCCCATGCCATTACATTCCTTGATTTATGGGAAATTTTCGGACTTAGTCAAGCTACCTTGCTTAATGTGTGGCTCGTCAAAAAAATAAATTCAAAAGCTTTTGTAGGCTGAATTAAAAGGCAAATACTTGCGAAACCATAATCGTTGATTAAAAGCTGAGCTGAATCGAGAGGACCCAAATGTCACGCTGTAAGAAAAAAGACTTCACATGCGGTATGGTAGAGTAGCCAACCAATCACCCTACTAAGCGGAGCCAAATACCTTGAGGTAGCTATAGATAGGCAGCTAACATTGAGAGCTTCTCAATAAACGTAGCCTTACTTGTAAAATAGCGCCCTATTACGCAATAGAGCGATCCACCTGGATGGGGCACCCTATGAAGGTACGCTATCGCCAGGCTGGCGGAAAAATCTACTAAATGACCATCAGATCTGAAGGCATAAAAGAAGAACCGCCAAAAAAATAATAATAATAAATATAGGAGACAAAATTGGCAATAAAATTGGCTTACTGACCTGTTATGTTTAAATACAAACACACAATTTTTTTTTTAATTTCGAGGATGAAAAAAACTAAAAAAAAATTACATATACGCAATGTAGCCTTATATGATATGGTGATAAAATTAGGCGAGGGCAGATCAATCAAAAATGGTTGTTGTTCTATCATGTTATAAACCCACCAAAACTTTATTTCAACAATTTAACCAATTTGCACTCGATAAATAATGGTCACTTTTGTGGTCCACCAATTTTAAGCATGTACAAGCATTTCTCGACTTTTTTCAAAAATCTTTGTTGCTTTTCTTTCGAAAATTGTCCATCATAAATTAAAACCTACATATAATCGTTGAAAAATCATTCAATATCATACTTTCAGATTTATATAAACGTTTTTAAAATAGGTCAAAGAAAATTCAAAGTTGTTTTTGCCGCAATAATTAATATCTTTACGAAGAACAAGGTTTCAGCAATTTTGGGATATTTTAAAACATATCTCTATTAAAAATGCAAAGCTAAGGACTCGTCTAATTACAGCGGTTTTTGTTGTTGCACTTTTAGTTTTGATATTGACATGTAGTTATAAATGCCATTTTGCAAAATTATAATTGCGTACTTCTTAAATAATACACCCGTGAATACTTAATGCAGACGATATACACATATACAAAATACATACATATGTATAATAAAATATGCATTGGGCTGGCTATTGTAGGCGACCAACTGCCCAACTTCACAGTCAAGAACTGCTAAACAATTCAAGACCCAAGCCAAGAAGAGCACAACAATAACAACAACAACAACAACCGTCAATGGCCCTGGTGCTTGCTCAGAGTCAATAGAAAATGTGTGTCGTTAATCAAAGGGTATTAGTTGTAGATGTACGCCTAGAATGCCAGGACAGCAAGGGTAAGCCCGGGAACTTGGTAACCGTAACTGTGATGGCGACTTTTTTTTGTACAGTTGGACATTGTGCGACCTTTTGCCACGAAAACCCATACCCTTACAAATAATACTGCCTTGACTGCTGCTGCTCCTGCTCTTGCTCCTGCTGCTATGGCCTGGCCTACACTGGCACTTGCGATATGCCTGTAATTGCATTTTATCGATCCGAGCAGCTCCTAGTAAGTAAGTATGTTTGTTTGAAGCTACGTGGCAATTGGAACTTCGGAGCAGCAAAAGATGTAGAAACATAATTGCACGGATTAGCCGACTTCATTATACTCTTTCCTCATGGCGACTTTAACTTACTTAAGAAAACCTTTTTCTTTTTATCTTTACAATATTTTAACTAATTTTGGCGTAAGTTGAATACATTTAATCAATCTTCAAAAGCATTATTCCAAAAATTTGCGACTTTGTTTCAATCATTTTGGCTCAAGGCGAAATGAATATTGCGATATAGTATTTAAAGCGAGCGAATGAAGACACAATCCATAGAAAGAGCGTAAGAAAGAAAAGAACTTTTTCTCCTTCGCCCGCAAGCGCACCCTTGTCACTTTGTGAGTCAAATTAGTTCTCTCCGATCGTTTTGAATGCTTGAGAGTCAAGGCAATGCACCGTGGTTGAAAATCCCAATTTGCTGGCGTAAATTGTACTTCTTCTTTTTTCTGTCCAATTTATCGAATTATTGCTGTAGCTACGCTAAAAGCAAAATGTCGACGGATTAGTGTCTATTGTTACTGAGCTTTCGAGGAAGTACAAGCTTGGCATTTCTTATATAACGTTATTTCCGTTTAAAAAAATAAATTTGGAAATATGTGTGAAAATTTGATTTTATGTTTGGTGGAGCATACTTTTAAATGGACGGGAGATGACGGATAGCTATCATCGTTGCGATAAACAGGGGGCTAACATCCCTAGCTTAGCTTAGCAAACAAAAATTTGTTTTTGAAACGGATTGTTGTTCTCGTCGAAATGAACAGAAATCTTCGTTTATTTAATGTGTTGTACATATTTATGAATATTACAAAATAATGCATGTATGTACAATAAATAAAAATTGAAAAATTTTTGCATTTCATTAGAATTAGTTTATTGCATTTGACTGCTCAAACATGAATTCGTTTAACCTTGAGCCATCTCTGGAAAAATTAATCAAAACTGCAATTCGTTTCGTTACTTCATCATACTAAGTTATGTGAATATAAATTATTGTAAATATCAACATTCGCGTATTATCTTTATTAATTCCATATGTTTATGAGTGACATTAAAGATCAATGTCTGCATCTAGGTTTGAGAGCATCCACCAAAAAAATTAATTAAAATGTATTATAGTATTCTCCAACCTTGGTTGCTACTCGTCTATAAGGACTGTCCTCATACATACACTTGGGCGAACCTAATATGCCCCTTTACTCTTTGAGTAACGGGTATAAAAATATAAAGTATGACTTGAACGACGCAGCTGTAAAATAGAAAGTAAAAGAGCAAAAGACGTCGCAGCCGGCGGCGACGATGACGCCGACGTTGCTCGATTGCGCTGACCAGTTCTATACGGCTGCAAGTTTGTTACTCATTCATAAATCATGGGTTCTTGGACAGATACACGTACATAGACACTACCTACTGGAACACATAAGCCTGGTCACTAAAATTGCAGCGACGTTTATTTTTTTATTTTATGCTGGCCTAGAAGCCAGCTGCAGCCAGCTTTGGGACACAGTTGGACAAACGAGCCATGTAAGCCAAAATGAGCGTACTTTTAAAAACTATATGAATATGCCATAAAACAATATATAGAGAGATGACAACAGCAGTAACAACAAAAATAACAATAATACTAACAAGCAAAAAGTCATAACCAGAGAGCGGGAGAGAGTGAGAAAGAGTGGTGGTAGTGGGACAGAGGAGGCAACTGCAAACCCAATATAAGCGGAGAGTGCCCAAAAAAGTATGCTATGAATTTCATTTGGCAAGCCAAGGACACGCTTCTAGCAGTGCACAGTGGTTGCACTTATATAATTTCGCGGCCAAATGAAAAACTTTGTTTAAAAAAAGCCCATGTTATCATTCTTCGTAAACTTTTCTTAGAATTTCTTAATTATAAGAAATCAGAAGTTCATAAATTTATAGTTAAATGTTTGCTAAAACACATAAATTTTTAAGAAGTAATATGTTTTTTCCAGGTCTAGACAGTTTCCCAAAAGAACTCTTTAAACGAAAGCAGACTGTTGATATTATTTTTAATCGAAGTTCTGTTTGATTTTTGTTCGCCTCAAAAATTGGGTTATTTCTTTTAGGACTCATTTTGTCTCATTTTAAGCTTAAACTACAGTACAGTAGAATAGTATCAAATATTGCATAAAACAAAATTTTTGTAAATCCAAATTATGCATTTAGTGGTCAGGCTTCATTCTTAAGGATCTTCTTCTAATTCATTTCCCATAATGTTGATTTCTGAAGTTTTTACAAATCAAAGCGTTTCAAGCTATTCGCACATGATGTGAAAAATCGAAATGAAGTTTTAAGCAAAAATCTATTAAAACTCTTTCGATTTCCGATTTTTTAAGAAAGCAATAAAATTGGTTAAGCAGCTATTTTCCTCACTTTCACTAAAACTTTGAGAAAATGAATTGAAATTTTATTGCAAGTATAATTTCTATTGGTGTATTTACTTGTTGAAAAATAAATGAAGACAGTTCAAAATCGTTTTGAAATGTTATTTTATATTGTACGCTTATTCTTCTACAGGTGAGATACTTTTGACTGGGACCACTGTGCAGTAACTGAACTAAAACGTGGTGCTCCGGCAAACAGTTGGCGGCGCCATCAGCTACTAATATTAAAATTGAAAATTTTGTAATTTTTCTTCTCGTATTTTCTTTTTTTGGCAAGCCAAAATTCAGTACCATGTAACCTAGCACAGTCATAACAGCTGCCGTGGGTGTCTCATCCATTTATATATATGCGAGTACATACATATATATCTTTATATATTATGTAATGTAATGTATAGGCATATACTATACGTGATTGTTGTGGCTCTTGGCCTAGGCTCAGCTCTTGGGCAATAACATGCATGAGTGTGCAATTTTTGCACTTGCCACACTACTAACCATCCACATATAAGAGTAGTCAACTTCGTCCTGCGGGAAATTTTCGACAGGTAAAAATTGCTCCTGCAGTGAGCAACAAAATTAAATACAAGTACAATAGAGCAGCTTGGCCAAGGATTGCCAAGCATTTTTCATGCTGCCAGGGCACATTTGTAACTATGAGATACATTTTTGATTGAGTTTGCCGCTAGCAAAAATTTGTTAGCCTTGCACTTTTTGTTTCCCCAAACATTGCTGGCTAATTTGGTCTAAGCCCAGCCAGTGATTTATTAGCCAGTGGGAGTTTCGGGCTCCAACAGTTTCAAAACTCGGATAAAATGCAACTTTTGCAGCATTCGCTAATTTCATATAATACAAATACAAGTGAGTGGCAGTGCCACAGCGCCGCTGTGCCACAGTACCACGATGTTATGTGACTATGCCTGTCATTGTCTCAAGACAAGAGCAAATAAACTACAAGTAGACCAGCACCAAGAAACCCGCCCAAAACAAAGTCCTGCTCCGACACAAATGTCGCTAATAAGGCACATCGCCCAACTGTTTGTTTGCTCACTTACGTTCGCACTTGTTTCTACTAATTTGCCGGATCCGCTGCTGCCAGGCACCCGTATCCTAATCCAGCACCCACAAAAAGCAAACACAAAGCAATGTCTAAGGTGCGAGAGCTGAGGCTGCCATCATCAGGACGCTACAGGTGTCCGCACTTGCCCCTGCTAATTGCGCAACCATTTGGCTGTTGCTGTAGCTGCTGCCACGTGAAATCTCAGAGCATTGTGTTAATTGAAAACCAAATGGTTACCCTGCGATAAGACTGGAACACAAGCCATTTGCAGAACCTTTATTATGCGCGGTAGGCACTAAAAAGTGCTATTGAAAAGAAACAGCCAGGAACCACCAACCAATCGTACACTAATTATGGACATGTCGATTAAAATTTTGCAATAAATAAATATGAATCTAATTGAATTCTTTTAGTAATCCGCCTCTCGAAGACCAAAAGTTAATTTGAAAATAGTTTGTCTTATGCCTAGGGTTAGATATTTTAATTCCGCTTTTCCTTAACAGAACTTATATTTCAAAAATTTTGTTTGCTTTTCGTGCACTTGCCGTACGCGTTTGGATCTAAAATTTCGCGACTAATTTTGGTATATGAAGATTTTTCTATTACGGTAACACGACGACGGCATATGAAAGTAAAAGTAAAAAAAAAGTTCGGTTTGTCTAAGTCGCACTAATAAAACCTAGTCAACATTAAAAGCACGAGCGATAAAATCTCTCAGAACTCTCTACCAAAGAATTTTGCTGACCTAATGCAAACCAGACTCTTAAAGAGTTGCTCATTCGTCTAGTCAACGTAAACCTTTATTGGTATTTGCCACTTTTAGAGTCGACTCTTAAAGTTTCGTTGCTAAAATCGCAATTTAATTTAGTCTAGAATGGCTGCACTTAAGCCAATGTTTGACCGGCCCATTTTAGAGAGACCCATTTAAGGATCCGACTGAGTTAGTGGCGACTATTGAGGTCAGGCTGTATTTGACACTTGAGTAAATAATTTATAGTACACACAACATTTTTTACGGCAGCTTTTAAGCTTTTCTCTAGTAGTTGAACTTTTATTTTTATGCATTTTAAGACTTGTATAAATTTTAACTTTTATTTCTTGTGTGCTCTTTTCTTCTTATTTGCAGGTTTTGGCTTTGTTACATTTCAGAGCGAAGATGTGGTAGACAAAGTTTGTGAAATTCATTTCCACGAGATAAACAACAAAATGGTAAGTCCTTTCAAAAACAGCCCAGTCGTGATATCCTGACTGTGCTATATCCTGTAAGCCCCTAAAATTCGATTTTTGATTATTTAATTGTTTATTTGTTAATTTTTATTTTTAATTTTCAAATCTCTTAGCCCAACTAATTTTATTCTTCGGCCTGTTTATTTCAATCGTAAGATTGTGGGGTCTTTGCGACTACAGAATATAGAAGGCCTATTAGCTAGACAAGAAGTTCTAACGTATAAAAAACTATATCTGATAATTACAGGTCGAGTGTAAGAAGGCGCAGCCAAAGGAGGTTATGCTGCCGGCAAATTTGGCCAAAACTCGTGCAGCCGGCCGCTCTGCTTACGGTGAGTTGGTAGTCTGGGGCGGTCATACCAATGCAGGCGCTGCAGCCGCCGCTGGCGTCGGCGTTGGCGTTGGCACTGTCGGTGGCCTGCTGCCAAGTAGTTTAGGTAGCTCACATGTGGCCGCGGGTCTTGGTGCGGCTCTGGCCGCCCAACAACAACAGCAGCAACATCAACAACAACAACAGCAACAACAACACACACATCATCATCATCATCATCAGTTGCTGAGCGCAGCCGCTGCTGCCCAAACGCTCAATAGTCATGCAGCTTCGCTGCGTTATACACCATATCCGCTGCCAACGCACATTTCTGCTGCTGCAGTAGCCGCTGCCGCCGCGGCCGCTAATCAGCAACAGCAGCATCAGGTGCAACAACAACAGCAACAGCAGGCGGTAGCCGTCGCTCAGCAGCAGCAGCAACAGTCGCTCGCTCATGCTGTGGCCGCCGCAGCAGGCGCTGCTCCAGCACTCCTTCCGCTGGCCAGCCCAGCCGCTGCCACCGCTCCTTCCCTGCTGCAATATGCAGCGAATTCGCAAAACAATGCCGTGGCTGCGGCAGCGAATTCTCTCTATGCCGATGCAGCGGCCATGGTTGGTTACAAACGTCTCTTGGCGGCGGCCGCTGTCAGCAATCAGTTGCGTGCGCCTCCCAATGCCCTAGGAGCATTGACGGCAGCGCCGTCAGCAGCGCAACAGGCGCAGCTGCGTCATGGCAATGCTGCAGCTGCCTTGGCCGCGCACTATCCATTGAGCGAGTTGCTCTCTATTCAGGGTCTGGAAATGCCAGGCGCAGCTACGGCAGCGGCCACTCTCTATCAGCTCCCTGGCATATGACCACGTCCACAGTAAAGCACCTACACATGCACTCACACACTCACATACACATCTTAGAAGTTTGCACGACTGCACTCAAAACGAATTTTAGGTATATTCATTAATATGTGTATTTGATATGGCTTTTGTAATACAACGCAAAGAGAGCGAATTAAATTGAGTGATTCATAGAAAATACTCATAGTACATTCAGACTCAAAACGAATGAGTGAATTCGCTAAGTCTGATTCGATTGAATGAGTATTTGCTAAGAATGTTCAAAAAAGTCAACATACCAAAAAAACTTCGGTGATTAAGCAGTAGTACCCGGTATTGTAATATCCTGATAAACCTATTCGAGTCAATAATGTTTTTCGGTCAAAAGTATTTCGTGGGAAAGAGCGAACAAAAAAAAACAGATGATAGCAATAGTTTGCAATCTCCTAATTTGGTTTATGCAAATAAATCTAGAGAAGATCTGTGTACACGCAGTAGTAACTACCATCATCTCATTCCTTGTCACTAGCTCTTGCACGCAGGAGACTTGCTCAAGAAGACACGTGACCAACTGCTGCTGTGAGACAAAAGATGATAGCAGCCTAAACAAGCTAACATGGAAAGATGTTTACGTCACTACACCAAGCACACTAATACTGTTGCACTTTTTGAAGTTCTCCCGTAGACAAATCGGCACTAAGACAAGCCCGAGGTCCGCTAAATAGGGTAGCGTTATTCTTTTGGGAGAATAAGAAAACGCGAGAGAGACCAACAAAAACGCGATCGCGCCTACACAAAGTACAATTGATATCAAGTATAGTGAATATTTTCTCTCATTCATCGCTCTCAAATAGGTTTTTGAACAAATAAACTCATTGCGTTTCGGTTGTCATGTGTATGACACTGTTATTTGCTCAATACTCTCTTTAGCGTGTATTTGGTATTGAAAAGTGTGTGCAATATTCGTTACTACTAAATTTGTCGGAATATTTTGAGTGTATTCGTCCACACCTCTTTCACACACATACATATATACTACTATACTTATATACACTGCATTCCGTCTCAAAGTCCAAAGCAGCAACTATTTAAGTCATGTTATAATCATTAATTACTCTTAGCCATGTAATTTATTGATGTGTACTTGTGTTTGTTTAAGCAAAGCAATC
Source organism: Chymomyza costata (assembly GCA_018150985.1). NCBI lineage: Eukaryota > Metazoa > Arthropoda > Insecta > Diptera > Drosophilidae > Chymomyza > Chymomyza costata. Next base: position 109,530 of record JAECWU010000668.1, on the reverse strand, counting down.
CAAAGTATACAACACGGCGTATGCGTTATGCTTATACTTACTTATAATTAGCAGCGTCTAGCGTCTAAGCTTATGTTAAACTTAACTCAATGATTAATTAATAATAATATAAAACCTTAGGTTAAGCGCAGGCAAATAGAGCTGCTTAGCTGTTTTTTTTTAGCGGACGACGTTTACGCAGTTTTGCTTTTATTGGTTTATCGTGCAATCGATAAAATATTGTTATGAATATATTGCGAGCATATGTCGGATGCAGAGTTTTGTAGACTTTTGCGTAATTTTACAAAATTTTATGTTGTCAATGCAATTTCTAATAATAAAATATTAGAAGACAATTGTTGTCTGTTTAAAAGCCAAACAGAATTTGATTAATTACTTAATTACAAGATGAAATCAACATAATTATTTTTAACCTTCTTCATCTTACACTTTAAATGCCAGTAACTCTTTAATTGCAACATTTTACAATTAAATACACGATTTCTTGATGCAAAGTCTAAAATACACATACAGATGACATTTCACTTATGAACAACAAGCTAACAAAGTCCGGTATTTGCTAAATGTATAGAATTTAACAAATAAAATTAAATACATTTAACGCTTCATGTACGATTTATGCTAATGCAATTGAAGATGATAGCTTTCAATTGTTTTTACCCCTGCCCTTGCAGCGTCTTCTCATGCAAACATATGAGACATACAAGAACATAAATTTTTAACTCAAAAACGATTACATAAAAGTACTCGAAACTCATCATCTTTGCTATAAAATACAGTTTAAGCCAAATTCAGGCAACATTGCGTAAATAATGTCAACTTACTACATTCTACAAGTACATTGAGTACTTAGACTTAGCCATGACGAAAGTCTAGCAAAACTTTTTGTTAATAAGTCAATCATTACAAGTAACATGCGAGTAAGTCCTAGACGAAATACTTAAAATTTAAACTAAATAATAATAGAACTTAAGCATTCCAAATTAAGTAATTGTGTATAAAAATGTATGTGGAGCTAATCGTTCCAATGTCGCTCATTAACGAAACGATAACTAGAACTAATGGTGAAAGAATATCTAAATGCATATATATCAATATAGCCATGCTAATAATGCTACACTTAGGTTAATCATTTATGTCTGATATGGATTCTTGTATGATACCCTAACACTTGAATTTTTGTTCTATAAATACTTAAATTTCTTTCTCTATGCATAGCTTTAATATATTAATTCAAATGAATTTTCGTAGACCCAAAACAATTTAGAAAATGTATTAAAGAAACTAGCATTTAAGTTATGTGAAAATCCTGGAAAAATTAAGTAGGAAAACCAGTATTGAAAAACAAAAACAAAAAAATACTTAGTATGATGATAAGATTTGGCTTTGTTTTAGAACCAGCTCAGAGGTACTTCTAGAGACCATGACTCTATGTTTGTTCAACTACTTACTTGTTAACTCATAGACTTAAACTAAACATGAACTTAGCTATTATTGATTAACTTCCACACATACTCTTAAATACATAAACATTAACATAATTACATGATGTCATATAAAAAGCGTACTAAGCGCTATATTTTTAGCTTGTACTATTTAATAATATGTACTTTACATATTTATATATATATATACCGTATGGTAGTCCTAAGTACGCATTAAATACTTAATTCCGTAGCATCAAGGAACTCAAGTAACAAGCAAGCCAAGACACTCAACGCTTTGATGATGCCAAAGATGAACGAATGAATATTTGAAATAAACCCAAAATGAAGCACGGCAGCCATATTGAATGAACATCGCACATTGAGATGTTTATAGAAAAGAAAAAAAATTATTACCAAATTATGAAATTTAATTTGTCTCCCATTAGCTAACTAAGGTTTTATATAATTTATTTGTTTTTAAATCCAAAATTTATTTATAGCATTAATTTGTAGTGTTTAGTCATTTAGTTGGCTGTGTGTACACACTTTTTTATTTGACTTTACAACACTTAGTTGCCCTTAGCCAGTGTTTGTTCAGTGCGTGTGTGTGTGCCAATAGCCTAAAAGTATGTAATGAATATTATTTATTACAATGTACAATGGCTCACTAACCAACACACTAAACAAACACAAAAATTTATTAGCTTTTATTTACAAGCCATATATTAATTAGGATTTTAATGTGTATTAGCTAACATTAAAAAAAACACACACACACACAACATACAATTAATAGCTAATAATGTCTACTAATAAGTGTTTAGTCTTGTGTCATATACATATTTATATATATTAATTAATATTATATACTACAATTCGTAACAGACATGTGTAACTTTCTATAGCTCAAAAATCAAGGCTGTTAACGCAAAATGCCATTAACTTGTTAGTTATATACTTATATACTGCATATATACTATATCTAGTTGTGCAACAAATGACAACAACAAAAAATAATGTTGCATTTGTTTAGACGCAAAATTATAAAATTAGTTTCATATAAACTTTGTCAATGTTTAAAAACAATAATCAATAGTCAGGCAGTTGATAATATTTCTAGTAAAAATATGACCAACTGTTCTGTTAGTTCTAGAGTAACACACAAATTGTACTAAGTACATACATACAAACATACACACACGCACACAAACATACACAAATGATATACTAAAATCTTATATATAGAGTAAAAAAACTTCTTTCATACTTTTATTAGCGCAGAATTTAATAATTTTGACTCTTAATTAGCTTCGATAAAAATGAAAAATTCCCTTATGAATGTTTGTAATTATTGTTAATGTTATCTTTTTTTCTTTTCGTGCTCTCTCTTTGACTTTCATGCCACATCTTTAGATAACATCATGTGGGGTCTGGGGACATTGCCTGAAGGTAAGTTAATATGAGAATTTTATTTGCTCAACTAAAGTGATTTTTAACTAACAGGCAATTATCAAAAATATTTTAATTCAACATTGCACAGTGGTTGATAATGCCGATTTGCTGGCATCAATTCGAAAAGTCAACTCTAAACGCTGTCATTTCGAAATATTTTTTTTTGTAAGATAATTTTTTTTATTATTTTAAAATGCTTCTATAGAAAATTTCAAATTTAACTAATTTCGAGTAACACTTGAAAAAATTAACAACCCTAGGACCCAAAAAATCTTAAAAATTAAATAAAGTGAATTTTGTATCATGAACTATCGTTTATGCAATCATAAACTTATGTTTAAGTGCAATCGATGTACATACAATATCTGCATAAGTTATCGATAACACTTAATTTTGTATTAAAATATATTTTATAGTTATTTAAACCAACTATAGCAAATAGAAAGCCCTGGCTTCCAGGGCCTTTAGCTAACTAAGGCTGAAAATGTAATATTCAGTTGTAATTAATTGCTCTTGTTCTAAAATTAGTTTAATACTATTTATGCTTTTTAATTCGAAATTAAATGGTAAAGTTTGCATTTTTTAATGTTAAAATATATGCTTAAATTCAGAAATGTATTTTTTAGAATACAAACGAGCCACATATTTAGTATGAATAATAACACAGATTAACATGGCATGAAAAAAATAAGTATTTCATGTGGCAACCTTTTGCAGTCACCACAGCTTGAATGTGACGAGGCATCTCTAGGTTGTGTTTCCAAGCTGCAGTAAGGATCTTTATTGACTCTTGCTCGGTTGTAGAGGTTTCACCCTACCTTCAGATTAAAAAAAACTCCAGACGTTCTCGATAGGGTTTATGTCAGGTGGATTTTTAGGCTAGTCGCGAGTATCCCTTTTTTTTTAAATAAAAATTGTATAGTCCTCCATCATGCAAAAAAATACGCTTTTCTGGTTTCGTGAACCATTTTTTCATTTGATAGAACAGCTTTGTTTCCAAAACTTTATAATAAAGCAAGAACCATATCAAAAAACTGATTTGCAGCATGGGACTGCCAAGCACAAGTAAACTCATACAAGATCCTTGCTTTCTCAAAGAGGCTGGCAGATCACACTGAAAATGAAGATCAAGCTTTCATTTCGGGTTTTAATGACAGGTTTTTTTTACTACTATATTAAAGTGCGTTTGTATATTTTAAGAATGAATTATATTTTGCCATTTCGTGATACAGTATCACGATATTATTTGTTGCCAGTAAAGCAATGTTTGTATTATATTCATATATCTATAGAAAAAAGTTAATAATAGACTTATAAAAGTTTTACAAAAGGAATTCCCAGGTATGTCGACAAATAAATTCTCTTTGGAACAATGAAAGCAATCTAGAGTCGAACGTCCACAGCAGACTTAATAATTGGACACGCTAGAATTCACCAAAAGAACCTAACCTAGAAATTTTTACAAAGTACCACTTTTTATGTAGAAATTTTACATATTGATGCGCTAGAACCACTTTATTTGACTTGTAGACTCATGTGAGCCTAATAAACAAGTTAGTAGTAAACTTTGAGGTGCTACTATATTTGCACACCTAAAAAGATTTTTATATTTTAGTTTTCATGTGTATACATACCGATTTGGTGACAGTAACTTATTCGCAAAAAGTCTTAAAATGGTTGATTTTTGTGCAATTAGTAGGGGGAGGGAGTCTATCATGACTTTCACTTTTGCTTACCGATTCGATTTAATTTTATTTTAAAATCTTCAGAAAAAAATTTCATACTTTTCCGCTAGTTTCATTTAGGCTATCACTTTAATTGAGTTAACGCCAATTAAAAAACAAATAACACTTAAAGTATTTATCTATTCACTGACCTATGTACTTTGTCTGCCCCCTTGCAGGTTTTCCGGCTGCCGCCTATGCTGCATATGCAGCTGGTCGCGGTTACTCGGGCTATCCCAGCTTCGGACTACCCTATCCAACTGGTAAGTAATCAACCTATATCCATATTTGTCATCTAGTATATACACGTACAATGTACATTGTATCTTGTTGAACGCCCTTAATATGTATGTGAGTGAGAGTGTGTGTATTCAATCAAACATAATCATAGTCGAACAAGTTTTTGTGACTAAAACGACAATAGAATTAATTAAGGATTACAATTTCTGTTTATTGATATGACGAATGGTATTCAATTGATTTCAAAATTCTCATTAACTAATACTTAACGGAAATCTGTTCTAATAAGTTGACTCAATGCTTATATGTTGTACTGGGCTTATCAATTTGGTATTGTCTGCAAAAAATATATATGCGTTTATTTGTCTACTTCCTTCCATTTCATTTTCGTTTCTTTTTTTTCTGTTTTTCTTTTTATTTATTTATTATTTTTTTATTATTTATAAAACAGCTGGTGTAATGGGCGTAATGCCGGAGAATCGTATACTCATCGGTGATTATATGGTAGCGCCAACGACCTCCTCAGCCTAGCAGCAACATTAATAAATACTTTAAATCAATTTTAAGCATAATTAAGTATTAATTGAAGCAACACAAATGTCGCGTTAAATTTTGTAATAAATTTATTTTATTTAATTTTCCAATAAAACACAATTTTTTCATTTGTTGTTTACGTTCGTCATATCAAAACATAAATAGCAATCGAATTTAAACACCTAGAAAAGTTTTCATAAAGATTTCGGTTTTTTCGCTTTACACCAAATTTGTGAAGGATTTGTAGAAAAAATTCCGCTATACATATATATGTAACAGAATATTTAAAGACAATCCTGAAAGTCTTGAAAGTTGGTTCAGTTTTTCCGTTTTAATTAGAACTATATAATTTTACGATGTTTCGAAAGTAAATAGTCTGGGCTTGGGAATTTTTTGCTGTAGGCATTCTGGATAAGATTAAAAGTAATAGAAATAATCTAGTTTTGTTATCAGATGAAAAAAAAGATTCCAGATCCAATAAAGTAAATATTTACTGATTACCATTAGTAGCCGAGTCGATGCAACCTTGTCTGTCTTTTCGTGAGTCCGTATGAACAAATGGATATAGAGACAATAAAAGCTAGGGAACCAGAAAGTTGCTAAGATATCTAGTTTCCTAGCTCTTCTTGTCTCTTATATCTGATACCCATCCAGCAAAGCCGATAAATCGAATCCATTATTGGAAACAGCTCGGATCCATACAGCAATCACACTACAATCAATCGATAATCATATCATGCTAGGCTTAGAAATTGTATTAAGTACCTACAAATGATTTTGGAAAAAAAAAGAAAGCCACAAGTTAACCCCACGAATATTACTTTCTCATTTACGCTGCTTGAATTTTTAATTTAATTTCATTTTCATTTGCACTACAATACAAATAATATCACACCCATACACACCTAATATTGTTAGTTGCAAAAAAAAACAATATATGTATTATATACATTATGTAATCAAGTCTTAAATTTAAACTGTGTGTGTCGTTTGCTGTGTCTCTATCTCTCTCTTTCTATCTATCTTTTTCTATATATATTTATGTATGTATGGAATCTATCTTGTATCTTATATGGTTTTGTAGGCTTAACAATTTGTGGCATCGGTAGAAGCTACAATACCTGTACCACAAACGCAGGCCGCAGCAGAGCCGCTGTCGCTGCTGGCGGCGGTGGCGGCGGCGTTGGTGGTGGTGGTGGCTGTGGTGGTGGTGGTTCTGGTGGCGGTGGCGGTCAGCCCCAGTCGGGATATCAACATCAGGCGTTAACACTGCCGCTGGCCACGGCGCTGACAGCGCGGACAGCGGCAATCAAATCACAGTTTCTGGGAAATATTAATTTCTAAAAAAGCGCAAAAACAAAAACAAAAAACAAAAAATAAGTAAATACTACATACGAGTAATATATAAAACACAAGTCTGAGTATGAGATGATGCCAAAACTTACAGTGAAAACTCGCATGCGCGAATTTGTTTTCCATTTCAATTCCCATTGCCTTCTAATTATTTTTCGGCTACAAAAGAATTACCAGAAATCAAGTAAAAAAAAAACAGTTTTTAAAACGTGACAAGTAGGTACTACAATAACAATAACAACCAACATAGTTTAGATCGATTATTTCTACGGTAAATAGTAACAACAGATACTAAACAAACCAAATATAGTTAAAATTAAAACCAAACTAGTACTTGGTAGTTAAAAAGTCATAAACTAAGACTATAATCAAAAACAAAAAACCAAACAAACTGTAATCACATTTAGCTGCAGAAACTTGTTAGACTTACATAACAATCTATATACATAGAAACCGTTAACACATATACTATATAACATATAGTCCTTACACTAGTATATTTCTTAAGCACATTCTATGTAGCATATAGACCGTTTAAATAACCCAAAACGGCATTAGATACCGTATTAGATGAGTTCACCCTTGAATATTAGAACTAGTAGCTACTAAATGTACAACTGTTCATTAAGAATGGATTTTATTTTAGCCTGAACTTTACTAACTTGTTTTCCAGCATTTTGTGCGGATTCCTTAGAACTTTGTCGGCTAAAAATTACAGATAAATAGCGATCATCTCTTATAAAATCTCAGTTAATAGTGCTCTTCTAGATGAAAAAACAAATATTGGGAACCATTCTTTGACTAGCCATATCTTCTTGGTAAATAAAGAATTTTATTTATTTTTAAGATTTTTTTTTTTAATTTTTAAGTGATCTCCTACTTAAAAGAAAAAAAGTGTTAATGTAATTTTATGCGTGTAAATTCATTGCAAAAAAAACAAAAAAAAATTTTAACACTTAGAATTGTAGAAGTTATGCTTATTTCAGTGATAGCACCTCGCATGGTCGCCATAGTACAGTACCTCGAAAAATTACAAATAAGCACAACTCGGAGTTGAAAGATAATAAGTTCAAACTTGACATGAATGTTCGTTTTGACATTCTTAGAGCAATCACTCAGCAAACAAACGCGCTAGCAAATTTGCAGCGCGTGCATGTGCCAAAATTTAACAAAGCAGGCCCACAGCTTTGGTTTGCTCATTTAGAGCATTCATTCCGAATAATTACGCTAATGCTAATGATGACACTGACCGTTTCGACATATTGGCGGTTCACTTGGAGGACGACATTGTTCATGTGGTCGCGGACCTAATTGCTGCACCTCCAAATTCGAGTTGTTAAAACACAATTAAAACTCTCAAGGAATCTCGTCCGGGATCAAGTTCTCGCTCTTCCAATTCCAAAGCATCGATGGACCAGCGCGTATTGTGCTGGTATTACAAAGAATGTGACATTAGCTCACGTGGTTGCCCAAACTAGATATCATCCAAATAAACGGCTGCCGACATCAAGTTTACATATCAACGATTGCATTTAAAAAATTACGTTTTCTTCTCAACGCTAAGCGGTTAATCGACGCAACAAGTAATCTCTACGCTGCTGGTCAACAAAACGACCACAATCACTTTTAAACCACAGCACACGCTGTAGAGCATCACATAGAAACAACTGGAAAGCCTTTAACGGATCACTCCGCCGACTAGCCGGAGGAAAACTTGCTATCAGATTTGCTCTGGATTTGGCCATTGTCAAACTATTGCTGAATATTGCCTGACCCAATCTTATTCCCTTTGACGACAGCACTTAAAACATTGGGCCAAAAAAAAAAAAATCCAAATAAAACCGCCCGAGCAAATCATAAGCTATGCCGACAACAGAATTGTTATTTTATTCCCGCCAATACAAATATGTTTTCTAAATTAAAATAAAAAGGAACTACCCACGCTTAAACAAGTTGCCTCTTTATGTACTAACTGCTTTAAGAAGTTGTGAATTGTAAGCCGCAATAATTAAAATATTGAACTTTTCAACGCTTTACTTATATCAATAGCCTACTTTAACGAGTTGCGAATTATAAGTTTATTTTTAAAAAATAAAACCGCTTTGTTATCATACGGTGTACAAATTTCAAATAATCTTCGTACGCGTTTAAAACTGCAATTTTGGGCTTCTTTTTTATGACTTAAAGTTGGTTCTTTTACGCACTTGCTTTTATCAGCTGCGTACTGGGCTTTATCCGATAAGTAAAATTCAGCAGCTCCAAAATTTTTTCTACATTTCAAAGTACCGATTTTGTAAAGAATTTTGCGCCTTACGAATTTTTGAGAACATAGGGAAAAATTTCAAAATAGGGGTAAAATGTTATTTGCAAAAAACCGACTTTTGTGACCTTTGACCTTAAATATCTGGAGACGCGGTAATGACATTCATTGTAACATTCAAAATTGATCTTAAAATGTCAAAACGAACATTAACGTCAAGTTTGAACTTAGCATCTTTCAATTCCGAGAAGTTATGCTTATCTGTATTTTTCGAGGTTTCGTAGGTATAGTAAACCTCTGGCGAACAAGTAAGGAGCCATCACTAAAATAAGCATAAATTCTTATTCAAACTTTTTTTTCGTTTTTTGCAATTATTTTACACGCATAAAATGGCATTAACACTTTTTTGAAAAAACTAAACATGATAAAATTTAAAAAAAAAAATCTTAAAAAAAATAAATAAAGTTCTTTTTTTTTAAATTTAATATTTTATCTTTGTAGCTCTATCAAATATGTAAAAATCATCAAAATCGGAGAAGTTCGGGGGAAAAGTGGCTCGCTTCACTTATTTTCGCCGCTATACGTACATTTATCATATGAATTGTTTGTCTTCTTAGCGAAATTCTCCAAAGAAATCAATTCTGTCCATTTTTAAATATTTATTTCATTCAAATGCTAGTAGATTTACCGGACTGAATTTTATTTTTTCATTTTCTCAGTATCTGCTCCACATGTTCTATAAAAATATCTTCGCAGCTTACGCAAACTGCCTTTTACTTTTAAGCAGTACTCATACAAGCAAAAACATTTTTTTGAAAGAGTTAGGTGCGCAGTATGCAAGAGCGCACAGGAGCGCAAGAACGACAATCGAGGACAAACGAGAGAGAGAATTGTCACACTTACACTGTACGTGTGCCGACTGCACTGCGGCAGAAGTTAGTGTCTCCCCCACGCCAAAGAATAATTATTTAAGGTAGCATACTCCGGCCGAAGTCGCTTAACGAAAGTTACCAATTTTTAGTTTCGTTGCGACTGCACATGTGGTAGGTTGTCTCTTTCTTTTTCTTGCTCTTAATTGGTGACGACGCCGGCAGCAATACTTTACCTTTAATAAGTACACCTTGTCCCCACGCGTCTTATGTAAATTAGAAACTGCCACTGCTTGAAAAACATTCGCAAAATTTAGAAACTTAAATCTAAAGTATAAGATCAAATAACTTTCAAAACTACTCTCTCCCTTTTCCAGTTTTTACTCTGTGCTCTGAAAAGAAACAACTCGTTGTCTTGTTTATGTTGTGGTTGTATAAGGTTATGAAATAAAAGGTGACGAACGGACGCTCACATTTTCTCTTGCCATTATCGGTGAAGCAACTACTAACTCGTTACTTGTTCACATTTACAGTGTTTTTTTGTCCACAAAAAAGTATGACAACTGTCAAATAACTTTGCTCAGAAGGGTATTAATTTGGGTGTCTGGAGAACTTCCTCTTGCATTTCAAGAAATCCTCTTAAGAGGATTCTGCTTAAAGGCGTTAGTATATTTACTATTGGCAAATGCTCAACAATAGAAAAGTTTTAACGTTTGGATTAGTTACAACCAACATAAAAAGTAAAATTTCCAATTCACAGCAACTATCAAATAAAAAGTTTGCGAATTTATTTAAATTAAGTGTAGTATTGATTCCACAGGCTCAGAAAAAAAAAAAAAATGGGGGATGTTGACATACACCGTACCATCCCAAACAAACAAATGCATATACATGAATTATGTCCTCAAATGCTTTTTTTTTTTTTTTGATAAAATTCTATAGAGGTTTCTAAAGCTTGGTTTCTCTAACTTTTACCATCTCTGAGATCCAGGTGTTCCTACAGGCGGACAGGCAAATTCACTAAGCGCGTTCTCTAGTAATAGCGGTCAAAAATAAACTAAATTTGTACCTACTATATAGCTATATAAATATCACCAAAGTTTTAACTGAAGCTACGATACTTTGCCCTTTAAATTGTCTTTAACATTTACCAACACTAGTATGCAAGGTCGGCTTATTTTGGAACAGCCCCGTATCCTTTGTACCTTAATGGTGCAGGGTATAAAAAAAGGTGTGAATATTGAGCCTTTGAATCCCAGTCCGAGGTCTAAAAAACTCCAGGACCCAATAGTTCTGAGATAACGTCCACAGAAATTCATGTATTTTTTTCGATTTATGGTTTCAACGATGTTTCTTATAAGTTTTTGACGAAGCTGAATCTGAATGCAAGGTCGAAAAGCCTGAGGGTCCTGCGATGGCCTCCAAAATACCTCGTTTGACCTGGACTCTTGAAATTATAGTAGTCGGACCTTCGAACACGAAAATCTATTTATTTTTTGTGTGGCTGTGTATCAAAAATTCAAAAAAATTCAGCATGTCTAGCTTTCTGGACTTCGAAGGATAGCCATTGCACATGTAAAGTTCACTTCATAACGATGATAGTAAACTTTGCATATCTGAAGTAACCCTATATTCGTATAAAGTTTTCTTACAAATTTTTGGTAAAATTTTAAATCTCCCTTAAGCACCTTTCATTGGAAAATGAGAAAGACTTTCAGAAAAGTTAGACTATCTAAGTAAAGAAACTTATTTAGACTTTTTGGCTAATATTGGAAAACAAGATGGCAAAAATTAAGGCTTAACTAGCAAAACTTAGCAATAATAGAGCTGAGCTTTCAGCGCATACATATATAGTACATATAATATATACACATACATATACATATACGTAGTACCCTAGTATATATAATATAATATAAAGGATTCCAAAGTATAATCAGAAATTTAGCGATATTTAGCTCCTATTTCACTAGTAGCGTATAACAAACATAGTCCCCAACATATTTATCTAGAGAAGCTTATAACGTATTATCGTAGAACATTAGTTAACTAGCATATGACACAATACGTACACAAACATGCTCTATATACTTAGTACATAAAAAATACCACATACAAGCCACAAACAATTTTTATTATTATTTAATTTCTATATATTTACGATATCGTTTGCCATATCATTTAAATGCCAAATTCATTTGTAGCTCATATACATAAATTAAACACCTAAAAAAAAAGATTCAAACAATTATGCCAAATAACAAAGCAAAAAAAAACACACTTAGATAAAAACAAAATTAGTAAAGCTGTCATATTATATACATTTATAAAATAATATATACAAGTGTATGTAGTATGCAAAGGCAACATTTTAATTGAATTAATTTCGCTGCCTTAATTTTTTTAATGGTTTTTTGGTTTTAAATATTTGCAGCGATTTACAGGCCATAATTAGAAAATAAAATGATTTTTGTTATTTATTTTTTATTTAGCATAAAAAGTTGATTAGTATAACAAAGCCTTTTTCATTTAATTAGTAAATTGATTGGGCAGCAAAACTTTTTAAGTACTATGTGTATAAAAATTCCTTCATCGGTGCATCACAAAAAAAAACAAATTAAGGCTCAAAAAATATTTTAATATATAGTTACTTTGATTTTGATTATTTCTATTTATAAAATATGCGCAGCACTTCTGATATGAGTAAAATGAACTATTTTAAAATAAAACTTTTACAAAATAAGTTATATATTATAATTTTATAAACAAATTTAGTTGCTATATATAAATATAAAAAAAAACATATAAAACAAAATACAATATTGATGTCCATCCATTTTTGAAAAAACTTTCCCTAATTTAATGAAAAATTCAATTTTTCTATGTCCTTTCCATTTATGCATATTTAAGTATAAGTCTCACCTACAATTCTATTTATCGACATATAACATAAACAATTTAAAGCAAATTTACATACTTTATATATATATAATATTTATGCTATATATTTAAATAAATAAAAGCAAGAAGAATCCAATTGATAAGCTGTTACTTAGTTATTTGAAGAAAACAAAAAAAAAGAAAGAAAAACCCGCTTTGTGGTATCTAAACTACTATAAATGCCATAGTTATAACGCTTGCAAGTTATTTATATACATATACTACTTATATATACAAAACACAAACACATGCATATGTATTTTACACGTATATACTGTGATTCATAAGAAAACGCTTCAAAAAAAAAAAAAAAAATTGCTTACAAAAGAAAAACGAGATATTATATAACTACAAATAAATGCACAAAAAAACGGATACAAAGCCGTAACCAAAATCAAAGTCTATCCTTTGGCCGTAAGGTCGTAACCCCACAAGCAAACAAAACAAAAAAACAACAAATATCAACCATTTTCCAAAGCATACTTATTAACGCTTGAAGCCAAAAGCGTTTAAGCCGAGAAGTGTATTTGTGTGTATGGGATTGACAGGCCCAGTGACAAAGTATCTTTCATCTTGAGGAAGCGAATCCGTACAACAACCCGAGCAACAAGAACTATCTACAAGCCAACATTCAACAGAGACAACAGACAAGGTCAGCTAATCGTCGTCTTAATAATCAAATGTATGCATATACAATACATTCATGCTATATACATATACTCGTATATATCTCTCTATAGCAAACATATATAAATGTTTTCGTCTCTTTCCGTACTTGAAAATGGCGCATTATATTCAAATGCCTTTTCACAATTTATGATTATTATTGAATGTACCTTTAATACGTTAGTTTATAGAAAATTATCAGAGAATATCGTAAATAATAATCTTACTTGTTTCGATTTTCAATTTAGTTAAAAATTTATTACCTTTCAAATTTCGATCCTGTAATTTTTTTTAAATATATTTATTAAATTTACCAATTCTCATCTGATAGTATTCTCTACAAGTTACTTGAACAAATTTGCCTTTTTAGTGTTTAACCAACTTTGTAAAACTTTAAAATTCCAGCAAAGATTTCGTTTCCTTAAGAATTGCTGGCATGGTGAATGAATTCCTTTCTAATAAGCAAAGTGAAGCACACAAGAAGTTAGGCTAAGTTTCCTCAATACAGAGATTGGCTCCCATCTTCCATTACACCACGTAATATTTTTGATTGCAGTTTTCATATTTCGTCTCAAATATTCTGCTCCGAGGCAAATCACAATTTTATGAAATCAATCGTTCCTTATTCCTATTTCACGCAGCAGCTCCATAGTTGGCCTAGCAATGAAAATCTTATTGGAACCATAAATTAGGATTCGTTTTTTTCAATTCAAGCTCGCTGCCTTATTTTAAAATAAAAATAAAAATTATTAAAAATGTTACAAATTTTATGTCCTCAATTTTTTGTTGTTATTCAAAATTGTATCTTTCATTTTTTTCGAGATATGTCTTGTCAAACAAAAGTCTACCTAAATATTAAGTTATCGATAACTCGATAATTACTCGGAATTTTGCAACGAAACTTGTACGAGGCTAATATTGGCTTGTAGCTCTATCAGATATAGACATACACTTGGCATATACTTGATGTTATATCTATTATATAAAAATAAGTCAACAAAAAAATCTGTGTGGTACCGATAATGTTTGTATGCGTGAACATTTCGAGGTGAAACTTACACTATGTAATAGCCACACCTCATGCGGTATGCACAATGTAATTTTCATCTTGATACGTTGAAATCATTCAGGTGAAACTCATACGAGACATTAAAATTCATCATGATAAGGGTAATAGCAACCCTTGAACAACAATACACTTGACTTTACCAATTTCAATTTGTCTCAATATGTGATGGCATTCGTTCTATGTTGCAACTGTTGCGAATCAGAGCAGCATTCAAGTCGCTGCTGTTCCAGAGTATTGTAAAGTCGGGCAGGACCGGCTAAAGCATGGCAATGAGATGAAAATAATGGAAATAGTGAATTGTACAGGGTATATAATAGTCTAGATGATATGAATTAAATAAAAAGCCCTCTAGTCCTTTATAAAAATGTGTTCCTCCTATTAGACGCCACGTAGACTGATCATTGACATTTGCATTCTCATTTTGGCGAGAGCCAATGATGGAACGAGAGCCTTGTGTCGAGGGTCATCTCCAGTTAAAGCTATATGCGGAATTCTTTGAGTGCTGCTTGAATTCATTGATATTCCTATTCTTCTCATTGAAGAAAACTATTGATCTCGGTAATCGTTGCCACAGTGTTAATCAAACAATCTTACAGAGGTCTTCTAGAAACATTTTAGATACTCCTTAAATGTCTTTTGGGACCTATTTTGGTGTGATGTCCATGCTTAAGGAACAGGCGGTGCAGGTGAAAAATATATGCTAAAGTAAACAACATCCTTTCAACCACAATCTGAATGTCCAACTGTTGAGGCCTTTCTACTTGATCATCTAGCCCATTTCGTTCGAAAATAAGGAAGACAGAAACAGTGTATTATCTTTAAATATACTAAATCGTCTCTTTTTTATCTTGCTATGAATATTCACTTAAATATTCGTTGCTTAACTCATTACGTCACAAATGAGTATGAAGTTGATAAGCATTTGTCGTTGCTCAAAATTTAAGTGTATTTTTGCAGGCCTCTAATTTTTCACACCAGGCCATGAAATAATGACACATTGTATCAAGGTCATCGGAATATTCCACTTTAGCTAATTGTGAAAATTGCAGCAAGAAAGATTATTTTACTATATTCAATAAATATAGCTTATTTTAAATTGCAGTCAGCTGCAGTCGTAGTTGAAAATTCACATATTTAAATAATTATAATATCAAGTTCTATATAGCAAGAGTAATTTACGAGTAGTTCTTTTTTTACAATAAAAAACAAAAGCCACAACTAGATTGTTTCTATAGAATTATATAAAATTATAAAATTTTTTATATATATAACCAATGCGATATTTATGTGTCTTATAAGGTAACATCTTAAAGTAGCATTTATAATAAAACAAAATCATGTTAAAATCATATTGATTTAGTAGTTAAATTTATAAACACTTTAATTAATATTTTTCAAATTGTTATACTAGTGATAATATTGTTAATAAATAAATAAAAATAAAAACTAAATTATTTTTGTAGAAAAATACTAAACTTAAACCAAACAAATGTAAAAAATTTGTTGTGATTATAAAATAAAAAAAAAAAACTGAGCTAGAACACTTGTACTTATGTGTATATAGTTTATACTAGTTGTTAATTAATTTGGGTGGATTTTAATTTTTTCTCACTTAATAATAGTAAGAGGTTTATCAGTTCAATATATATGCCGCCATTAAAAAAATTTAACTTATAACCAATTTCGTACTCATAGAAATAAATTTCTGAAAAAAATATTTTAAAAAAACACAGCCCAAACATATGTAATGTAGATTTTAATAAAACTATATGTATTTCTATTGTTGGTAGAAAAATCCTGTCTTATATGTTTACTACATAAAAAATTTTATTTTTTCATAAATTTCCCATTTAACTCTTTTTATTTTGAATTAATAAAAAGGCCGTTCCCAATATCACTTGCAGCTAGCGCATTTGAGTCCAACAGAAACACACACTATAAAAAGGTGTCAATAGCTATCGCTCTCAAAGTATATAGGGTGCTCAATTGAAAATAATTCAAGTCCGCCAAATCTTCCCCAAAGCTAATAGAAAAGAAAAAGGATTCTTAGTTAGTTTGACAAAGAAGAACTATATTTCTAAAGCATGGCTAAATATGAACTGGAAAATAAGCATTAAATAAAAAAAATATTTTTTTTAAATTTATAGTATTGTTTTTAAAAAAACACCCTTTTCCTCGTTAGTGCCCTTATCCCAAATGCCATATGCGTTATTGTCTACCTAAGTATATACATACTATATATGATTTGAACCAGTATTTTTTTTTAAATTTGAAGCTTACACATTTTGAATACTAGAAGAAATGGAAAATCGGATGACATATATTTTTTTAATTTAAAACGGCTGCATCTCGAAAACTAGATATCCCTATGCAAGTTGGTGGTTTAAAGCGTCATACTTGGTTGAATACACTGCTTTCTTCCATTAAATTACACATCAAAATTAGTTATAAAAGGAAGCATGGAGATTCCAAGTCAAATCAATGTCAATAGTCGGAATCTGTATTACCGTCTAAGGCGCATAATCCATACTTAGAAGAATTTCGTGACTTCCTCTCAAAGTTTAATTGCCTTATTTGTTCGATTCTTGGCACAGCAACTCACTTTTGAGCTGATTAATTAATCCAAAATATTGCGTACACCTAAAATAGCAACAAAATCGGCAAATTGAGATGAAGATATAATTTATCTAACTGAAAGTTAGCATCGAAATGAGCTTCAACTTTAAGTATCAGTTAAGAAACTGCAGCTAGAGCAGAGTTGCCAAGGCGACTAAATGTTGCATTATTTACTCACAGATAGCTGCAGGATAGGGCTGCCAGGCAGCTGACTCTTGCATGGTTACAAGGACTGTGCGTGTTGACCCAACATTTCAAGACCCACTGACAACTGGTAAAACAAAAAACGGAAACACATTGTAGATATGTACATGGAGAGAAAACAACAACCGTTATAAAAAAAAAAAACAACTAAGTAGAGAAAACTTATTTAAAAAAGCTGCTTCTAATGAAAACAACATGGCGCCCTTTATACCAATCCAAGCGACGTAGTGTACGTAAACGTAAGCAAAAGTTGATTGGCGCCGACAACAAGCAAACGAATCAAATTGACTCAACTCGTTCCGTCTCGTTACGTTACGTAACGTTACGTTACATCAATTTTTGTGTTTCCGCCGGAAATGCAACTGCTACAACAACATTTCATTACATAAAAAACTGTGCGTGTATTGTCATTTCAATATTGGCGTTGGTATCTTTTTACTTGCTGCAGCAGCTGCGACCAATAAAAACAACAACAACAAAAAAGGAACATCCAAAAAACAAAAAAACAGGATTCAAAAAGAATAACAACGCCAAAGGGTTTAAAAGCGCTACCTACATATTGCGAAGTTGGGCTCTTTGTTTTGCCAGCTAGAAAAGTAAAGCTAAATATATACATATATACTCGTATATGTGTATGTACTCGTATCTCTGCTGCAAGCCGCCTCCCTCCCCCTACCAAAACAAACGCTTAATGACGGGCATTTTGTGTGTTTTCATAACCTGCGTTCTAGTTTCTCTTCTTTTTTTTCGTTTCTTTTAACTTGTAGCTGTTGAGATTTTCATTTCAGATACGATTTTTTACTGAGTTGAAATTAAACACAATGCGGCATAGTCGCTTAGTTAGTATTTGTTGCAGTATTTTATTGTTACTAAGTTTTGCGTTTTATTTGGCAGCACATAACATACATACATACTCCTACATACATATACTTAAAGCAATACATTTAAACGCCAAATACTCTCACTACATATAATCGAATCGTACTATGTACTCACCACTTAGCTCTCAGCATTAATACTTTGTACTATGTATTTACTTATGTCTTAGGTACTACTACTACTACTACTACTACTACTAATAATAATATTTTGCTATTTATATACATATGTGTGTGTGTGTGTGTCTGTGTGCTACTAAAGTTTTACCGCTTCACCCTCTCTCTCTCTCTCTTTTGCTCTCTCTTATTCCTTACGCTATCACTCTCGCCTGCAGTTGATCTAACCAATGGGCAGCTAACACCCAACAACAACACGCCGCTGCTAACACAGGCGCTCTCAGGTAAGCTCCCTACTTACTCTCTCTGTTTAGTCGCTTTGCCTAAACAGTGTGACCGTCTTTCGCAGTGATGAACAACTATCAGGCCGCTGCTGCAGCTGCTCATAGCTTTGGGCCCTCTGCATCCCCGCATGCAGCTGCCACCTCGGCCACACGGCAGGGCTTTCCCTCTACCAATTCACCCGGACCTACTATGGACATGTACAGCTCAGCCGGAGCCGACAATGTGGGCTATGTACAGGCCACTAGTCCGCAGCCTTCTGGATTCCCCATTGCCGTCAGCCGTGCACCGTTGAATTATAGCCCGGTAAGTTATGCCTAAGGCCTGGAACACTTTACAACTAGTGTCTACTGCCGGGGGCTGGGGCGTTCGTGGTGTTCGTGCTTGCTGTTTAGGCCATCAGGCGCGTTTCCGTAGAAGGCTTAGTAGCGTGCCTTTATATACTACAACAAGTCTAAACTCAAACTAAAGCCAAACCACAAACACACTGTTACTTTTTCTTTTACAACATTCTCAACCCACGCACCAACACACACTCCCACACAGCCACATACCAAAATATACAAAAAAAAACATATCTTTTAAAAAACTAAATCACACAAATATAAAAAATAAATAAATAGCTACATATTGCGTTTATCTTCTATATATTGTATGTATTTCTCTTTCATTTCGTACAGATTTATTCGTTGAACTTTGCGATGGCTAATATATAAAAAGACTGAATAAAAAATACAAAAGAAAACAAAAATGCAAAAAAAGTATATACAATTATATATATATATATAAAAAAAAACAACCTATAAATAAACGAAAGTAAAAACAAAAGATATAAGAGTATATAACAAACGCAGTTGCACAAGGTAGGCACACCAACAAAACTACAGCGTGTTTTTTTTTCTATTCAACTAAAAAATTTCAATTATTAATCAACAATTAAAGTTTAAACAAACTAGTGTACCAAAAAAATCAAATAAAATATAGATATATGCACGTCACAAGCACAGTTTTACTAGGCCGTTTCAATTAAAACTATTATTATTTATTTACAATTTTATACAATATCTACATATGTATGTGATAAATTTTAAATTATGAATATATTACAAATAAGCGCCGCCTAAAAATATAATTCATTTACATACATATATCTAGCTATGTAATATTTATGAAATCGGCAAGGTTTGATAACGCAAATAGTGGCTTAAAAGTTTTTTAATAAACTGATATGGAAGCTTTTCAATATTTGAAAAGAATTTATTGTGACTAAATAGAGTAAGAAATTTTGCTAATAGTACAAAAAAAAAAAATGTTAAGAAAAATATTATAAATAAATATAATATGGCTAGAATGAGAACATAGGGAAGCAAGCAAAAGCAAAAGTATCGTTATAAAACAAAATAAATAGTTTTTTATTTGTTTTAAAAGGTAATCGGTTTGAATAAAATATATTCCAGCGCAATTTTAAATAAGCTACCAAAGGTATGCTATATATTTTTCAACTTGTCGGTGAAGTTGGGAATTCACAATTTCAATCGATTTTGAATTCTTGACTTACAATAAATACTTCTAAAAAGTTTTCTAAATTTTCTTTTGTTTATACATTTTGAATACAAATAATAGTTCATCTTTAATGTCTAAACAGAAATACGTTTTTAAGCGATTTGTCTTTGAAATTTTTTAGTTTTAAAAAGTTCACTTACTTGCCATAAAATATAAATATAACCAATAAAGAAGGTATGTCATAAAATTGAATTCTGGACTTACAAAAAACATAAACATTTCATAAAAGCTTTATTTTTTCAATAAAGAATATTTTGAAATGATTGTTACATAAAGTGACAAAACTAATAAAAAAAAAAATGTCAAGTGATATCAATTAAAAGCAACATATAAAAAATTCTTTTAAGTCAATTATTTTATCAAACCTTGTCTGAATTGAAGAATAAAACAAACAAATCAAAAATCATATTTTTATAACAAATACTTGGTTTTTTTTAGAAAAGAACACAATTTTCATGACTTTTTTTTTTTTTTTGAATATATAACTACTATTTTAAAAAACTTTCCACTTATAAATGTTGAATCAAATTTTCTATGTGTGCGTAGCTGATAAAATTTATTTTATTTGAATAATTTTTTGTGTGTTTGTTTTGTTCTTTTCAAAACATTTATTTACAGGGACCACTAATTCCTGCGGCATTTACAAATGGATACCATTAAAAGGTGGCGCCGACAACCGCAACAACAAGAAAACAAACAACAACAACAACAAGCAGAGCAACAAAAAGAAAACCAAAAAAAAATAACAAAAATAAAAGTATCTGTAATGCTGCAAACACACACACAGATACACACAAATACACAGAGACAAACAACATAAAAGCTAAATATAATTTTAAAAATATACAATATACTTACATAACAAGCTATGTGCATATATTTAGACAAACAACCATACACACACACAAACATGGATATGAGGTATGCATATGTGTACAAGGACATGGCCATGCACGTTGATATATTTGTACCACATGAAATTCTACAAATTGAATTTTGTTAGGCAACAAAAAGAAAAAACCAAAAAAGATAAACTCAAACCCAAAACCCATAAACCAAACTAACACATATTATAATTAATTAAATATAAATATATGCTCATATCTATATATGAGAATCTACACAGCCACAGATAAACAGACACACACTCACACACTTATATATAATGTATAAAAATATACCAAAAAACAAAAAAAATACCAACACCAGCAGCGCAAACACACCAAAAACTATCAACAAAAAAAAAATGAATTAATTTTAATTTAACGACAACAAGCAAGTAGCAAAATAACCAAAATAAACTACAACAACAAGTGCAACTGCAACAACAACAACAACAACCACACGAAAGTTGCAACGTATGCAGCAAAAATCGTTTAATATGCAAATTAAACATGGCTGCATTTGAGCGAGACAGAGATGCAGCGAGAACGGCTGAGCGAGAAGCCGCGTTGACAACAAAATGGAGGCTGACGTTGCCAATGAAAATCCACACTCACATACACGCATACACACACAAATTTTAAGTAATGAGAAAGAACAAAAAAAAAAACAACAATTCAACCAAACGTTGAAAACAAAAAAGAGCAAGAAAATTTATTGCAATAATAGCGAAAATGTTATTATTTAAATGCGTATTTATTAAATACAATTATTATCATTATTATTACTTATTATTATTATGTATTGCTATTCTTACATATATAAGTTGTAACTTTTAAAGTTAAAAACAATATTAAAGCAAATACTTACTTATACACAAAGAATTTTTGCAACAACAACATAAATCAAAAGCAAAACTTGACAAAAAACAACAACAACAAATATGTATTTTACTTGAAATACAATTTTAATGTAATATGCAAATTCAACGACAAATTTGTATTAAAAAAAAAAACAAATAAATAAATAAATAACAAACTAGACGAGTTTATTTAGCATAACTTAAACTAAAGCAGCTCGAAAAATGAGCTTCAGAAGTAAAAACAAAAACAAATAAAGAAATCAAGAATCAGTCAAAATAGTTTTAAAACTTTTGAGCTGTCGAAAATTCAAAAGTTTACTCAAATCAAAATCGGGCTTAAATGCAATTGATTTATGAATTTATTTTAAAAGTACAACAAAAACATTTTTCATTGGCCAAAAGTTACACTTATGTACAATTAACTTGTTACATATATGTTGACTTAGTACGCTCTATATATTATTTCAATATGTACATTTTAATTAGCAAAAGTAAAAATTACAAAAAACTTTTGTGTTCACATTGAGTCAAATGAAAAATTCTAAAGCCCCATTGCAAATGATCCGATTTGTTGATACTTCTGAATATAAGTATTAAGTAATTGCGCTTATTACTAATCAACTCGTTGACTTTTTTGACCTTGGTTTGATACCAAAAATACTAAAGCGTGAGCTATGAGAAGCAAATATCAAAAGATGAAAAATTAAAGCAGCTTAAAACGAAAAGATTGATTTTTAATTAAGACAAATTTCATAACAATGTGCAATCCCTTGCATCCGAAATTCCTTCTCGATTCTACATCGAATTTTTTAATTTGATTAGCCAGGGTACCTAGGTACATATCTGTGCTAAATTTGCAAGACGTCTGAAAGAAGCTTTCAAAGAATCGAATAAAAAATGTATTTTACGATTCTTTCTTGTCTAAAAGAGCGGCTAGATTAAGGCATAAGGCTAAGCATTTTGTATGACAAGCATTATTTTCTAGTGTAGAGCTTTTCTTCTGATGAGTTTCCATTTGAAACAGTATTAAAAACATATAAAATCTTAATACCGGAATTGTACTCGATTTTCGGCTCTTTCTATGTGCATTTATAAAGGGTAAATTCTTAAAAATAGATTTATTAAGTGTATTGTTTGGAACTAAAAGAGCTTAAATGAAAAGCTAAATAAATGATCGTGCAATATTAAAAAAATTTGAATTGTGACCGTTTATTTGAAATTAAAATACTAGTTGTCGGCCTTTAAGCAATAACCTCATATCAGTTTGGCACTAGTTTATAACTAGTTCAACACGCGGTAGTGTTTTTTTTTTTCATACTCAAAAATATTTTGCGGATGCTTTGGCATGCCATTTCACGGTGGAAAAACGAAATAAGCTTAAGTTATTTAAACTTTTAAAACGAAAAGTCTTATATAAATCTACAGCTTTAAAATACAAGAACGCAAAAAAAACAGCGCTTAGAAAAAACTTCTAGGGCAGAGGGGCTTGAAATAAGTTGCATGTTTGACAAAGTATTATGGAGTATCTCAAAAACCGGATCATCGAATTGGGGCTTAATAAACCAAATGAATAGTTAGAAAAATATGTTAAAGCATTAATAATGACAATGAAAGCAAGTGAGAGTGAATTTCTAAAACTCAAGATATATATTAAATTATTTGCTAATGTAAACACTGGAAAAAAAAAATTATATTAAATATAAGCAAAACTTTTGAAAAAAAAATACACAAACAATTGATAAATCAAAAGAGAAAAGGAAAAACGTCTTAAACAAATTACTAGTTAAGGGTATATGCAAATATAACAATGAACTATTATACATACATATAAAGTATATACATTATGCTATATATATAAGTAAATGAAATATTTATTAAAAGACAAACGAAGTGTCGCTAATGATTAAGCATGATGAAAAATAAAAGAATATGTTGGCATAAATTGAAAGCGACGAGAAAAGAGAAGGAGAAAAGCAGGCCACGTTATGTGCAATTAAATATTTTCAAGACGCATTGAAGAAACCAAGCGACAAGGCGTTATAGAAAAATATATTTATATACAACTATATAAAGTATTAAAAAATATTGGAAAAAAAAACTATCAGACATTTGTTACATGAGGCAAAACTAAAAATAAAAAAAATTATTAAAAACAAAAATAAAAATTTTATTAAGAACAATTCGAGTTCGAATAAAATGCATACGATACGCTGTCTGTCTGAGATTTTGCTTTAGGCGAGTTAAAACATAAAAAAAATAAAAATAATTTTTTTTATATTTTTTTTGTGTGTGTGTCAAACAGCAGACAAAGAACAACTAAAGCAAAAGCAGTGAAAATGTTCCTTTCAAAACTTTTTGCCAAATTGTCAAACCAACGCTCTCCAAGACTTTGCGCGTCAAGTCTCGGACCAACAAACTTATATAGAAATGACAAAACCAAAACTACAAAAAAAAACAAAATAGTTATACAACATAAAAAAATACAAATAGTTGCCGTGTAATATATATTAAAGTGTTTAAATGTTGAGTATAGAACAATTTAAGCCGTAGCACATTGAAATTTCGGAAATGGGCCAAGTTTAAAACTTTACTTTGCAGCAAGTTATGCTATTTTTGAAAAAAATAAAATAAAATAAAATAAATAAAAAATTTCAA
This sequence comes from Chymomyza costata, assembly GCA_018150985.1. Classification (NCBI taxonomy): domain Eukaryota; kingdom Metazoa; phylum Arthropoda; class Insecta; order Diptera; family Drosophilidae; genus Chymomyza; species Chymomyza costata. The sequence goes on along the minus strand of JAECWU010000668.1, from coordinate 84,937 downwards.
ATGTTGGCAACTGTAGAGCGGTTGTACTTCCGGAATTTTGGAATGTGTGCATCATAATACAATATATTAAAATGGGTAATTCAGTAAAAATTACACTTGTATGCAAGAGAGGGCAAACAATATAAACCAAAATTATATACATTTATATATAATCAAAAAGAAAAATAAAAAAATATAAAAGAAAAAGTGAATTTTAGATAGGCGAAAATAAGCAGCTAAATTAAAAAAAAAGCCCAAGGGAGAGCTAGTACTACAGAGCGCCCAGCTTGAAAAACAGAAGAACTTGAGGAGAACTTTTAGGAGATCTTTAGCAGATCCTTATGCGATTTCGGTGATTGTCCAACACAGCAAACATTTTACTTGTGTATACATGCAGTTGTATATAGTTGTATGTATATACGCGTACAGTTACATATGCAAGGCAAAGCTTACTTTAGCGCTAAACTACTATATACATATTTGTTTAAATACGAAACGAACAAAAAATAACACACAAGTCAAGCAGACAGAAGTAGGACGGGGGGTAAGGAAATCAGTTGAAAGCGCAGGGAAAAAAACTCTGCAGCGAGTGGCAAATATTTTAAAGGAAAAACATGTTATATTTGCATAAATATATTAAATAAACTTAAGACATATTATAAATACATAAATATATTTTTAAGAGATGTTCTAAAAGCAATAATTCAAAACAACAACAACAACAACAAAAAATACTAAGTCTAAGCAAATAAATACATAAAATATACACCAATATATAAATATACATATATATATACAAATACAAATATATATTAAAGAAAAAAAAAAAGAAAATATTATTAAAACTAAAAAAAGAACAAACAAGCAAGAACTGTGTGGCAAAACGAGCAGAAAATTAAGTAAATAACAAGTATGCATATACTTACATATATAGAAGTACATACATACTATATATATGTTATGTAACTCTTGACTGTCCCTGCAATTTCAAACAAGCTCTGGCTATGGGCTGTAAGTGACTACTACAACTACAACAACAAAACACTTGATTACACATCAGCCAAAAAGTATGCAACATTTTTTGCAAAAAGTACAGTCACTGCTTCGTGCCAGCAGCCTTTTTAGTATTTATTTCTGCTTACTGCTGTAAGTTCAAGTTTAAGATGCGAAAAAAAAAATAAAATACCAAAACAGCTTTAAGCGTTAAAAGCGTTTAGTTTTTGTTTTTGTTTCTAGCCATTTCTTGTTAACGTGTGTTATAATGCATAATAACGTATTATTTTGTAGTCTGCATATGCTATGCTATTGTTAAAAGCTTTAAATCATAAGAAGAAAGAAGAGTATTTCTCTACCAAGAAAATATAAAAACAGCAACATGCACAAACATTGGTATACCGGAACAACAACAACAACAACATGAAAACAATGCGTCCTTGTAACAAAATCAATTTCAGTCAATTAGAAAATATTACAGCCACAACAAAAACATTAACACCAATACATTATTTTTAAATCAGGCCTAAAATATTCAACTTTAAAACAGTAAAACATTTTCACAAATATTTACTTTTGCTTAATTTTTATTTCTCTAAAAGCGACGCATGACGACGCAGGCGCAAAAGCTTTAAATTCAAAACCAAATAAAATACACTCACACACACACACAAGCACACTTTTTTATATACTGAGACAGCATATAAAGTAAACATTTTTTAAACAATTAAAGCATACTTACACTAAGCTAAAAAATTCAGTTTTGAGTCAATTTGTGGTCAAGCACAATTACATTGCAAGTAAAAACCAAATTAAGACAAGTTTGTACATGTAAAATAGTTTTAAAGCAAGAAACAAAATTTTAAAAATAAAAAATCAAGATGAAGATGAAATGTAAGATGACGAGACAGCTTTGTACTAAAGCTGGTCAGCATGTTTATGTACTTTCAATTTCTTATTATTGACTTAAAAACATATCAGTTCTTTTTATGCGTATGAGTAATGTACAGTATGTACAATGAACAACAACAACAACAACAACAAAAGCAAAATATATATATGATATCGATACAATTAACTAAAGCAACACACTCACACAAACACGCGCTCATACTCACACTTATACACAAAAGCACGCAGTTAGTTAACACATCTGGTCACACTAACTGTCTGTGTTGCCTTCAAAACTTTGGACATGCTTTTATATAACAAACATTTCAATATTTGTTTCTTTTTTATAAGCATATGTACATACACACACTCGCACACTCACACACATACACACACTGTTAGATTGCAGCTAAAAAACAAAAAAAAAACAAAAAAATACCAGCTGCATAGTGTAAACAAAAAGATACAAAAACAAATACCATACGAACGATCACTTGACTATTTTTGCTATAAGTAAGAAATTCCCCCCAGGAATGTGTCAGTTTGTGGTACTCCTTACTGACAAAACACCTTTACTATATTGACAATATCTCTTATATATTTTACACTATACTATATAAAAAAATTATATATTAATATATATACAAAAAAAAAAAAAAAAAAAAAAAAAAAACAAATAATGATACATAAAAGACAAAAAAGCGTAAGTGGCGTTAAAATTGTATTTACAAAAAAAAAAAAAAAAAAAAAAAAAAAAACAAGGCAAAATGAAATCATTTTAATACTTTATACACATAAAAACGTTGATGATAATGATGAGGCAGATGATAAAGATGATGAAGACGACGCATAGTTGATGAGAAAGAAGATGGAGTTAATCCAGCAGAAACAGACAACAAATTGAAGATACATTTATAAAACTTAAGCGCTTAGCAAGGCGTACAGTTTTTAAGTATTGTACTAAAGTAAGTAAAACTAATTAAGAGGCGTATACTAAGGCCAGACGAAAATCAATTAAACTTATATATACATACGTTATGGTATACATCTATAAACCCAAACAGAAATCAAACAAATGTACGCAAATACTTTAAAAATGAATTTAGTCTGTAAGTTGATGAGAATATTGCAGTTGATATTGCGGATGATATTGCGGATGATATAATATACATATGTATACACTCGCAGCAAAAAAAAGTAAAATAATTAAGTGATGTTTGAATGGGTAATAGTAATTTTTTTTTCTTTGTGATTGGCAAACAAAAGCATTAGCCAAGGGTCGCCAAAATGTCAATGTGTGTACTTTAATATTAAAGTATAAATATAAATTTATATGTTATATATATATATATATATACATGAGCATGTGTGCGTTGAAAGCGTACTACTTCACTTACAGCAAACTATACAAGGTAAAAACTTATTAATGAAAGATAATTGCATACACAGCAGAAACATTACAAAAATTTAAAAACAATTTTTTCATTTCTTTTGAAAAAACAAATACCGGTAACGAATTTGTATATTTACTACAACAAATATATATATATTTGTGTGTGTGTACTTGAAAAGAACAAAAGCATTCAAATGACAGCAATTATGCCCATATATACATACATATAAATACAAAACAAAAAAAAATCTCTATATATAAATATATAACTAGTTATATAACCAACAACAACAAATAAACATATAGTTAAATTCAATAATGTTAAGCATATAAAAAAAAAAAAAACAAAAACACACGCAAATGCGTTTGGTCAAAGTAATTCAATTATTTTTAAGAACCCTTGGCAAAAACAAAACTTTTACGCAAAATGCCATCTTTAAAAATATTTCAACCCAACACATACCCACACACACACGCACACTCGCACACATTACACCCAGCAAACAAAAAATGCATGTTTTTTTTTCAAAACACAAACAAAACAAACAAATCACTTGTTCACAATGTGCCACATATTTGTGTCTAACAACATCAACTCCAAATTAAACACTAACCAATTGGCTAATATAAAATGGCAGAATAAACCACAACAACAACATGTTTGCATAAACTATAATTAAATAAAAATGATAACACAAAAACAAATAACAATGAAATGAAACCCAAAAATGATTTTAAAACAGAAGAAACATCTTGAATAATGGCATAATAAGTTAAGCTAATGGTACATAAGTTAAAAAATAAATAAATAACAAAACAAAAAAATAAACAAAACTGCAAAGAAATGCTCTAGAGCAACAAAAAAAATATATATAATAAAAATTATAATGAAATAAATGAAAAATAAATTAATTAATTAACAATGATAAATAAACAAATATGAACATTGTTCAAAAACGTAAATTATTCTCGTCTATTCATTCCATGCAAATAGTATGTGGGGAAATATTTATTATATTTTTCAGCGGCACCGCCTAAGGGATAAGGTCAATGGTAAGCTGATATTTTCACTTTGTACCCTGGGTGATAAGAATTTTACAGATTTGTGCCATTAATTAAATTGGGAAACTTGTCCACCTAACCACATACATAGATGTAGAAAAATATATTTATAAAGGGTGATTTTTTGCTATTTGGTTTTTCATTCTGATTGTTCTGGCAGCTCACGCCTCATAACATACTTATGTCAAAGTCAAAAATACTCAGCATTGCCATTTCATCATGGAAAGACTTACGCCCGAACAACATTTACAAATTATTGAATTTTATTACCAAAAATCGTGATCAGTAAAAAATGTGTTTAGAGCACTGCGTCCATTTTACGGTCGTCATAATCGACCTTCTGAGCAGGCTATTCAAGCTCTTGTTACCAAATTTCGCACCAATTTTACTTTATTGGACCTTCAACCACCAAATCGTCTACGTAGAGTGCGTACTGAAGAGAATATTGCTGCTGTAGCAGCCATTCATAATGAAGACACATGGAACATTTTACCCAAGAATCTTGGTTTAAAACCTTACAAAATACAGGGCGACCTGCCGTAACGTCGCTTGTTCGGTATATGGGCTTTGGAAATACTCGCTGAAGATCCGCTCCGAGCTTGGAGAGCAATTCATCTCACGTTTTGGACCTGTTAGTTGGCCGCCTAAATCGTGCGATTTTAAACCGCTCGATTATTTTTTGTGGGGACATGTAAAGTCAGTTGTCTATACAGACAAGCCAGCAACTATTGCCGCCTTGGAATACAACATTACTGCTGTTATTCGTGAGATACCAGCCGATATCTTGGAAAAAGTATTCCAAAATTCGGCCTTTCGGATGAACCACTTGAAGTCTAGTCGCGGTCAACATTTACATGAAGTAATCTTTAAAAAGTATATTGCAAAGATTGATTTAAAACCTCAAATTAAAACTTCATACATTTTTGCAAATTTTCGTTGTTTTTTATTTAATTTAAAAACAAAATGCTTAAAAAATCACCCTTTATAAACATATAAAAAGCATTTCCAAAAGATGCAACATTTTTGATGCGGTCGTTCAGAACATTGAGCTCAGATAGAAAATTAAAAAGCCATTTGCAATTTATGTAGGCATAAATTTAATACCTCTCTTTATGAACAGAAGAAGGGTTAACCGTTCATCCAGAAAAAACCACCCACCCGTATAATATGTATCTCCCTGTCGACTGATCAAAACTTTTGAAAGTAAAGCTTTTAAAGTGTTATTAAGAGGCACTGGAAATTATTTACTATGAGATGAGAATTTAGAGCTGCCTCAGAAAATATGCTGATTTGCGCTGAGAACCTGTAATTGTTCTTTATAGCATACCAAAGTATAAAATTTCGTCCCATTATCACTAATGCGTTTTTTTGGTAATTATCTACAAAATTTGTATACCACTTTTTCTACTTTTGGCGCCTCAAACTTACCAAACAAAAAAATTCAATCTTTCAAGTATTTGTGGTTGTACACGCAGCTCCTTCAAGGTGGAAAAGAACCTCTTCGAATATTTTGGTTCCGTTGCGGTAAACTATTTGTGACGGAGCGTGCATTTAAAAGGATACATTTTTTTATTACATGCGAATGATATAGACATTATTGGTTGTACCAAGCTAGATGTTACCGGATCCTTTGCGGCTATTTAAAAATAGGCTGCTAAGGTCATCCTGGTGTTTCATGAAAGCAAACGAAGTACATGTTTTCTTTAAGTATAGAGTCGTTCAAGGACTTCGCCTATGCTACTTTTGTCTCAATAGGCAATCGACCCAGTCTGATGGTAGGAAAGTAGTCCGTAAGATCCTTGCTCTATGCAGCGACGAGTTATTAGAGCTCCACGGCGACTTTGACATAGGCAAGCGTACAGCGTGTTTTTTTTTTGTTTGAGTTACACAAGTTTAAATCACAATAAAACAAAGAAATATATTTTTAATATCAATGAAACGGTCTTTATTGGATAGAAAATTTTATGACATATGATTTCGGCCACGTGGCCGCCACTGCTCACTGCACTCACAAACTCTCTTCGAATGTCGATTGCCAGGTGTTCAATTGTCTCTAGTTTATCGAAGTCGACAAGTGACTTTACATAATAACCCCAAGGAAAATAATCCTTCTTCTTCTCCCAAACCCTTGTTTACCCCTTTTCGGACTCGCTTATGCTCCTCCTGAGGTGTGGGAATGCGATCTCAGCATTCGTTTGCAGGCATTCCGATCCTGGATCATGTCATCGCTGAGACCCATTCGTTGCTGATGTTTTTACATTTGACCGATCCACGTATTTTTCGGTCTGCCTGCCCTACGGCCGTTACCTGGAACTACGGTAAGTATTGCCTTCTTAGCGGGGTTCTCCAGCGGTCGCCTTTGAACATGGCAATACCAACGCATCTGACCTACTATGAGCGTCTCAGTGATGGGCTTTTTAACAAACAGGCTGCCTCGAATGTGTTTGCTCTTAATGTGATCGAGCTTATTCACACCCGCCGTCATCCTTAGCATTTTCATCTCAGTCGCAGATAATTTACTCTTACGTTTTACGTACATCGTCCAACATTCGGACGCATACAAGAGTGCGGGTCTAACGACTGTCGCGTACAGCTTGCCTTTCAATTTCCGTGGCATTTTCTTGTCGCAGAAAACGCTAGAGTTTTCTCTCCACTTCATCCACCCAACACTGGTTCGATGTTTCATGTCATCATCGCATGTAGCTTCGCTGTTTACAACTGAGCCTAGGTACTTAAATTTGCTGCCTATAATCAATTTTTCCCCGCCTATATAGATATCCGGATTTGGTCTTTCTGGATCTGAAAATTGACAGGGGAGCAAATCTGTCTTTTTTACGCTTATTTTCAGTCCATGATCCGTCAATATCTTATCCCAAGTTGATACAGAATTTTGCAGGGCTACGATATTGGTGCTACCCAAAATTATGTCATCTGCGAAAAGGAGGGATATTTCGGTTTCGTCGCCGATTTGTTTTAACAAGTAGGACATGATGATATTAAACAGCATAGGACTTAACACACTGCCTTGGTGGACTCCCACCTTAACACTGAATTCGTCCGACTCACCAGCTGTGCATCTGACTTTAGTCCTGGCGTCATCATACATGTCCATAATCATGCGGACATAAACTTCAGGTACATCATGTGCTCTGACGGCCAACCAAATCAATTCACGAGGGACTCTGTCGAAGGCTTTCTCCAAGTCGATGAACTGGTCTTTTCGGGCGTCCCGGTGTTTTTCCATCAGTATCCGAAGACACTGAATAGCATCAAGGAAAATAATCCATATGGTTAAATCACACGGTTTTGGTGGCCAATTAATTGGACCGTTACGTGAAATTATTCTTTCATTAAAATTTTCTTTGAGTAAATCAATTGTAGCGCGCAATGTGTGTATGTCCCTATAGCGTTCACCATTGACAGTAACATTCTGACCACCATCGGTTTTGAAGACATATGGACCAATGACTCTGCCAGCCCATAAAGCGCAACAAACAGTAATTTTCTGTGGATTTAATTGTGTTTCGACAAAAGCTTTTGGATTATCCTCACTCCAATGCGACAATTCTGCTTATTTACGTACCCATTCAACCATTCCTGTACAGCGACTACAGCTTTATCAGTGCGCACTGTTCGGCGTCTCACGGGATGCACATTATCATTAAGAGTAAACGTGGTCCAAAAACGATCCATTGTTATTCGAATTAGCCGCTCTGAAGGACGATTATGTACGCCATACAATGGACGAAGTGCACGATAAGTTTGACGAACGGAACCATTATTTTGATAAAAAATTTCAACAATTTAAAAGCGTTGCTCTGGTGTAAGTCTGTTCATAATGAAATGTCAAGCCAAACTTAACAAAAAGCAACTATCAGCTGATCAGCTGTGATCCTCTAACAAAAAACACGCTTTATAAACTTCTAGCGGCGACGAGGCTGAATCGGGAACCAAAAAGATCATGCAATTTAAAGCCAGGTGCGCCTTATAGTCTTGTTCTATACTTGGATTCAGTTCATGAGCCGTAAACCACACCCTCAATTTAAGATAGCCCATGCATCAAAGAAACAAAAAGTTCTTTTTTTTTAAACTTACAGCTTTGGTACTTATAGCCAAAAATTAAGAAACGCAATAAAAACCACACAGTCGGGATGTCCCGACTGTAACGGTGACTCGGGGGTTTGCTGGAATTCACGTAGTGGGCAGAGCCCCCTTTTGGAATATTTCTGTTATTCTTTTCTTCCTAAAATTTTGTATCTGTTTATAATATTTGTTAAAAGATAAGCTTAATCCCACTACAATGCAGTATTTAATCCCAAAATCTTTTATTTTAATCATGAAACTATAATCATGAAAGAAAACACAATAAAAAACAATTCTTAAAAACAACAACTCAACTTGACTTTTTTTGCTTCGAGGAGTGCCTGGACTCCTGGTCCTTGTCCCACCATTTAGCATACCATAAAGCGCTAAGTTCCGCACTTTTGTCCGCATCGAACAGTGGCATGTAATCCATGTGTATAGAAGCACGAAGTCGATTATACATCAGCATTGAAGAAGTGTACGATGCAATTGCACGGGGTGAGTATTGTAAACGATAATTGGTGAATTTAAATGCCAATCCCACAAAGAATTCGAGCAGAAAAGCCAAGAAGTAAAAGATGAAGTGTGGAATATACCACCAGCTAGTCTTCACCTTGAAACGATTGCCCATGACAGCCATTTTTTGTAAAAACCGCGAGACATCGTTGATGCCCGTGTCATCGGTAACAAAGACCGGCAATCCATTTACAGCCTTCGTGGATACTTTAAGAGCCTTATAAGCGCAGAGATGGCCCCAAGCCACATTGCCGGCATAGACCAATTGCTGTTTGCCGCCTACTCCGGCAATCCGAGGATAGACCCAATCACGTTTCGATAAATAGGAGAATGCCTTGGTTACAAACTGTGAGTCGCATTCCCCATAAGTCAGAGGGGCTCTAATGGCGCAAGTAGCCAAGTAATCTGTAGTTATAGAGCAATTTATTATATATTATAGCTATAATATATATCGTTAAGCAAGCATCTTACCTTGCTGATTATTTAATGGAGCTCCATTTGAGTTGAGCACTATATTCTCTGCTCTGAGTTTACTGGCCGAATAACCAGGTATTAGAAATTGTTTGTCAAACTCTACCCAATTGGAACCTTCCATGGATGGTGTTTCCGTTTTGGATTCTGTGGAATTGATAACTGCCGAGAAGGTGCTGCGTCCCTTAAAGGGAACAAAACACACCGATGCGCAGCTTGTATAGACCAAACGCTTAACATTATTTTGTACGCAAAGATCCACAATAGCGCGCGTACCTGTAAAATTAAAAAGGTTTTTTGAAATTTTCCGGCTTTAAATATTTAACAATATTCTTAAGTTTTCAATCCAGATGAATTCGTGAATAATAACGTTTATTTCTTACTTAGGGCCTATAGTTTTGTCATTTTTGTTTTGCCATTCCGCGCGAAATTTTTCGAGCTGCGTAGACCCCTTTAGCAAAGAACAATGGCAGACATTAAAGTCGGGAGCCTAAGCGGGCTATTTGATATACTCAAACGATTTTGAAAAATTTGGTATAGTGCTTAGGAATCAATAATTAATAATTATTCAAATATTTGTTTGCTCTGTGATTAGCCCCCAAAAATGGGAAAAATCGGCTGGTCTCACTAAATTAAATGGCTGCGAACAATATATGTTATATATATCTCAGTTGTGCCTTAGTTTTCGGCACATAGTTTTTTTTAACATATAATAGAGAACTAATAAATTACGGAATAACTAGGAGTGTCTTTTTGTTTGAAGTGCATTTTCTGCAAAATGACATTTTTTGAGTTATGACGTTCTTCTTGTAAATGAGCGATATGGTAACTCTATGATTTGTTTTCTTAGTCTGGCAGTTTTTTTTTAAAGCGAAAAATTTGTTAAAATAAGAAATTCAAGTTGAAAAACTATATCAGTACAATTTAAAGCCCATTGTTGAATTGCTTTCTATTCTATTGTTTCTTGCTAAAAATCTTTTCAAAAGTACATTTTTAGAGTATCAGTATGAGTGCCACATAAGAATAATTTATAAATATTAATCAACGTTAGTCAATTTAAATTCCGGCCGCTTAAAAATAAATATTTTTAAATACTACAGGCGTGATGGGCCAGACTGTTTTCATACTTAGGTTAGGTTGCACCGGTTTTACCCCTAGATAGTACTTCATACTTACTGCGTCGATTGTCTTAGTATAAATACCTACCATGCACATTTACACGCTCCAGATCCTCATAGTTGGGCGGCCATTCGATTTTGAGTGAACTTGCACAATGGAATACCCCATCAACGTCTTTAAAAATCTTCGCAAGGCTTTCTGGTTCATCATTTATATCCGCTACAAATGTACGCAATATGTTTGTATCGATGTGTGCAATATTGTTTTTATAGGGCACAATGTCCAGTGAGCGTATCTCTTTAATGCCCAGTTCCTCACAATTCTCCAACAGTTGTTTGATAATATGTTGACCTAGAAAACCGCTACCGCCTGTAACCAGCAACACATCGCCGCTGCCCGACATTTTATAGCTCTTTTGGTATATCTAATGGGGTTAAAGGTAAAATGTACATAAAAAATTAGCTTTGAAATGAAATTTTAAGTATGATTACATTAAGCCCAGAAAGTTGGTCAAGTTAATTTATAAAGAGCTGCTCTAATTACCGAGACAAAGCTATAGGAGTGCGGACATACGTCGCATTGCAGATAAAACTGGCCTTGAGTGGGGTCGCAAGCCGGTTTTAACGAAGTGACTTGACGGTTTTGGTTAACACGCAGCTTTGTTATGCAATACAAGATGAACTTAGACAAAACCAGGTTAATATTTAAACTTTATTACTGGCTTTGAAGTTGAAACTTGCCCTTTAGGCGGTCAAATAATTTACCAAATTTAAGAATGCAAAAAGGCATTTTAATAAGAAAAACTGGGCTAATACTTACGCTTTAAAGTAAAACCGTGCTTACGCTAAACAATCTAATATTACAAAAGTAAGCCGGCTACAGTAGTGCCAAACCGACTTTTATATGCTACGTATCAGTTTTTATACGTTTTTGAGGCGCCTAAAAAGATAGTACGCCAATAAATCGTTTGTTTTAAAATTCAAACTACGTGTTCCAAATCAGATTACTCTTTATATACGCTTTGTGACAGCTCGCACGCGTTTACTTCAAGATATTTAACACAAAATTATTTTACACTAGGTATAATAATATCCAAGAGGATACCATAAAAAACATAAGATCATTAGTATAAAACCAACTCTTATTTAGTGAACAGTTTCATTTTTGCTGCATTCACAGTTGAAGTTCGCGCATTTGTCTTTCTCTTTATGTGCTACTTGGCCATGGTCACAGTAATAATTTATCATATAGCCAAAAGACTAACAACGTTCGGAATGTTTCGCATGCGCAGACTGACAACAGATTCAAAAGTATCCGAAAGAAATAACACAAAACACGGCGCTGACTATAATATGAGATTACACAAGGCAACAAACAAGCGTCAATATAATTATTACCACGAACTGGTTTCTGCGTTGTCTATTACCACATCGACAGTAGACATCAAATGCCTGCACTCACAAGTCAATCTGTCTGACTTTGCAACAATTTTTTGGCTTTTGATTGTGCAGAATTGTTGTTGATAATCGCGCTTGCTTGCACTTAAATGGCTCGTAACGCTAAAGGCAGTCAATTTTGTTAAAACAAACACCGCTTACCACTAAAACTTAGGCCGTTCACTCTGTTTGGTTGTTTGTTGTCGAGTAAGCATGTTGTTTGCGTTACTCTTGACTCTATTTGAAATCTTCGCAAGTTAACAGAGCTTTAACAGCCGACACTGCTCGATCGAATTTTTAGCAGTGCTGCCAGATGGAACATGAAGACGTTCCATATGGCCATATCTTTGCCAAACACAATGAAGCGCGCGCGCTAACGCTGTTTTTGCTCAATGCTTTTTTTTATTAAACAACAATTAAATGAGTGTGTGTTACAATAAATATCTTTAAATATATATATATGTACATATATATATTAAGTGTTTTTGCTTTTAAAGATTTTACATAAATAGTTGGTTTGAAATTTGTTTAATTATAAGAGGCAAATACTTTACAATTGTCAATAAGTACTTAGTTAATTGTTTTCGTTGCATTTCTTCATGTTCATATAAAGTAAACGAGAAGTAAAAGGCCGTTAATACAAATTACTTTGGATTAAAATGTAAATATTATATAGCGCACTTAAATTTAACAACAATGAAAATAATTGTTAGCATAGAATACAAAACGGTTTATAATTTGCGTTAATTATTTAGTACATTAAAAATTCTGTTCACATTTTTGTTTTATAATTTTTATTTTTTTCTTTTAAATTTATGTTTAAGTACTGACTTTTTTCTGGCTTACCTTTAGCGTACATATTTGTACACACAGAGGCAAAACATAAATATTTATAATTAAATGTACACACGCATATTATGCTTTACAAACTATACATATACTAGTAAATAATAATTGTCTAGCAATTTCATTAAGTTACATATACAAAACATAGTTGAACAAATTATTAATTATTAACTAATGCATTTTGATGCATAATTGGAGTGACATGAAGCAATGAAAAACAAATTCTACATCATAATACATAATATTACATATTTGCGCTATGATTTCAGTATTGTATGTATGTACTTTTGATTGATTGTATGTATGTATATAATATTAAACTAAAGTAAATGTGATGGTATCGTCGTTTAACTAGACATAACGACCAACTTTGCTTTTTTTACTAACGTTATTTACTATTAAAAGTACAATTTATTTATAAGCTATTATTGTTGTTATTGTTTTTATTCTGTTCTGGTATTGTAAGTTTGTCCCGCCGCAGTTGGTATCCATTTTTATTTCTAATATGATAATGCTGAAGGCGATCGTGAACCTACGGTAAAATCTTTATAAACTGAAAATACCGAAATCTGCAAAAAAAATAAAATTTCATTAGTTGCCTTTAATTTGGACTAATTGCTGCTATGCGGCCGACAATACGATTTGCGTCACCGTCATGAGATGCATGAAAGATGGGCAAAGTGCCAATAACAAAATGAAACTTGGCAAGCACATTTATTACGTCCGCTTAAAAAGCAAATTGTATGCATATAGCCACTATACATTCTAGTTAGTATTATCAATAGCAGCAGCAAATAGTTCAAGTGCAATATCATCAGTTCCCACCTTGTCTTTTAGTTGCTGACACAATTTCTGGCCGTTCATGAGCAGCAAGAGTACATCATTTAGCCATTGCACAGAGGCTTCAGCCTGCCTTGAATCAAAACGCATGGTTCCTTGATTATTTAATAACTGATAGACGGCAATGATAAGCTTATGACTTTGCAAGTAAAAGCTTACAGCCAAATCCTCCGGCAGATTAGGCACCAGTGATTTCTGCGAACAAATTTTTTAAAATAAAAGTTAAAAATTGAGAAAGAAGTTCATTGTAACACGATAAAGTTAATGAATTCCTAGTTTACTGCAACCCAATAAAGTAGTTAATTAGCTCTTATTAACAGATTAGCCAGATCAAAAAAAAATTAGCATGCGTGTAAAATACTTTTTTAATCTCAATCATTTTTTGACAAATATTGTTATTAGCATCAAAGTATTTAAAAAAAAATAAAAATTCGTATAAAAATAAATGATATACTAGCATGGTTATGTATGTTTAAATTAATACTAGAATTCGGAAAACATTTTGAAAAACGAATCTTTATTTTGACCATATTAATCGTAAGTCTTCAGGTGAAGACATGTTCAACCAATTTTTAAATCAGACTATAATGAAAAGTATCTCATTTCGCTATAAAAGACGCGTGTGTTTTGATTTCTGTCTCGCTATTAATCACTTTTTTATGCCACACTCATATCTGCGGAATTCACTTAGTCAGCACAAAAATCACGTTAGTGCATAAAAAGTTCGAATGTTAAATGTTTGAGTTTACACAATGCAAAAGAGTTTATTTGATAAATTTTATTCATTTTTGTTTTTTATAAAATATTTAATGAAATTGATTTGCTGTCTTGAAAATATTTGTCAATAATAGATACTTTGACGTACTACGTGCCTACAAATGCTACATCTTGCCCATTATATTATATTGTACATATACATATTATTTTATATATGTATGTGCACAAATAAATATTGGCTCATAAACTAAAAGATTCGATTACTTATCAGCGTAGAGTGGTATAAAAATAAAGCTTATTACGCACCATATTGCGTCCTTTGATTAATTCATCTATGGGCTTCTTTTTGGGCACCAACAGACTGGTACGTCCACGTTGCAGTGCATCCAAAATATTGCCTATCACATGCAGCACTTCATCGGATGTTCTATAAATCAAACAAAAGAGCAAAACAATCATATACGGAAGTTCACAGAGTGGCATAAACAAAGTCAAAATAAAAACTCACTTGAAATGATAAGAATCATCAACGTCGTCAATGTGATTAATAGCAGTTTGCAAGTGATTGGCTGCATCTTGGACCTGCTGCAATTTCCAGGGCGAGTCTTGTGTTATTGAGGTACGTTGCGTTACATTTGCTTTGCACAGCTTAAAACTAATATCCTAGGGGGGGAAATGAACAGGTTCTTTGGGTTATAATAACACTTTGTGGATGCTTGCATGATTGGACGTTACTAACCGCCTGTGTTATGGCATCGCCTGTCAGGGTTAGCACCGCCTTTAGCTGATCAGGCGATACGCTGAGTATAAACTTTTCAGTCTTCTTTCCCTCGTTTTCATAGAGCGGCACGGGAAATCGATGCGCGCACTCCTATAGAGATTACACAAAAAAAAAAACAGAGTGTCACTCGTTTTATCAGTAACATGTGGTATGTTGCTTTTATCTTCTTACCACAAGTATAGTTCTCAGTTGTTTTAATATCGCATGAACCTCTTGGCGCAGAACCCATTCAAATTCAATTTGCTATGTGTATGCAAATGCGTGTGTGTGTGTGTGTGTGTGCGCGCGATAGCGTAGACCCACAACAACAAAAACGGGCGGGAGGGCGGTCACGTTTCGTGTACAAATCAATAAAATCGGCATCCGAAAATCATACAAAAATGGCAAATGTTAGAGATTGTTCAATAATCAATTAGCGCACAGTTGATCAATTGCCAAAAACAAGTTTAATTGCATTTGTTGTTGTCGTTGCGGCTGCTGTTGTCATGGCATTTAATTACATACCAAATTTCGGGCTTCCTCCCGCTCATCAGTTTCGGCCAGCATTTTCATTGTTGTGTTTATTTTAACTTTTGGCTTTCTACGCGCTGTTATGTATCTGCGTCTATTGTTTTTATCGTTATCACTTGCAGCAGCAGCAGCAGCAACAGCAGCAATGCCCGCAATTTGATTTGTCAATTGTATTGTTAATGCTGCAATTTGTTTTTAATAAAAATTAGTACAAGTTACAGTTAAAGTTACTATTACAACAAACATTTTTTTGTGGCCTTGCCAACATGTTTGTAAAGAAATGCACATTACAAAATACCAAAAATACCACAGCTGTTAGTCAAGCAGCCATCGATTTATCGATAACAAGCATGGGCATACGTACACACGTATACAAAGCTGCTTGTCATATCACTCTGCCACGTTGCGCGCTAAATTGAAATATATTCAAATTTATAACTTACCTTTACGATTCGGTGTGCTTAGCGCAGCCGTTTCAGGCAGCACGGGCAACACCTGCACATGATTTTGAAAGCTGCGCTGACGCTGCAAATGCAGCGGCTGGAACGACCAATTGTTCGTTGAACTGCAAAAGTTTCGAAAACACATTGTATTACTTTCAAATTAGGTTTGTTTATATGACTCTGTTATCGTCTCTGCAAATCATGTTTGACTTCAGTTCAACTTGATTTGATTTGATATTAAGTGTTAATTGTTATTGTTATGGCCGTTAATGACTCATCCTCACTCATCACACTGTACACAGCTGTTGACGTTTGCGTTTTTTTAGTGAGATTTTACTATGGGTTTTAACCCTTTGGCGGGAATCCCAAAGCGCGTTTAAAATAAACCGTTTTGTCTTAAGGGTGTCAGCATTTTTGTGGCCTGTCTTTAATTACAAGTTTTTGACATTTCAGTAAATATAGCTTATCAAGCTATGTTGCTGCCGCGTATAAATTTTCAACCGTTTTTATCAAGTCTTTTATATTTATGTATTTGATAAGCATATCAAAAAAAAAAAAAAACACTATTATTATTTTTTTTTTAATTGCACAGCCTTCCAAGTAATTTATATGGCAGTAAATTTTACAACCGCGTCAACGCTTAACACATGCTATAACACAAAACACAAAGCCAAACAAACAACGTTGAATTTTATTACATAAATAAATGATTTTATATCACTAATTCATTTACCTCTGCGGCATTTTGTTTCCACTCTTTTTTATTTTATTTAGTTTTTATTCTTTTTATCAATTGCAAACACTTGCCAAACCAATCACACGCGCCTATCACGCGACAATATCGAAGTACTGCTTTTTAACAATACAATAATAAAAGAAAAAAAAAATATATATAAAGAAAAAATTAGTCCCAAGCAATGGAGTACAAGACAAACACTACTATATGTGTATACAATGGCAAAATCGCGCGTGCTTTAAAGACCCAAACAGCCGGAACGATGCCGATGGCCCCTAAGAATAATAACTCTTTAGCCGACTGCGACTCTGACTACGACTGCCTCCAACGCCAAATGGTCAATGACAGAACAAAGCGCAAGGCCAGCGACAGCGACAGCGACCGTTAACATAGTAGCTTAACAGCTAACGTAGTTTAACATTTAACGTTGTTTATAAAAGCTTTGGGCTGAGCTTTGCCTTATAGAGAGAGAGTACATTCATTTTTGAAGTAATAAAACGTCAAGCGTTGAGATATGGCCATTTCCAAAAAAAGATCTACGGAAAATCTAAAACTTAAATTAAAGTTAACCTGCAATTAAAGAGTTTATAGTTTTCCTCGTCATCATTCCTAGTATTAGTTTATCATCATTTCAAAAAGTGAAATACATGTATTTATTAAAAGTTAATATTATGTATCTTTTATTTGAGTTAAAAATTTAAAAATAAAAAATAAAATAAAATCAATGTAACGTCACGCCCCATAGAAACAGAAAAGGTTCTTAATTTAATAACTTGCAAAATAAACGTATATTATTTTAAATCATACCAAACAAGTTTTTTACAAAAAGATTATTGCGATTTCGTAATCGAAGCCAAAACACACTTCTATTTTTTGTAACGTCATTCCAAACACTTGTTTGCTAATATCTTTTAATTGTGAAAGCCAATTGTTGCCATGGTCCATAAACTACGTGACGCTGATTTTCGTCAAAATAGACCCCCCACCCGCTTCCCCTTTTGACACAGCGTCGGAATATTTTTGAAGATTTTCCATATGATCGTGACGCTTCGCCAGACCAAAGAAGAAGAGGGTATTTCTTTAGATTGACCGGAAAAATAGTCGTTGAATATAAAAAGTACCTCAACTTTAAAATATGACGAAAGCATTATAAATATATCATTCAAGGAGAAACTTAATATTTATATTGTAATTTTTTGTCATGAAGATTCCAAGATATTTCCTAATAATTTATCAAAACCTTTTACTTAAAAGGAAAATTATTTTTAAGCGCGTTTATAATTTTATCACGAACCATTAAAAATTTGAAATTTGAAATTTTGATAGCAGAAATTTTATAATATTAAAGTATGTAATAGTATTATTAACAGCTCATGTTCAAATTGAAAATAATAATCGAAATAGTAATTTTTAAAACTAATCACAAAATAGGATTTATATATGCTCTTCTTTTTATGCATCCCGTTGCTCATTTGGGCTACGGTACAGCCAGAAATCCCTTAGGATCTGTGTCATTATCATAATCCTGTTCTAAATGCGAAATTTCGGTAGTTCGGTTGTTTGTCTTGGTTTATTTATATTTCAGCCGAAGCATTCCTTTCTTAACGTTCCTTTTCGAAAATAACAATGTTCACGTGTTAATAACATGTTTCGGCCAAGATGAGCTTCAATAAATATAATAAAAATGAATACGCATATGGGATCATCCATTAATTACGTGACGCTGATTTTCGTCAAAATAGACCTCCCCCCATCCACCTTGTGTCCCAGTGTGACATTTGAAAACCCCCCACCCCCTAAATGTCACGTGACGGAATATTTTTGAAGATTTTCTATATGATTTTTGTGTCACGTGACATTTTGGTAGCCCTGCACCCCCTCCCTTATGACACATCGTGTCATAATTTTTTACTTATTGATTTAAAATTAGAACTCGTCAAGTTCAATCAATTAGGATGCCATTTTATTCAGTTTTTCAAGGTATATTACCATGAGCCATCTTTGTACATGCTAAAAAAAAAGAGGAGACGTACAATTTACATCCGAAAATACGGCAGAGAACCTTATTCTGTACGATATGGAAACTTAAGCGGTTTCATTTCACTTCTGCAAGGGTATCCGAAATCCCATTACTAAGCAGATTTACCTGCTCAATTAGTTACATTCGTTATCAGCTTTTAACCAAATGTTAACAGCAATGGGTAAGCAGCTGGCGCTGGCGCTGCCAAAGTCAACGTCAACGTTGACGCCGAAGCCGACGTCCACGTTGACTGCTAACCACAAAAAGCTGCAGCTTTTCACTGATAGCCATATGATGGTATTAGCTGATTAGGGCGGTCTCGACGCACGACGCACGGTTTGGTTGACTTTAATACATGTGACAGCAAAGACGTTTATAATGTGGCAATTTTTTGTTTATTATGTTAAATATTTTTTCTTTTCTTGTGCATACACATTTAACTCACATATTTCTTTGGTATAAAAAGTAGTACAAAAAGTTATTATTGTTTTAAATTTAAATAAGTGGATTTGTTTACAAAATGAAACAAATGTGCAAATATAAACAAACTACCCTGTGCCCAACAGGTGTGTGTGTGTGTTTGTGTGTGTTGGTGTCTGGTATCTGTGTTTCTGTGTATGCGTAAGCGAGTGTAAAAGTGTCAGTGTATGTGTGTGTGTGTGTGTGTGTTTGTGTAAGTGTGCGTGTTCTTGTTGTTGGTTGGGGAGCGCAATGCGTTTATTTACTCGCCGGTCATCATCTCCATGAATTCTGTAAATTAAACAAAATGACAGACATTAAGCCGATGCCAAAAACAAAACAAAAAAAAAAAAATAAATAAAAAAATTTACTGATCTTATTGTATTTGTGTTGGATTATTGAACAACCGCTATATGCATTTAAAAATAACATTTTTTTTTAATGTTTCACACTGATTTTGGTGTTGGAAAACAAACTATATAAAAATGTAGCTACATGAAATTTTTTAGTGTTTTATATTTCAAGTTTATAAATAGCAGGAATATGCTCCATAATGATTGAGTTGTCATAATCACGGTCTCTCAAGATCACAGTCTAGCTGATTCTGATTCTGATGTTGATGTTTGATTTTATTATTTATGAATACTATGCATATGAGTGGGTGGGTGGGCGTCTGATTTTTTTTTATTATTTTTTGCTTTGGCGCAAGCCACTATAAACAGTTCTTGTTTATGCGTTAAAATGAAAGCAAATACAAAAAAAAAAACAGCAACCAAGTGTGATATATTGCTACGATTTAAACGAAATTTGTCAGATTTCTAACAGTTTTTCAGAAAATTTGCTCAGGATTAAGCAAATCTTCAACATTTCTTTTTAAACATCAATGTCGTTTCTTATGAGTGATCAAGTCTTAAGTTTCCTTTCTAAGTAGCCCGAAAATTTTAAATGGTTAAATCCAACTGACTCGCATACTTTTTCAAAACATATCGTGGCACTAATCTAGGAGCCAGCGCCCGTAAATAAAACACGTCCGTTAGTAAGAATATATGTATAGTGTGTCAATTTAATGCATTTAAAGCCCTTTGACAAAGATATTTTTGGACTGTTTTTAACTGTCCGTTGTTTTTCAACTGGATTCAAATAAGCTCCTCTTTAATTTATGTCTGTTCTTTAGTATCTATATGTATTAAACAAAGTTGTGTTGGTTACACCATTTATAACTCAAGAACTACTGGAAAGATTTTGATGATCTATGGTTTGTTGGATCGGACATCTTCATTTGCTCAATAGCTCTTTTAGTCTCTGAGATCCTTTTACTCATACGGACAGACGGACAGACAGACAGATAGACATGGCTATATGGACTAAGCTATTGATGCTGATCAAGAAGGGGCGGCAGAGCCCGCCAGTTTTTTAAAATAGATTTCGATTAATTTACAGAAATTCATCAAGCAAAAATTTCACTACATTACCATGAGCGTTTTTGACCCATAGCTTCTAACCACAGATATCGCTAAGTGAAAATAAGGATATACAACAATGGATGGCATATAAAGCCAAAAATCTTATACTTGGAAATCTTCTAAGAAGTCCAAACATGACTTAATTAATCGTTTCAGCTTTGCAGCCATAATTAAGATATCCAAAAGATTAGAAATACCAACTTACCATCAAAATCAACAGTTCCGGAACCATCACTATCAATTTCTTCAATCATGATATCCAATTCTTGCTCAGTCAATTGATCATCCAGTTCCTTGAGAATTTCTTTCAGACAAGTTGTGGGGATAAAACCGTTGCCTTGCTTATCATACAAACGAAACGCTTCTCGCAACTCCTTTTGCATGGCCTCAGCATCCTCCTCCACAATAAATTTGGCAGCCAATTGCACGAATTCTCCGAATTCCAGGCGACCGGACTCTACAGATTTAAACAATCTTCAAGTGACGTTACCACAAATTAAAAAAAAAAATTGTACGCACTGTCTTCATCAACCTCCTCAATGAGTTCCTCCAAAATTTTCTTATCGAAGGGTTGACCCATCAAACGCAGAATATCGGCCACCATCTCAGTGGGTATACTGCCACTTTTCTGATGATCGAAGCTGTTGAAAGCTTTCTGCAAAACTATAAGAAAACATTTTTCAAAAAAATTGTTGAATTTTCTTTAAAAGATTTCCAGTATACCTGCAATTTGTTCGGGTGTCAGATCCTCATCCTGTTTGTTTCAAGAAAAGAAAAAAAAATGTTTTAGTATCTTCATATAGACAACACCCAATGCAAGGCCTTACAATGCTACTCATGTTGCTGAATTTTCTGTGCTATGTTTTCACGCCAAGAGTTCCAATCAATCTGAATTTTACGAACCGATCACCACAGACAATTCGTGCCAACTACAATGACTCGCTGCTGCGTTTTCCAAAATATAGCGCAAGAATTTGCGGTCTACTGTCTGTGAACTTGCCACAACCCGAAACATACACGCACACACACTCGAAACTGAAAAACATTTTCAATACATGTTCAACGTTTTTCCACACAACTTGTGAATTTTATTGTTTTTTAGAAAGAGCTGTAAATGTGCGCGATCAAAAAAAAAAATTTAACTGAGCGCAGACAATTTCTGGTAGAATCCGAGTCGTATAGTGGATTTCGATGGACAATGTTGTTGTTGTAGACCATAGCAAGGAGGGGCGTGGGCAGCCGGGGTTACGCGAGCGAGCTACTATAATGCGATGCGTTGCGTTTGTTCCCACAGCACCGTCTATACATTCCTCTTCAGATATACTACCTATTTACTATATATGCTAGGCCTATATGCATAGTCGAAGCGATGCACATACTATATGTATGTATAGTACATAAAAGATCGTGTCGGCCGATATGGAGAAATGCCCCACTGAAGCATGAGCAAAACACTAGAAACAGCGTATAATTAGCCAATGCACCCTACGGCAAAGCTACTGGGTTGCTTGCATTGCTCGGTATTGAGGTGCATGCTTCGAGAAGCGCAGAGCGCAGTGTAATTGCTATAAATGAAATGAGCCGCCTCGTAAAACATAACACCGATATACATATGTATGTATATACAATAATTTCAAGTCAATTATTATATTTTTTAAGATTTTGTATATGTTCATGATTGTCGATTGTTACTGTTTTAGAAATGTGAATGCCCGGATATTGGCTTGCCCAAATTTCGATTCTGACTATGACATTGATAAATTTTCAAATTATGCCCAAAAATAACCTTGATTTAGGTATGGCCCAAGCCTATAATATTATCAATGGTTTTGAACTGGAAAATGGCATTACAACTTTTCATATTCCCTTTTGAGTTTCAATGAAAAGTTAGTGGTTCATGGTGGCAGAGGCAGACCATCCGGAAGTTTTTATACCCTGTACCGCATGGTACAAATGGTATATTAAGTTAGTGCAAGCCGAAAATGTATGTAACATACAGAAGGAGAAAAAGTTAACCAAAGTATGATCAGAGTGAGTAGAGAATCCGAGATACCCATGTCCGTCTGTCTGTCCGTCCGTATGAACGCCTAGATCTCAGTGATGGTAAGAGCTAGAGCAACCAAACTTTCACATTAGATCCTTTATTATTCCATAGGAGCCAGGTTTATTTATTTTTTTGATATCGGGGCTACGACCTCGAAAAAAACCAAAAGTTTTAAATGGATAATTCGTTTTTTTATGAAGATATCGTAACCAAATTTGGCACTCGGAATTTTTTTAGAGTTCCCATGCACTATGAAAATCGGATGACTATATCATATAGCCCCCATAGGACGGATCGGTCGAAAAAACGTTTTTTGTACAAAAAATCGTCTGTTTTTCGCTTGTTTATGAAAATGTATTCCTTCTAAGAACTTTCCAATTGGAACCATTTTATTCGATATAATTTTGATGTTCATTAGATCCACATGAATCAGCTTACCAAAATTGGTGATTTTAGATCACTTGTTGCCATAATTATGTTGAGTCAAATATTGATGCAGCTTATGGGCACGGGGTGGTGAAGTTTGGATATTTTTGGCTATGACTTTTGTTGTATTTGTTTGATTTTGTTCATTTTTTTAACGGTGTAGCCAAAAACCGTGAAAATCTACTGCGGGGGAACGGGGGATGATATTGACCTAATTCAACAAACTTCTTCTTCTGAGGAATTATGTGCACCAGCTGGTATAGTTTCGTATTTCTATTTCTTACATACTCCGAAATCTAGGTGTTCATACCGACGGACGGACGGACAGACAGACGGACATGGCTGAATCGCTACCCGAGGTTATGATAAGCATTTTGGTATAAAGGAATTGAGGTCTGGCACGACTTCTTCTGTCCGTTACATACATTGCACAAATGTAGTATACCCTTTGTACTCATAGGTAGAGGGCATAATTAGGCAGCTGAGCACTTCAACCGCCTGGTGACGGTTACTGTCATTCCAACCCTGTACATTCCCTAATTTCAGCAATGCTCATCAGATTTTGTGACGTATGAAGTTCAAATCGTATGTTGAAAGGATCTTTTAGTAGGGCTTCTTCATTTTTGACTTTAAAACTGAAGTTCCCAACGGACGGTCTGTGCCGAGTTTTAACTTTTAGCAAAGAAACGCTTGGTGCTAAATAGTACAAAAATTTGCGTGGGACTGAGGGAGTCATTAAAAAGTTTTCTTATATTACAACCCACATTTTCAAAAAAAAAGAAGTCTGTGATAGTTATAATATTGTTGATTGAAAAATACTGAGTAAGACCCGAAATTCTTTGGTGGAAATGGCGTAAACATAATTTGGTCTAGCAAAGACAAAAAGACATTTTGGTATAAATATTGTTGTGTCTTACTCAAGTGCTTTTTTGCTACCTGTAAGATGCAAATGGTACACTAAGATTAAGTCGATATAGAGAAACCCATATTTCCGTCCGTATGCACGCCGAGATCTCAGAGATGTTAAAGGCTAGAATAACCAAACTTTTGGATTGTATTTGCTATTAATAGGTCTAAGGTCTAGTTACTCGTTACCCTATTGTTTATTAGTTATAGTATTGTTATTTATTATAATTAATATTTAAATAAATAAATATTTGCTTTTAAATCATATATTTTATTTTTTCGATATCGGTATATATGTATTAGAGTAAGTATCGAAAAAAAACACAGTTTTAGATGTAAAATGCATTTAATAATAAAGATATCGTAACCAATCTCAGCAATCAAATGTTTTGTTCTCAAGCGCTGTACTAAATGTTATAAAATCGGGTGCCTATATCGTATAGCCCCAATAGGACCGATGAATTTAAGCAACGTTTTTAGAGCATATTTCGTTTGGTTGTGGGTTTTTTTGTAAAGATATCGTAACGAAATTTGACGTTCGAATTTTTTTGAGTTCGCAATACCGAATATCGATTTACTGTATCATATAGACCCTCTAGAACTGAAAACTTTAATCGGAACCAAATTTTGCGCACTCCCGCAATATACCTAATTTAACTGCAATGCAAGGGTATCTCAAAGTCGTCCACGCACGACTTTAAAGTATGCCGACTGGCGGACAGATGCACATGTCTAGATCAAATTCTTTTGTCCTCCTAACCATAATGGCGGTAACTTCGGGGACGTCTTCTTGCCTTTTTTTTACATACATTTCCACACCCTTAATATTTTCCTTATTTATTTCGCTCCCAAAGTTATTTTTTTTTTTTGACAAGCCTGCAAAGCTAATTGATTAAATTCGTAGAAGCTCTAAATTTCATGACACTAATAAATTTAATAATATAATAAATTTCGTACTTGAAATTTTTTGTATTTAGAAAACTGAAATTTTTTTCGGCAAGTAAGCTCATGGTATCCAAGAAACAAAAATCATTTGAAATAAATTATTAAAAAAATCAGATTTTGCGCATCAATACCTTTCAATCTGATTGTCTTTCACGTCGATGCATTTTGCTCACGATGTATGGACGAATAAGTGAAGAAGTGCCCAAAAATGTAATTTTCGTGTTTCTTGACCCAAAATTACCCTAAAAACTATTTTTTACGAAGGTTAATTTTTCGTATTAACTAGTGTCAGTCTTTGTGAGTTTGTGCAGTGGACAGTCTGAGGGAGTCTTCTAGTGAGAAAAGTATTAAAATCAGTGCCGCAGACTTAAAGGCGTTTCGAGTAATAACATATAGAATTATCGCAAAAGGACGGATATAAGGATTTATTTAATTAGTAGCGCACCGGGTGCGACTAGGATTAACATCTGGGTGAGCGTATCGCCGCAAAAGGGCAGTAAACATACTAAATTATTAAATCTGTTTAATTGAAAAATTGTTAGATTTAAGTTTACTTTTTTTTCCAAAATTGTGTTTTGCTTAAAATATTATTTTGTGTAAAATAGAAAGCGTGTGGGCTCGACTTAAGTGTACTGTGATAATAGACCGCAAAAAGACGGTTAATATCTTTTTAAAACTTAAAGCAAACTGTGTTTTGTTTAAAATATCGAAAGTCTCAGTAAATATAAATTTTGCTGTGACATTTACCCTGGGCATAGCTGAGCTATCCCAGCCGTTGTTCCGGACAAATCGGAGGTCGTTACAACCAAACTTCATTATAATCGAATCATAAATATGAGAGATAATCTCAATATAGCATTTAAGAGACCGAAGTTTGTTGAATCGCCACATAGGCAAAAATATACAAAGCAGTGGCTCAACTGGTGGACTGTAGGCATAAAAAATCCAAGTTCGTTTCCCAGACGTGGGAAATTTTTTTATTTTTATTCATGCAATCTAAGCCGAATTGACTTAAAACATGAAATCCTTGGCTCAAGTATAAAGAATCTGAAAGTCGACCGACAAACGCCAATGTGTAAATTATAGAGTCGGAGTTTCGCCAAGTGTTTTAAGTAATTGTATGATCGATTTATCCAATTTGGCTACTTAATTTAAAGATATAGCAAAAGCATACCGTGAGACTTCTGTAATTATATTTTATTTTAAAATTCAGTATAACAGCTTCACAAATTTCTCAATTTCCAGTCACTCTACAAATTACACAAAGGATTTAGTTTCATAATTTTAAATATCTAGCTTGCATTTATAGAATTTTGGACTGTTTCTTCTTGTGTTCAAGAACCAAGCACCCCAGCATTCTATAAAAACATACGTACAAGTAGTTCCAAACAGCAAAAACAATATAATGCGCCGATTTATTTACGAGCATTTGCCATATTCTGAGCATATATGCGCCATATCTCAGCCTGTATCTGGAGCACTTCATCCGCTGTGCGTGGTTGGCGTCGTTGCGCCGGATCATTTTGATCTAATTTCAGGGCGCGGTGCTCCAACCAACCGTACATTTGATTTTCGGTCAATGGAGCATAACGTTCCTGACGTATATCAAAGTTCATAATCTTCTCGATTTCGTGCTCGTGTTTCAAAGCGAATTTTGTTATCTTCTCAGTTGCACAGACATCATGTTGAGCATAGAATTTACGTGTCAAGGGTTTTCTGTGGTAGTTCGGTCGAAATTGGTTGGCATCACCTTTGCATACCAAGGGATACGTGCTTTTATAGCCAACTATAGGACAATGAGCCATTATGGAAAATAAATATTTTTTGTATCTATAAACTAACTAAAACTATAATGCATGTAAGTATATGGAAATGTATTTGTAAATCATTTAGGATGGCCTGCTTAGGTGCGAAATTTATTACTGCTGGGTGTATTGGAGTTACCACTAGTTGAGCTATTATGGGAATTGTTGAGCAGCGCGGTTAACGTGGCATGAGTTGAACTCAAGGCGGAGCTATTGCCGAGCTTGGTTTTCTGCGGCGTTGTAGTGCTGCCCACTGCAGTACCCTGTAGACAAGTTGTAGTGGAAACAGTTGGCAGCTCCTTCAATAGCTGCTGCTCCGTTTGTACGATTTGAGATTGCTGCGGTTGCTGAGTTTGTTGCTGTCCCTGTAACAGCGCATTACGCAGATGACTGTTGTTACTACATTGTTGCTGTGATTGCGGCAGCTGCTGGCTATTGGTTGCTATAAAGGAGTTGGTTATCAGACCACGACTTTTGATATTGAGATCCACAAAAAAGAGCTTCATTTTTTGTATCATCGGTTCGGTTACACTGAAGGTAAGCATCATGGTCAGATCTATGCTTGTTTTAAGACGATATTGCTCATGGGTTTGCTGCAAGCGGCAGACCTCATCAAAGATCAGAAACAAAAAACGAGAACTACGATTCTCTACTGGTATAATGCCACGTGCAGCCATCCAATTACGATCCTCACCATCCGGTAAATAACGTATCAATTCTGGATGCTTGCTGGCCAGTCGCTCTTTGCCATCACTGCCAAAACCAAAAGCTACATTGGCCTGTACGTCCAGCACAAATTTGGTGGATGTTGATATTTGTGCAGTATTCCAAAAAATTTGGCGACGCACGGGAGTGGGTAAGGTGCCTCCCATAATTGGCGCTAGAGATCCACGTTGCTGTTGTTGTTGTTGAACTTGTTGTAGCAGCTGTTGTTGGGATTGTAACGGTTGCTGTTGTTGGTGCTGCTGTTGGACCTGCTGCACCAAAGCGGGCATGGTATTTGTTGTGGCAGTTACTTGTGTAGCTGCACAGGCCAAGGGCTTTACCACATAACCAAGATTATTGGTATAGATCTTTACATTGGCATCATTGCTATTCAGTTTGCTAGCTGGTCGCTTAAGTGCTACACGTTGCTGCTCCGTAGCAGCTATTTGTTGTCGTTGTTGCCTGCAACTAAAATTGGTATACTGTGACTTGGCATTCTCCAGCAGAGCACAGGACATTTTCTGCAATATCTCCTCGCTTATGGCGTTCTGACCGAGATTCTCTTTGATGTTTCCAAAGGCGGGTTTGAAGTATTCCTAAAATTAAAAATACCTTAGAATATCTGATTTTTCGCTTAAGGCAACGCCTGTTGTTAAATTGCTTTTTATTATTAAGCCCTGTACCTTATGGTAAAAGGGGTATATTAAGTTTGTGCAAGCCGAAAATGGAGACGTTGGAGATCCCCAAAGTTAAGTAAAATATGATCGGGGGGAGTGGAGAAGTCGATATAGCCATATCCGTATTTATGAACACCTGATGCTAAGAGCTACAGGAACCAAACTTTCAGATAAGATCCCTTATTACCTTACGGGAGACAAGTTTATTTTATTTTTTTGATATCGGCGTTATGGCATATATTATATAAAATTCTTATAAAAGGGATAATTTTTCACCTTTAAAATGTAATCATCATAGTTTTGAACAGAATCACTGTCTTTAAAATCAAGAACAGTCCGTAATAAAAAGTAACAAAGGGTATGTTATGTATGTGTGTGTAAGTCGAAGTTGTATGTAACATACGGAAAGAGACGTCGTTTAAGGAATGTCCGTCTTTCTGCGTGTCTGATCATATATATGAACGAATGCATTTCAGAGATGATAAAAACTTCAGCAACCCTTCTTTCGATTTGAATCCCTTAGTCACGGGAAACAAATTAAGCTCCCGTAGTAATATCATATGACAATTAAAAAAAAAAAGCGGAATTTGAACAGTTTTAAGAAACCTGAAATTTCATGCTTTAAAGAGTCTGTCTTAAGATTTCCTTTACTAATTTCACAGCATTAATTTAAGCACTACTCACATTCATATAACGCTTGATAATATTGTTGACCTCCAAATCAAAGGAACGCTGCACGCTAATTCGTAGGAGCTCTAGAGCTCGCATAGCCGACTCTGCGCTTCCGCTGCTCTCTAGATGCTGTGCCCCACTTAAGCGTAGCCGTATGCGTTGTAGCATATTCTCTGCCATCTCCGAGGTGGTAACATATTTCTAGACAGAGTAAAATCAACAACCATGTAAATCAGGGACCAAGACAATTGCTTTTGAAGCATGCTTACAATAGCAGGCTCTGTGGTCTCGCAAAGCACAGGGAGGATAAGTTTTGTCTCAGTTGTCTCTAATTCGGTTGTCTTTTTGATTTCCTCTGCATTAGTTATTAATGGACTGGCTACACGCGTATCCATGGAATGTGTGGTCTGATTGGAGCAATCTGAGTCATCCGAAGAGGAGTTGGGATGCTGTAATGCAGCTGGAGAACGCTGTTGAACATCGCCTATAGGCGCGCTACTTGCAGTAGCTCCCGGTTCGCTTAAAATCTTCCAGCTTCGCTGTATAACCATTTTATGTTGATTCCTTTTGTTTTAAATAGTTTTTTGGTCGCCAGGGAAAAATGGCTCAATTTTTATTGTTATTTCTGGGTGTTTTAACGTCTGTGCTCTTACTGCCTGTTGTCTGGCCAGGGACTTGTGCGTAATGCGCAAACGCTGAAAAAAAAACAACCACCAGTATAGTCATATGACTGGAGCTGCAATAAACTTTCTTTTTAAACCATTTTTGAACAATATTAATTTTATTTGCTGATTTAAATAATTATTTGTGATTTTATTCGTATACTGCTACTTCGTATACGATTGATTGATTCGAGTTTTGACATCGATTCCTGCAGCAGCAGTTCATTAGTTTGAGCAGTCATTGCCTTACTGGGAATGCTCCTTTTCTCAAAAATAGTTCTAATGAGCAAACGATGAAAACAATATTAGTTTGGTTTTTTTTGCCGTGACTTTGAACTTTTCGTTTCTAATATTTTAATGCTTTATCGAAAATTTTTCACTATAAATATACAAAAATTAACTTCCTTTGCAATATCTTGCAAACATTCATTCAGTATTATTTTACTTTACACATACAACGAATGCAATTCAACATTAAAAAACTCATTCAAAAAACTTAAAAAAATTGTATTTATAAGTATTTAAAAAAATTATCTGCACAATTAACGGCAATTATCACAAGTATGTACTATTTTTAACAACTTTGCGTTACTTTGTTTACTTTTTATGGAATGCTAATGGTTTTAGGTTTGGGCATTATTTATAAAAGTACAAAATACTCGTTTCTTTATCAAATCTTGCATAGCTATTTAGTATGAATGTGGCTTGAAGGTATTTTGTTTTGGCAATTTGTTTTTTACACAGGGCTTGGCATTTGCATCTATCTTAACAAATAAGCAGCACATACGAGTTTAGTATATACATATGTGTCTGAATAACAACCTAAGATGCCAACTTGTAACCTAAATACAAGTTAAACAAATGCTATTTAACAAGCATTACATTACTACGTGCTACTTTCATGTATGTGTATATAAGTGTGCGATATGCATATGTTAAGGTATATAATATACGAACCAGAACCAATGAGTTAGTGACTTTTTGAATTCACAATCATTGCTTTAAATTACATTAAGACTTTTATCCATACTGCATATGGAATGTATTCCATTCAGTCCAGTATATTATTTAAAGCTATTAATCGGAAAATTTAAAAAGTCACTGGACCTATTTTTACATATTCGTATAAAAAATTTTATATAACTAGTATTCGTAGTTTTCAAAAAGCGCTAGAGATCCTTAGATACAGAGGCAGATGCTGGTAATGAAGTGGAATAATTTATATATCTATGTCATGTAAATACTGCGGCAGACTCGGACACATCCCAGACTTAGGTGGAGGTAACTCCTTTGCGTGCCACCAGCATATTAAGTATCGGATTTTTGCGTATGTAACTGACAGCCTTTTTATGTGTCACCATAGTAAAATCATAGCCATTGCATTGCAGTATCTTATCATGTATGCGTAGACCGGCACGTGCAGCGGGACTGCCCTCGTGCACCTCTGTAACGTAAATTCCCTGTGGGCAAAAATAACCCTTTACTTTACATGTATAGAACGCTTATTAATATTTGTTTACATAGTCAGTGTAACCCTGCGGACTCTTTTTGTAGTCCTGATCGATGCCGCCGCCTATTTTAAAGCCACATTTCAGAATCTCGCGTCCTTCCTGATCGTAGTCCTTTTCTTTGTGCAACGTTATGGGTATCTGAAATATACATTTGTGTGTACCAAAGTGTGAAAGTTTTTCCTATTGCTAATTGGAAGATTTAGTTCCCACATACATACATACACGCACACATATATGTATATACTAACTTTTTACTTACACTCAAACACTCCATAGCCGTGCCCGCCTGATGTTGAAATGCCATTTTCGCCATATTTGCTTAATTTTATTTATTTTTTATTTTAAATATAAATGAGTATTAAATTCGTTGAATCGGAATTGCACAAAAACATACATGGATAGTTTTTTTGCCTCTTCCTCTTCACTATTTGACAAACAGTGTTGCAAGCTGTTACAAAATTTTATGTTGGTATAAAAGAAAATACACCAAATCCTAAATATACCAAATTCCAAATTGGTGAAAAGCTCGGGAAAAAGCTTAGGCGGGCACGGCTATCTGTTAGTTAACAGATGTTGCAGTGTTAGTTAACAGATGTTGCAGGGTTCGAAGGAGGTTCGAAGGAGGTTCGAACAGAAATGCATGCATAAAATTGTAATTTTGCAAAATTTGAAATTTGCAGGCGTTTTTTGTTATAGTAAAAAATAGCAATCTTATTTCGTTGGAGATGAATTTTTGGAGCAATTAAAATAAATGAAATGAAAGTAAGTTAACATTAACCATTAACAGTTGAAAATTAAAAAAAAAGGGCGATTGAGCTTTTGCCACCCTAGACACCAACCACATGATAAGATTTTTATGCTCAAAGTATGCAACAAATATTTTAATTTAATTATTTAAATATTAACCGATTATGAATTATGAAATCCTAAAATAATTTCTTGGAAGCGTTCTTTCGCCATTTTTATTCACCGTTTTCAATAAGGACATATGCTGAAGACACTGCCACTGCCATACTTTCTACTTTCGTCTTCTTCCCTACTAGGCTGATGCCCTGCAGAACCAAGTTGGACATTATCGCAATTTGGGCAAAACGCTGGAATATCCAGCTTAATGGGTAATGGGGACAATTCTTCCAGCGTTTTATTTACGTTAAGGAAAGACCCAAGTCCTGCGATCACCTTAAATGGAGAGATAATTCCAATTAAAACATCGCACCCATAATGTTTTTTAGTGTTGGGCTTTGCCGCGTTTTTATTTTTGGCCAGGGTGGCAGCCTTAATTCCAAAACTAACGGAATAATGTTGAATTTAGGTATCTCTAAATTATAAATAAATATATATTAATACAAAAATAAAAAATTATTAAACAATAAAAAACATAATAAATATACATAGAAAGGAGTTTGTATTGTTGCAAATTGTTGTTTATATGTTTTTTTTTTTTGTCTGCTTTTGCTGCTTTCGTCAATTTTTTGGACAGGGTGGCAAGCCTGATTATCATTTTGATTTTACGCGCATTCATTAAGAGTGCAGAACTAAAATTAAAAAACAAAAATTATAATGAAAAAAAAATGCATTATAAAAAATTGTAATGGGAGAAATTTATTTTCATTCCCAACAGAAAAAATTGCACGTGAAACATGGTGCAATAATTTACAAATTGCTGAAAATGCAATTAAAACATACTCTCGAATATGCAGCAGGCATTTCGAGTCAAAGTGGGTAGGCAACGGCGGCGGCGGCCGATTGCGATTGTGGAAGGGGGCAATACCCACTGACTTAGCGGGTAAGTGAAAATTAAAAGACTTGAATTAAAAATTTAAATTTTATTATGTTTGTTTCGGTTGTGATGGCATATGATATTGTGCAATTTATTTTTGACCCGTCAATATAAAAAATATAAAATATAAACTGTGATTTTAAGTTGTCTTGTGTTTTGAATGTGTTTATACATATTTCGTTGTGTTTAATTGGTCCCAGTGTGGTTTATACTTAAGGAGTTTTTGTGGTTCGTAGGGCAGATTAAGTTCCTTGCATATATTGTGATGGGGTTTTCTTTTGAATTTGAAAATGTTTATAACTACAATTTTTATATATTTATAATGAACTTTTTCTTGACAGGTAACCCAGGTGACCCTGATGAGATACTGCCGTATGAAATGTGCTGCATTCGCATTTTGTTGTAGCCATTTGGCTTGGCATGTCCGTTGGCAAGCTGCGCATTTTTGGCCTTCTGGAAGGGATTTAGAAATGCAATAAATTGCTAATAGATGTGTGCATGAGTGATGTGATCAAATTGGGTAGAGTCAATATCCGGTTACCAATTAGGTCCGTCACCAAAATTCTTAATTTTTGTTAGTCTAGTTATTATATCTTGATTCTGCCAGTTAACCAACTTTGCTATGGTACAAACAGTTTTGTTCTAGACATAGTGCTATTTCCTACAAAATGAAATCCTAGAGATAGATGACATTACTATGTAATGTCTTGTAATGACTCGCACTTTCTATAAAATAAAATAACTATGTTCAAAGTTTCTTTGGTATTAATTTGTGTTTTTTTAATTATTTCTAGATGTACAATTTCTATAACTTCATTAAAGAGGAAAACAACGGAAACGGTGGAAGCCATTTAAACAATGAATTACTTCGAAAAAAATGCAATCGCCCTTCACTCGGCAAGCCGTCGAGGGCAAGGCTGCTTGCCTCACTCGGCAAGCCGTCGAGGTACCGAAAGTCTTCGGCAGCCGTCGAGGTGGCCAAGGCCATTCTGAAATGCCAAGGTCAGGTCGAAATTGAAAACTGATGGAGGGGCGCCGTCGAAGTGGCCAAAGTTGGATGATAAGAACCAAAATTCAACGTCTGAGGAGCTCAAAACCTACGAGGAGGCCAAACATGGGAGCGAAATCCCGTTTCCGCAGAAAGCGGAGCGGGCATTAGTCCATGAAATAGACTCCCCAAGGGCGTGGATGCAGCCGATTATAGAGGCTGAAAAACATAAAATAAAATAGTCAATTTGACTAATTTCGCCTTCAATGTTGTAAACAGGCCATCGTTTCAAAGAAGAAAATCAATTTAATTGTAAGTATGGAAACTTAAGTTGAATTGAATTTTTAAAATTAAATTTTTATATTATTTTAGGAGCTGAAATTTTATTTTGTATTAGTTGTAAGTTGAAAAGCATTGAAGCTGTAAAATTTATTTTTTGTTAATTTTAGTATTAGTTGTAAGTTATTGGCATTGAAGCTGTAAAATTTATTTTTTGTTAATTTTAGTATTAGTTGTAAGTTATTGGCATTGAAGCTAATTAATTTATTTTTTGTTAATTTTAGTATTAGTTGTAAGTTATTGCATTGAAGCTATAAATAAATCATTTTTTTTAAATTTTATTTTGTATTATTTAGTTTGTTAGAGAAATGGGTAACGGCTAACAGATGTTGCAGTGTAGCTAAAAGCTTACAAAACAAAAGTTTAATTGTCGATTGTCGTGTCTTTTACACCCTTGTTCGCACAAATACATGTATATCTCTTTAGCGCACATCATTTGGTGTGTTTAAAATACTTTGTAAAAGGTGAATTTCAAATATATGGCTAACTAAGCAGTAAAACAAAACCATGTTGTAATGTGTAATGGTATCCATATGTATGTGTCTCTCTTTAATGCTTAGTTTGATAGGTAGCATTTATTTAAAAAAAAAAATGTATTATTCTAATTTAATTTTGCATCGAATGTATTTATGGATTTCTGGATAGTTCAACTGCTACTTATTTTGATAGTTTTCGTCTTATGCTCATTTCACACTGGGCTGCAACACTGTGGTAAAAGTGGTATTTGGCAGTCCAAATAAATCATATTTATAAAAAAATATTGAAATAAAATAATAAATAATTTCGCGAGGGAACGACTTGCATAAACGTACTGGCAGATGAACGCCAAAACTTTGGATCATTTACTTAGATACTTCTATATTCATCTCAAGACATCCCGATCATAATATCCTGTGCATTTTCCTTGTCTGTACGTGCCTGCACAACTCTTAAATACCCTGTACCAACGTAGCTCATACTGGATTTTGTATATTTTAGCCCACATGAATACACACAACGGCTTTGGCGACTGTAGCCTCTTTTCAAACAGTTTACAAATAGATTGATTTCAGTGCAGCTTATGGGGGTAATTCGCATCTTTTGGTAAAAGGTCTCTATTGCTATTAGTCCCAAAGATCCTCTTATTCATAAAAACACACGCATATGCGGCTAAAATAAAAAATCATGAATCATTATTATACCCTTTTTTATAATGATGGATAATTTATTGACAATACTTCTATGACCGCCGCATGGCCAACATAGTATTTATCTCCCAAATAATAATACGCGTTCTATCAATAATTTCACGCAGCTGCCGATTCTTCAGCTTTACCGTCTCAATCAGTTCCTGATTTTCCTGCACAACCTTGCGATATTCATCGCACTGCGAGGGCTCTATACGCTGATCGGGCTCATCCTTGTAGGGTATTAGGCTTTCAGCGTTCATATAGTCCATACCAGCATCATTACACTTTTCGTAGATTATCCGTACGCGTTTGAAAAGTAAGCGAATGGTACGAAAGTATTCCTGAACCTTCTTTTCGGTGTTATTGTCGCGATGTGAGGTGGGCTGTATGTTTTTAAGCGCCGAGAATACCTCCTGGAAGCGAGAGGCAATGTCTTGGACCGTCTCTTGTCCGAGACGTGACAGCTGTACAATGTTTATTTCTTTATGCGGGTTTGGCTGGGGAATAGCCAACATATTGCTGCCGCCACCAGAACCGCCAGCGCCTGTTGTATGCTGTTGTTGCGGCGGCTGCTGCTGCTGTTGCTGCTGGGGCTGCTGCTGAGGTCCACCCATACCCACCTGAGCCTGCTGGGGTCCCATCATTTGCTGTTGCATGACAGACGGTTGCTGAGGCGGCATATTTGGCATTTGTCCACCAACAACACCTACGCCGCTTTGCATTATTTGTTGCTGAGGTTGTTGCATTTGATGTTGCGGTGACATGCCTTGCATGAGACCAGAAGGTCCGCCAGCGTTCATATTCATTTGCATGCCTCCAGGCACTGGACTATGTCCAGACATCATACCTATTTGTTGTTGCTGCTGCTGCTGTGGCGTCAGGTGCATTTGCGGCATGTTACCGTGTTGCATGGCGCCACCACCACCGCCTTGCACAAAACCACCCATGGACATCATATTTGGTGGTCCACCGCCGCCACCCGGTCCTTGATTATTATGATTTGGATATTTCCACATTATTTTTGCAAAGCACTTAATTGCCGGCGAACTAATAAACAAAAGTGGCGAATAGTGCTGCCAACCTGAGTTAGCATTTCTATATTGTATAGCACTGGTTTTATTATTTCATTTAGCCAGCACTACGAATTTGCGGCATCAAGCAATTACAATTTCATAAATATTAAATTTAAAATCTGTCATGGGGCATGATGACGACCATAATGGGTTTGACGAGTGGGTAAGTCGATCATTTAATTGGTACCTTAAATTGCATAACCTTAGCCATTCCATATTTCTAGGGCGGGTACTTTGAAGCAAAGAAGTCGAAGCTAGAGGAACAATTTGCCGCCGCCAGCGATCCATTTCGCAAGTCTAATTTATTTAATGGAATTTCAATATTTGTAAATGGGCTAACGAATCCCTCGGCGGATGAACTCAAACGACTAATGATGGTGCATGGTGGCACCTTTCATCATTATGAGCGTCCACATACGAAATTCATCATTGCTTCAAATTTACCGGATGTCAAAGTGCGCAATATGGACACAAGCCGCATTATAAGTGCACAATGGATCGTCGATTGTATAGAACAAAAACGCATTAGAGACTACAAACCCTATCTGTTGTACACCAATCAGAAAACGACACAACCGAGGCTTAAATTTAAGAAAAACGAAAACGCCAGCGCTGTAAGTATCAGCATTGGAAATAACGCAACTGATTTGTGCAAAACAAAGTCTGAGGATTTGGGAAGCAAACTAAAAGAGTTGCAGCAGGCTGCAGCTACAGCTCCCATCCCTGACACATCACTCAATTCAACTAAAACTAAAACCGATAGCAATGCAGCGCTAACTGCCGTGGATCCGTCATTTCTCAGCGAATTCTTTAAAAAGTCGCGTTTGCATCATATTGCCACGCTGAGTGCGGGCTTTAAGCAGTATGTTTCTGAATTGCGACAAGCACATGGCAACAAACCTTTTCAAAAGCGTGCAGCACTAAGTTTTTTACCCAAATGCAACAGATCTGGCACACGCTATGTCATGCACATAGACATGGACTGCTTTTTTGTTTCCGTCGGCTTAAAAAAATATCCTGAATTGCGTGGCTTGCCCATTGCGGTGACACACTCCAAAGGTGGCAGCTCTGCCAGCGAGGTACCAGTACATCCTCAAGCGAACAGGCAAGTTGAGCAAGAGCTTTTTGCGCAGCGTTTTGAGCATAATTTCCATGATAACACTCGCGCTGATAAGGTACGTTCGGGTTTTAAGGATACAATGTCACTATCGGAGATAGCTTCCTGCAGTTATGAGGCACGCGAGAAGGGCATACGCAATGGAATGTTTGTTGGTCAAGCGCTGAAGCTATGCCCAGAGCTTAGGACCATACCCTACGATTTTGAGGGTTATCACGAAGTGGCTTTTCAATTATACAAAATTATAGCGCAGTATACGCTTAATATTGAAGCTGTAAGCTGTGATGAACTCTTCGTAGAGCTAACTGATTTAGTGCAGGAACTGCAGATCGATGTAATGGAGTTTGTTAAATACGTGCGTCAGGAGGTGCGCGAAATGACTGGTTGCTCGTGCTCTGCAGGTGTGGCAGAAAATAAGTAAGAACAAAATAATTTTAAATAAAATAATTTAAAGAAAATCTAAATTTTAACCTATTTTAAAAAGATTACTTGCACGCATGGCTACAAAAAAGGCTAAGCCAAACGGACAATATTTGCTAGAACATGAAGATGTTGCAGCTTATATGGCTCCCATTGCCTTGGAAACACTGCCAGGAGTTGGGCACGGCTTGGCTTTTAAGTTAAGTCAAGCAGGTCTTAAAACGTGCGGCGATATGCAAAAGTGTCCTCTAAACGTTGTGGAAACCATTCTGGGCAAGAAAGTTGGACAAACTATCTACCAGAATTGCCGCGGCATTGATTTGCGACCCTTAGTCTACGATCAGGTAAAATAATTTTATTCTTACTCAAATTGTTATTTAATTATTCCTTTCCCGCAGCAACGCAAATCCGTCTCAGCCGAGGTCAACTACGGCATACGTTTCAAAGAGAGCTCAGAATGTATAACATTTTTGCGTCAGCTCTGTGTTGAGGTGCACAGTCGTCTCATCGAAATTAAGCGCAAAACCATGCATATTACGCTTAAGCTTATGGTACGTGCTGCCGAAGCTCCCGTAGAAACATCTAAATTTATGGGACACGGCGTTTGCGACACCCAGTCAAGATCAGTTTCGTTAAAGCAAGGCACTGATGCTTTAGACACTATTACACACAATGTGCTAGATCTTATGCGATTATCAGATGTGCCAGCACACGAGCTGCGTGGCATAGGAATACATCTTTCAAAGTTCGATGATATCGAAAAGGACAAAAAAGAAAATGTAATAATGAAAATGTTTGCCAAGATAACAGATAAGCAGAAAGGTAAAGTACATTCAATTTTATTTAAAACAGAACAGAGTATTCCAAATTTTTTTTAAATTGCTAAAAAGGGTTTTTTGAAGCCATCTTAAGTTTTCTAATCATTATTTTACAGCAAATCCACTTTCAAATACATCTGAAGTACCCTGGGAAAAAGAACCAAAACATAAGCCCACCAGTGTGTTAGACATGTTGCATAAATCTAAAGCAAACAGAAAGTCTACGGATGGTAAGGAAACTAAAAAAAACAAAAAAGAGCCCGCGGCCAAGCGCAGGTTTTCAAACCCACTTTTGGCGGGCTGGACGCGTGTTTCAGTAAAATGTCTTTAAAAGTCATGAATCTTACGAAGAATATCAGGACTAATTATGTAGGGCTTACATAGAAATCTAACGATCCACCTATTCCACAAGTTCAAAATGACTTCAAACCGGAACAATTTCCCGAACTGCCTAATAAAATTAAAGAAAATAGTGCTATCGAAAGAAGAGCATTTAGCATGATTTAAAAACAATGCGCAATAGTTGAAAAACAATCAAAACATAATTAATGTCATTTGAATTTTCTTTGTATAACCATTCTCACAAAAGCTAAATTGATACAGTTCGGTAGTTTGCAAAAGATTTCGTTTTGGCTTGAAGATAGAAAATAAAAGAACAAACTTTTTCGCGAATTCTAATCTATTTCGTTCCATTAGTTGTCTATGGTTCATTCCAAAGTTTCAAGAAAAGTGTTTGATAATTACACTACTGAAAAATATGTTATTTTTAAACTAATTGAGTTCATAAACATATTAAGTTTTTTAATCAATATTTGCATTATTTTGCAGTAAACGAACTTTCAAAGACAACAGATGTGTCCACGCAAAAAGAAACAAAACCGAAGCCTACCAGCGTATTAGACATGCTGCATAAGTCTAGAGCAAACAGAGTTTCTATGGATGGTATGGAAACTAATAAAATAAAAGAAGGGTCAACGCCTAAGCGCCGAAAATCAAATCCACAATTGGGTACTCAGGCCGATGGGTCCAGCAGAATCTGTTTAAAATTCATGGATCTTACAGAAAACATAACTACTAATGATGTAAGGTTGACAAATAAATCTAACAATCCTCCAATCAAAGAAGTTCAAAATGACTTCGATCCGGAAGTTTTTGCTCAACTGCCTAGTAACATACAAACAGAGTTGGTGCTCCACAAAGAAGAGTACTTAGGCTTACTTGAAAACAATCAAACAAATTATGATCAAGAATTAGAAAACAAACCAAGAACGTTGGAGCGATCTCCCTTAGCACAATTAATTATTAATGAAAGCCCTCTGAAGCCCGAAGACTTTTTACCATCTACCTCGAAGGCCGCCCAAAAACAACAAATCCTTCGATCCGAGCGCAAGGCAATGGAAAAAAACTTAAAAGCAAAACAATGTAGCCCTGCAGAACTTCCAAAAATGAAAGACAAAGAACATGATCCTTCAAATAATACCGTTACATTGCTAAATAACGATTTCAAATCAGTTTTGTGTAGTTGGGTTAGCTCTACAGAACATCCTTCGACAGTAGATGTGAGTATGGTGAGTGATGAATTTGTTAAATTGGTTGCTATAAATGAAACCGACAGGATCTACGAAGCAATGAAATATATGTGCAGGTTAGTATTTATGATAATCTTCTGGAATCTTTTATTCATAATTTCTTTTCTATCTATATTTTCTCTTTTCAAAAGATTGATTAAAAGCAAACGCAACTTTAATTGCTTTTGGCACTTGGCCTATGCATATATTGAAGACCACCTACAGGATGAAATGTTTAGAATCCATTGCCATCAGCTTTTATTAATAGAATCAATCAACTGCAATACATGCCGCTCAAAAATTAAATTTTAGCAGCAAGAAACTCATTTCACCTATTAAGTGCAAACGATCCTTAACAAAGCCTTAACCAAAGATTAAGATTGTAAACTCATTCCATGGAAATACTGCTAAATGTAATATACGTTTTTAAGAATTTTAAACATAAGATATAACAAAAAGAATCTAATTGAGTTTCTAGAAAAACAAAACTGTCGATAAGAACTTTTAAATTTACTTCAAGTAAAGCCTAATACGCAGCAGTGTAAAACCGCGTGAAAGAAAACAAAAACTTCATATAAAAAAAACGCTGTCACAATTCTTAGCGTTTTTTTTATATGAAGTTTTGTTTTCTTTCACGCGTTTTTACACTGCTGCGTACTAGGCTTAACGCAAAAGCTACACAACATAAAAACTGAAAATACCAACAAAAAATATTAAAAAAAAAAGTTTTCATGTGGTTTTTGTTAAATGGTCCTTTCTTTAGAAATATTAACTCGTTATGGCTTCTTAAAAAAAACGTTGTTTACATTTTTTACTTAATTGAGACTAAGCAACTGAAAATTTTTGAAAACTTATCAAGCTATCTGTTCTTTATCATCAATTCCAAAAATATTAAACCTAGTACCCAAAAGGTAATGGTATATTATTTGCACTAGCAAACAATTTGCTTGTGTAACACTTATAAAGAAGCGAGTAAATTTATTTTTGTTTTATATGAGTTCCAGTTTGTTTGTGAAAAAGCTACGGTCACTAAATTCGGTATTTATGGACATACATATATAATTAACCCTCAGTCCTATAACTTGCCACTATTACCCCTACCTTCCAATATAAAGATTCGAGTTTTGACTGAGTTTGAGTTTTGACTTAATTAATAAAATAAAAGATCGTATGAAAACTTGCACAGTCCTGATGACCTAATAAGACCATCCCTCTTTTTAATATGGTACAAAGGATATTTTAAGTTTGTGCAAGCCGAAAATTTATTTAACGTAGAGAAGAAGTCATCCCAAAGTTGCCTAAAGTATTATGATCGGAGTGACTAGAGAAGTCGATAAACTTGTCCGTCAGTCTCCCATAGGAGTGTTTCAAAGCAGAGCACCTTGAAGATAACCAGATGGATAATTCGTTTGTTTATAAAGACTTCTTTATTTAATTCAGATCATCCAGACTATTATATACCCTGTACAATTCTTCATTTCCATAATGTTCGTTCCATTGCCATGCTTCAGTCGGTCCTGCCCGACTTAACAATACTCTGGAACAGCAGCGACCTTCACGCTGCACTGATTCGCAACTGGAATAGAAACGTTGACAATGGCTCCTTTGATACTGTTGTGTTAAATTTTTTTTGTTTTATTCATTCTAAATAATTCATTTCACTATTGTAATGCTTAGCTTAAATTCGCACTGCACAAATGCCTTAATTAAAACAATATATAAGTAATTGCAATTTATCCAAAATTTCAAACTATTCTTGAAAACAACTGTTGCAACAAAGAATTAACGCCATCAAATATTGAAACAAATGTGAGTTACAAAATTAAAATGTCAAGTAAATTGTTGTTCAAGGGTTGCTATTCCCCCTTTCATGATACATTTTAATGTTTCGTATTAGTTTTCACCGACATGAATTCAACGTATCGAGGTGAAACTTACGTTGTGCACACCGTTTGAGGTGTGGCTATCACATAGTTAAGTTTCACCTCGTTACGTTCACGCATACGAACACAATCGGTACCAAACTGATTTTTTTTTTTTTTTGTTGACGCTTATTTATGAATAGATGTAACCAAATTTGGCATCGAATGCCTTTAGAGTTTCCATATATCGTATAGTCCGATCGGTCAAAAAACGTTTTTGTCTTCAATGTGG
Source organism: Chymomyza costata (assembly GCA_018150985.1). Taxonomy (NCBI): domain Eukaryota; kingdom Metazoa; phylum Arthropoda; class Insecta; order Diptera; family Drosophilidae; genus Chymomyza; species Chymomyza costata. The sequence continues at coordinate 42,400 of JAECWU010000668.1, read as the reverse complement.
GATGTTACAGGTATGAAATAAATAATACGAAGTCAGTTCAATAAGTCAGACACGTTTTCAGCATAGTAGCTTGAAATGTAACATTGCTATTCGTTAAAAGACTACTCTATAATTCTAATCAAGGTGCGATATTTGGTTTGATTATGACCAAAAAAACACACTTCCGCCACTTCACAAAAGAGGCACCAGACAAAACGCCTGACATTTTGCACCGAGTGCCTCCGTTAGGCTAACCCACACGCAAAAACCGAGAATTACAAAACAAAAACACACAGTGGCGCTTTATGGCCCACGAGCATCCTTTTTCGACCTTTAGACCGAACGGTAGTTTTATTGGTGCTCGCGACGAAAAATCGCACAAGTACACTGAGCACAGAAATATAGTTAATTTGGCAACTGTAAGACCCAGTAATTTTTGGTAAATTAAAATTGTCATATAAACTCATATGACTTTTCTGTTTCTTTGAATGTGTTGCAAAATTTGTCGTGTACACGCACAAGCAGATCGTCGGCGACGCGCCGAGTTTACAAAAACAAAATACACACAAGTGTGCCTTCGCCGACTCGCAGCAACTTACAAAAACAAAATACACACAATGCCTTCGCTCGACTCGCAGAATATTACAAAAACAAAATACACACAGTGCAGTTTATGGCCCTACTCGAGCATCCCTTTTAGACCGTAACGGTAGTTTTATTGGTCTCGCGGACGAAAAATCCACAAGTACACTGAGCACAGAAATATAGTTAATTTGGCAACTATAAGACCCAGTAATTTTTGGTAAATTAAAATTGTCATATAAACTCATATGACTTTCTGTTTCTTTGAATGTGTTGCAAAATTTTGTCAGTGTACACGCACAAGCAGATCGTCGGCGACGCGCCGAGTTTACAAAAACAAAATACACACAATGTGTGCCTTCGCTCGACTCGCAGCAACTTACAAAAACAAAATACACACAATGTGTGCCTTCGCTCGACTCGCAGAATATTACAAAAACAAAATACACACAGTGGCGAGTTTTATGGCCCTACTGAGCATCCTTTTTCGACCTTTTTCTTGATGTTGTTAGTGCTCTTCCGTTATTTTCGTCCCCCCTGATTATGACTATAAAACAGCGGTGGGCACTTAGACGGCACGCGTGCCAAAGAGCTTTCACACATACGAGAAAAGAGCTTTTTGCCGTAAAAACTAGTCTCGTGCGTATGAGCTAGTTTTACAATGGAACGCAAAGCATAGTTACATGTCAAAAAACGAGCTTTTTGCCGTAAAAACTAGTCTCGTGCGTATGAGCTAGTTTTACAATGGAACGCAAAGCATAGTTACATGTCAAAACACGAAAGAGTACGGACTCTGCGTATATTTGGATTTTGTTGGTCATTAAAATTTGCGAGTCTGGCTTGCGTCATATGAAATAAGTAATTATGTGAGCAAGTCATATATTTTTGTAGGTAAGCCCTTGACACGGCCCCATCCGAATTTTTAGGCGAAATCGCTCTGCTCAATGTGCAGAGTATAATATATACGTCCCGCATAAAATAAAAGTCGATGGTATTGTCGAATTGAATGACAACTATGACAAAAAAAAAGATTTGTCCCATTGTACCTTGGTCTTTGCGAAAGCTCTTTTTTTTGTTTACGCACACAGGCACAAAAAATTGCATTAGTAGTTTTGCCCACCACTGCTATAAAAGCATACAGCTTCTTGAATATCGGCTAATAAGATCAAAATTACTTTCGCTTCTAATCATGCAAAAAATTGCTAAATTTTAATTTTAATTAAGTATGCAAAGCTATAAAACAGAATCTTGAATAGATTTAAAACAATAACAAATGTTGAATACCATTACAAAGCACGAGTACATACAAGAGAGAGATCGCTACAGAAGCAAACTCATAGTAAGGGGGCGTTCAGTCTTATTTGCAAATTAAATAAATGGAAAATAAATTGATGTTTCGAGCAAAAAAAAGCTTGTGGTACACGTATTTATATTATTGTCCTCAGACGCTCCTTTTACTACAAATGAATTGACTATCGACTGTTTCGATTTTAAAATCTAAACTGGATTAATCGTATCTTATAAAGATCTCCAGAAATTGTCGCACTTTTCTGTACAATTAAAAAAGAACAAATCATACAAGATGTTTTTTTTTAAATTTATTTTTCTTGGTGGGTTTTTAAAAACTCATTGAAAATTTATAATTTTTTTTTTTAGCAAATAATTTAATTTTATAGCATACAATTTATAGGAATTTGCTTGTAAGTTGATATAATTTACAAGTTCCAAACCTCGGCTTAGTAATTAAGGTTGTAAGAGCAGCAAATAATGGCTGCACTGATGCCGCGTTGATAACTTCATAGAAAAGATGCGCTGTGTATGTGCGTGTGAGAGAGTGTAACTTAAAGGACGCAGATTACGGCCCAAGTTAGTCAGTCTGTGGTAGTAGCGTCCCCCAGATCCAGAAAAGACAAATGGGCTAGGCGAACGGGCACAACACCTGGCGGAACTGGCAAGTCATAATTTGCACTTAAATGAAAGCAACGGCAGCAGCAGCGACGGCGACAGCGGCATTGGAACAGGTTAGTGTTGAACAATTCTATAAAGTCACTGCAGTTAATCGCTGCAACTAGTGGGTCGGGGGGTGTTGGGTGGCGTCAGGTAGTACATAATTGATTCGCAAGCTGCGTTGTCAGCTGGACTCGGTCGCTGCCAACACCCCAGTTGATCTTCAGGTCTGGCATTGACAAACCATAACAATTACAACGCTCCAGTTGCAGCAACAGGCGCAGCCAGATTACGAGCTGGGGTTGGAGTCTTACCTATAGCAGCTGTTGCCTGGTAATTAAAAATAGTCAGGCATGTTTATTTTTTTTTTTGTGCAGCATCCGGTGGGGCCTCCAAAGTGGATGAGCAGCTTAGATGCATGCTTTTGTCTGATTTAATTATGTGCGCAAAGGCGTCGTTGTTTCATAAATTTTATGCATCCTGTCTAGCTACAACAAAACAGTAGCTAGACTTGGTTAAAACAGTAGTAAGACGGCTTTGACTAAAAACAAGGCGCTACATGTCTTTTTTTTTTTAAGTGGCATGCAAATGTGGTCAAGTTTTTTGATAAACTTGTTGGCTGAGTTAAATGGCCCAATTTCAGGGCAAGATTTTCTACGCTGACAGACACGAACAATGCATTAGTTGGTTAATAACATGTTTTAGCAATTCGGCAGAGTACTCGCTAAATCTGTGCATCAGTTTCGCACGACTTGACTTGGCTGTATGCAGTAGCAATGCGTGAGTTGCAGCATTTGCAGTAGTTTCAGTTGCTCATGTGGCAGCCAAAAACTGTCAACATTATCGGCATCCACACTGCCTGCCAAAGCCGAGACAAGATCACTGCCAGCATTTGGCCAGCCCTCTGTAAACTTTGGCAATACACAACACACAGCGCATACAAACATAATAAATATGCATAAGGCACTACCCAACACTGCAACAGCAAATAGCAGCGAGGACTTCAAGTTGCAGCTGATGTGGATAGTGGGACGCCGCTGCCCGCTGCTGCCAAATAAGACAACGACAACAAAATGTGGTAACAGCGTAAGTGGTAAAAATGTCCAGAACAAGGAATACTCTTATCCATTGTGGGCACTTAGAAGGCACGCGTGCCAAAGACCTTGAAAGTCTTCTTTCGGAAAAGCTCAACAAGTACGTGTGAGCGAGCTTTACAACAGAACGGAAAGAAGAGGCATGTTAATTAAATTTGGCTCTTCAGGATTAAACCAAAAACATTTTTAAGTTGATCGGTGAGGAGCAACATTTTAAAATAAAATTGCTCCTCTTTCATACCCAAGTGATTTTCTTACATTCTTATGTCTTATATTTTGGAAACACACATAATTCTGTTTTTGGTAAACTTTTTACACGGTAGTTACGTTCCAGCAAAAAAACGTGTAACAAAACCGTGTAAAAAAGACATGAAGTAAATCCCTAAGCTGCTATGAAAATAAATAAGAAAGGGGAATTCCCTAACTAAATTTCTAAAAGATTATGCTAAAAAAAAATAATTTTTTTTTAAATTTCAATTAAATAGCGTTTTTTTGAATAATGCTAAATCTAAAGCGTAAAATTATTTTTATTATTTTTTTTTTATTACATTTCGATTATAATAGTCAAGTTCAAAATTTCTTATTGCAATATTATAGAGCTTGGTTACTCTGACGACATTCGTTGCAGCTTTTATGAGCGTAGATCTTTGAAATCTCACAGATTTTTCCATTTTAGGGCCTATACGCATATCCCATTTGGGATTTTTTTTTATATGAAGTTTTGTCATTCCGCGCGAAATATTACGAACTGTGTGGACCCCTTAATTCTAAAAAGTAATTTCTCCGTCCAACCTTTTTTTTTACTTTTTCCCACGAAATTTTGTAGCTTGGTGTGATCCCTTTATTTTTTCTCGCTTCATCTTAAAGACAGTTTTGGAGCTTGGATTACTTCCTCTGTTATTTTCTTGCCCAAATTTTTGGAACGTTGTATAGTTTTACCTATGAATCTGAAAATTCGTCTGTTTGTCTTGCACGTTCCGAGGACATTTTTAAAAATTTTCTTAGATCGTATTTAATATTATTAATTAAAGTATTATTCCTTTAGCCGAAGGCCAACGTTGCCACCGCTTCATAATATTACCTTTAGTTTTTAAGATAAATTATAACTATATATAAATAAATAAATAAAGTATTATTCTTGGCAATAATAAATAATTAAAAAAATTGTTAATGCCAACACGCTTGCAGGCTGACAACTCCAACGCAAGGATATTTAAGGAAAATTAAAATATGTTGGTTTCAATATTTAGTCTTAGCCGGATCCTAGTGACGGAGAATTTGAATTATCGATGCAACAGTTTCGAAACTCTTTTGTAAGCGTTTTAAATGAGCATATGATCAATCTTCTTTATTATGAATTTTATAGAAGACAATTTTGAATAAATTTTCCTTAAATGTTATTAGTATAATTTCGTTTTGAGATTAGTAAAATAAATTCGTTTAAGAGAAGAGTTCAATCAAAAATTATTCTAATTTTGTAAATCGATGATACTCCGTACGATTTAACAGAAGTTAATGCCGTTGAAGGAACGAGTCGCTAAATCGCTACTTTCTTGCTACCGGATATAACCCATCTTTCCCCATTCCATGGATTACAGTGTATAACAATAATAACAGCAAACTGAAACTTTGTTGCCAACGCTGATTTTTGCCGCCAAAGCCAAACTGCCAACGTACTGCGTCTATGCAAAACTTCTAGCCAATTAACTTAGCAACTGCCGGGTAGGTAGGCCAGGTCCAAGTCGGCCGGTCTGGGCTTGTTGCCTGGTGCCTTATGATTAGAATCGTTCAGAGAAGGCAGCTAAACGAACACGGTAGGCAGCAACAACATCCACAGCCGCAACAACCAACAACCAAAGCTAATGAACCATGTTGCCGCTGACCGCTGATGAACCCAAGCTGATTAATGATGCCTGCAACTGACTTGCAACTAGTTTCAGCCACAAATGTCTGGTTGTTTATTAGTGTGCAACGCAGCGCCCCCAAAGGGCAGGCTACATCTTAACTAGCTACACAGTACCTGGGGGCGTTTTTGGGCCAGCAGAGGGTAGTTCTCAAAGCAAAAGCATATTTTTTAAGGTCATCATCATGTACCAAGAAGTAGTTAGTAGTACTGCAGCCGCGGCACATTTGACAAAGCTCCAAACTTTATTGGCATTGAAAATGCACAAGACAAACGGTAAAGCGCAGGCGCACCTGAGAATGTTGATAGCTCCCATGGAGCTGCTCCAAGTTGTTTTTATGCCACTCACACAACAACGACATCAGCGACAACGACGACGCGTTGCAACAACTAGGGGTCTCGAGTTGGGGTCTTCAGCGCTACCTTGCGGGCCCTTTATCACATGCGCACATCATTTCAGCAATGGTGGCAGAAACGTTGACGTTGACTTCGCAGTTAGCAGCGTCTGCAACGGCGACTGCGACGCACTGTAACGTGCTTTAGCAATTGGCTTTAAAGTGTTTGCGTCGTGACAAAATCAATGTAGCTGCCGGCAAGGCGCGTCCGAGCTAGTTGGTCGACTGCTTGCTAACTTGGCTTACTTGGTTGGCATTACACTGACAGGCTTTTGGACAGTGATTCATGGTTTATTAAGCGCATTATGCCGCAGGATACTTTGAAGTTGAACATTGTGTTGCACGTGTTACTTGTGGTAAGCCCTTAAAAATTCTGCAACCAAGTTGTTGTTGTCTGGCATTGGCAACGAAGTAGACTTGGCTTGGTTTTTTTTTTTTTTTTTTTTTTTTTTTTTATTTTATTAATAAATAAAAAATTTTTTTTTTTTTTTTTTTTTATTTTTTTTTTTTTATTTTTTTTTTTTTTTTTTTTTTTTTTTTTTTTTTTAAAAAAAAAAAAAATAAAAATTAAATTAAAAAAAAAAAAAATTGTTTGGGGGTTTTTTTTTTTTTTTTTTTTTTTTTTTTTTTTTTTTTTTTTTTTTTAAAAAAAAAATATTTTTTTTTATAAAAAATTTAAAAAAAAATTTTTTTTTTTTTTTTTGGGGGAAAAAACCGCCTTAGCCTTTTTTAAAAGAAATCTATTGCTGTTGCATTCTTCCCCAAAAAAACTTTTCAATTCCTTTTCGATTTTTTTTTTTTTTTTTTAAAACATATATGTTTCTAAAAATAAGTCTCATTAAATAACTCAGGTTTAAGGTGGTCTTGGTGTGTATCTTTCGTAGTACGGAATGGATACTTAACCCGTAGTTTTGTTTCTTGTGCTGAGTTGGGATTTATGACATTACATCCAATTTATTTTCTTAAGTGTGATGTTAGCTGACTTTATCGGGTAGCGATTGAGCTATGATCGTCTGTACTTCTAAATGTCCGCAGATTTTGGAGACCACTAGAGCTAGGGTCCAAACTTTACTAAGAGGTGCGCCTAAACTTTCTTCATTTTTTATTATTATATTCGACGTAGGGTCAAAAAGTTTGTTAAGTAGCCTAACGTTGTGCCTTATAAACGAACCCTTGAACCATCGAGACCGTTTTGAACTGGATACCGTTTAGTCTGACTGCTGAACATTGACTTTCAAGCCCGAACTTCAGCTGTATTGATTGTTGTAGTAGATTTGGATCCTTGCCTGTTCAGAAAGAAAAAATCGTATAATATGCATAGATGCGTACGAGAAGGCATCTGGCTGTTATCAGCAGCGGAAAGAAAAGTAGTGCTAGTAGAGATGCCTTTAGCTTAAATAGGATGTTCTTGACTAGCTCGATGACTTTTCAGCCTTCACTCGTTTACTTGCTGTTGTTGCTGCTGCTGCTGGTCAAAGCATGCATGGCAATTGATTACTTAACATGTTTTATGCGTACGACCAGCTTTGTGGCAGGAACATCAGCAGCCGTAGCAGCAGCAGCATCGGTGGCGATTGGAAGCGGCGTTAATTTGCGGCTGGCCTTGACTATGTGGCAGTCAAACGAATTGCTACACTGCAGGCCATGCAACGCTAGGATTAATAAATCAACGCAACATATAGTAACAAATAGCGTTATATACATAAATATCATGTATATTTAAGCCTTTTATTGATGAAAAGTCAAAACACTTCAGTTTCGCACAAAAGCGCTCAGAATGTACTCAGAATCAGCGATAATAAGTCAGCCAATGCGGCGTATGCGCAATGTTTGCATGTGCAAATGGCATTAATTATGCTAAATAAAGCAACAACTTACAAAAAATAAACAATAAAAACAATAAATATAAACAAATACATTAAATAAAGTAATAAAACAAAACAAATAAATGAAATTGCGCACATGCAATAATGCAATAAGATATTGGCGCCCGATAAAAAACGCGCCTAAAACGCGCCGCTGTTTTATGCTCACATACATATGCAGTATGTACTTACATACATAAATATACATATGTACATGGGTTTTAGAGATGGGCGAGTGACAAGCGACGCTCTCACTATTGAACAAATTTTTGGTGCTCAAACTTATAGTTTTCATTTATACCAATGTTTAGATTATTTAACTCTAAAATAATCAAAATTATGAATTTACTCAACACCAACAAAAGCTTTTAAATTTCTTTTCATCGTAAGCGACACAATACTAATTTTAACGATTTTAACGAATTTTAGAGTAATTATTTCTGGTGGCGAGTTGATTTCAGCTTAGATTCTTACGTATGCAATGTTTGTAAACTTCTCGTTGGAATAAGAATCTGGTAACTTAACAACAACTTTTTACTTTCAAAATTTAAATTGAAAATACTTGGTAAAATTAGACAGGTTGTCAGATAATTCATTTTATTTTTATTTTTTTTCATATTTTATTTACAATCTGTCTTTGCTGGACAATAAGTAAATGTACTTAATAATAATAAAAAAAAAAATTATAAGTAAAACAGAAAGTTTCCATTAAAACCTACTGTTGTGTTTAGTCATTTTATTTGATTGAAATTGTTTTAATTTCAAGTTTTTCAATTTGCTAACTAAAAAATAAAAAAGGGCAACCAAGACTAGCCTCAGAACGCAAAATGCATTTTCAATACTTACTTAGTACCTTTACCCAGAATTGGTATCATCCAGCCGGCAAATTGAATTTTGTTGTAAGGTTTTCAAGGATGTACATTCTTGCAATAACTTATTACCAACCCGGTCTACGTTATGTGGGACATTCTCTTCTTCAAGTGAGATTCGAGATCTGTCGATGCGGAAAAACGTACATATAATATCGATTCAATATATGCTTTACCTTCTTTATTTGTTATGGGTATTTTACACATTTAAATATATTTTTTGGTTTAAATAGCACAAACTTAGAAAATTAAGGAGAACCTCTAAAAATATAAAAAAAAATCTTTTAATTTATATAATATATATATTTTGTAGGTGCTATATATTTATAATATGCCTATGTATTTTAGAATTAGAGCTGAAAATTAGGGCAATCATTAAATTATCATAAATGAAATTTTCCTGGGTACTGCCAGCGCAACTTTTATTAAAAACCAATATTAATTGAATCTAATGTAGCACTAATTAATAACTCACTGCATATAAGAAAACCTTGCTCTATAATTGTTTTAGAAATAAAGTAAATTATTGTGATTAAACCAGCTGACTTGGCTCTTACTTTATTTACTTTGTTTTTGCTAATATTTTTTTTTTTCTGTTTTAAGAAGTTTGCCCGTTTCGTAAAGTTCACCCAAGATGTTGAAGAATCGGATAAACTTCTAGCTGCTTTGATTTTCTTTTTTGTGTCTCCTTTTTTTCCCAAGATACTTTTATTTGCGCTGATATGAGCATGATCAATCACCATATGTATTTTGATCAAAATTGTTCCATTATTTCAAAAATGTACAATACAAAAATTGAACCTGTGCACGATTATCGGACCTGCGCATTTTGTGACCTTCAAATTGTTGGGTAATGGTGAGGCACAGGACGGTGACTGATTCACATTTTTTTAAGTTTCGTTGTTTTTTTTTTGTTTGTCCAGCACAAAGATTTCAATTACTTCGCCTCTTAAGCACGATCTCGCGGCCATCTCTAATGCACATTACGTATGCCAAAAATATGCAAATTAGCAATTTGCAAGTGTGAACGCCATCACCAGTGGCAAATGCAGCGCCGCCTTACACTTACCATGACTGCGCTGCAACCGGGCTGCAACCGTGCTCCTTATCTGATGCAGCTGAACACACTTGCCATTAGAATGCGTCGCTGCTGCTCGGGCTGCTGCTGCTGGAGCCGCTGCCAACCGAAGCGTTAGCTTCAGCTTCAAAAATAAATTACAAAACCGTGTAAAGTGTAAGCTGACCATTTGGTTTGCTCGGTTCAATTCAGCTCGGATTTGTTTTACTGTTTTTATATTTATTTTTATTTTGACATTTTGCTTATTTTTCTAATCGCTTTTATGGCCACATAAATCTTGGGTGCAAAATTTGCTCTGTTGTTGTTGCTGGTGGTGTTGTCTAACAAAGTTGTTTTTTATCAATTGAATTGGTGGTGCCTTAAGCTGTTGTTGTTGCCGTTATTGTAATTGTGGTGGCCGGTGCTCCCCAAACTGGTCCAGACTTTGATTTATTTATGTATTGGCGATAACATTGCCGACTGCATTGCGTCGCCTCGCTTTCACGCATTTTTAATTTCCCGGCCGTCAGTCGTCAGCAATGGATTGGAGCACTACTTGAGCAGGGAGTGGCCGGGTGAGCGGCTAGAGGGAGTCAGCGCCTGCTGTAATTTGCTATCTGATCGAAAGATATGTCTTGTCGTGTGCAAATGCAACTTGTAATTGAATTGCATTATGCCCAGTGCTGCATCAAATATTCAAAGCATGCCAATGACACGCCCAGACCCCTAAAGGGGCATGGCACTTGAACCTAGGCGCGGACAACAGGTGAAATATAGTTGAGTCACTGCTACGGGCTGGACTGTTTTAGCTAAAGTTCTAACCATTCTTTGTCATTTAGAGCGTTTTACGATGGTTTTTGGCTTTTTAAGAGCTTTTTTTTTTGTAAACACTACATAAAATTGTGCCAGCGTGCCATTGCGCCCATAATATTAACAATGCCAAAGTCCGTGCCCCGCTTAAAAATATAAGTTAAATGCTTTATTAATTGTGTTAACTGATATATTCTAAAAGCCAAATTCACGAATTGTCGGGGGTCTGAAGTTTATGCGACCACAGAAAAGCGTACCTGAGGCATCCCAAATATAATATATATGTTTCGCGAAAAAAAGGAAATTTTTAGACCCTCTTTCTTCAATATGGCAAGGGAAATACAAAAACATAATATGTATATGAATACTTTTCCGTCCGTCCATATGTCAGTATGAACGTACATATCTTGGAGATTATGAGAGCTAGGATAATCGAAATTGAGCTTTATGTGTAGCTGAATCAAATTTATTTTAGTTTTCTTTTGCAACGTTCTCTTTCACCCCATCTTATTCGAAAGCATTAGACACAACACAATTTCCAAGTTACAGGTTTATTTTGTAAGGGTAAAATGTGTGAAATAAAAAAAAAAAAACCATTCCTCATTATACCAATAATATAAGAAGATAGAAGTAGATACTGTTTAATAGGCTAGAGTTTAATCACCTTAGTGACTAAAGCAGAGAGAGTAGCAGAGTTTGTAGAGTGTTGGCCTCAAAACTTGAAGTCGACTCCTTGGCGTGACAAATTTTTGAGTTGGGAGAGCTATGTATTTTACTGCAGAGATACACTTATATTTTTTTTTTGCTAGCTAAGGACTTAATTATTTGTTTTTAACATAGCTTATTTAGTTTTTGTAATTAAAAAATGAGTTTCTTATGCTTCGGTTTTTAGTATTAGCAAAAAAAATTATTAACTAATAAAAAAAAAAATGCTGACTCTTTTTCATATGTAGCTGACTTAAATTCAACGTGATAGGAGTGGTTTAAATCGAATATACTCAAATTTTGTAATGCCTATCGAAATACCCGGCATCTCAAAACATTTCCGAAGATATTCAAGTCCTGTGAGTTGGATGAATAGTTTAATATCTTACAAGTGCTATAATAATTATAAGTGCTATAATACGAAATGGCCCCACGCACCATACAATGTTTTCCAGAGCTTATATTTTTAGATAGATAGATAGAAAAATATGGCGTACGTTAAAGTCGGGCGCAGACGACTTTGGGATACCCTGTACCACCACATTGCAATTAAGTCCGAAATATTGCTTAAGACCTCCAAAAGATATTTTATTCGGCAAATTTTACTACGATATTTTCATAAACAAACAGAAATCAGTCGAATTTTGCACCAAACAATTTTTTTGACCGATCGGTCCTATGGGGACTATATGATATATAATTTGGTTCCGATATCTTCAAAACCAAACGAAACACAACGAATTTTGTAAAAAAAGCGTTTTTTTGACCGATCGTTCCTACGGGAGCTATATGATATAGTCAACCGATTTTGATCAAACTTGGTGCAGTGCTTGTTGTTGTTGTGTCCTTTATCTCCTTGTGGAGCATAGGGCCTCAGTGATACATTTTCATTTGGTACGAATATGCGCTGTTGCTTTCAGCTCACTCCACGATTTTCCTGTTGAATTTATTTCGCTGTTCAACGTTCTTCTCCATGTTGTTTTAGGTCGCCCTCTTTTCCTATTACCTTGCGGATTCCAGTCAAACGCTTGGCGACAAACTTCTGTTGGTTCTTTGCGAAGAGTGTGGCCGATCCAACGCCATTTGCGTTTTTAACGAAATTTGACATCGGTTCAATTTTACATCTTCGATATAACTCTTCGTTGCTTATTGTATTTGGCCACCATATTGCTATAATGCGTCTTAAGCATGTGTTTACAAAGCTTTGTATTTTATTCATTAAATTTTCGGTCGTGAGCCATGTTTCACATCCGTATAATAAAACTGGAATAACGTTTGTTTTGAAAATTCGAATTTTCGTGTTTGTCGTTAGTGCTGAAGAACCCCATATTTGTCTTAATTGGGCGTATGCACCTTTTGCTTTATTTATTCGTGCAAAAATGTCTTTTTGAGGGCTATCTTTCTCGGAGATCATACTCCCTAGATATGTAAATGAATCTAATGCTTCGATACCTTCATTTTCGATTGTGAAGTTCTGGCTGTTCGCAGAGTTGATTTTTATTGTTTTTGTTTTGTTAGTGTTTATCTTTAGACCGACCGTTCCAGATGCCAAACACAAGTCGTTTATTTTCTGTTGCATGTCTGAATGTTTGACGGAAAGTAGGCAGACGTCGCACAGTGGCACGGCAGCCGCAAAAGCGTTGCAAAAATTGATTTTGCGATGAAATCATTTTGTAAAAGTAATACATGCATCTTATTTAGAATTTCCCAGGGATCAAGAAAATTAAAACTTTATTCAACTCGGATAAATAGTTTAGTTGCTACAGCCGCTCAAAGTGTAGTATATTTTCAACTTTGAAAAAAATCGGAATTTTTTGAATAAAAGTGCGTGTTTAAGATCGTTTTGTAAAAAAACTAAGCAACCAATCCATATTTTCTTCGATTCTATGAAAATGTATATGAAATTTAAACATAAAAGAGAAAAAAATTACTTCGTATCTTTTCTGGTTTTTTCAATACTACCGTTTACCTGAACCACTATATTTGAACCACTTTTTCAACTTTGGAAGAAAATAATTCAAATTATATTTTTTTATATTTTTTAGTTTTAACATAAATACGTTTGTTATCAATTTATTTACCTTCTCTATAAATTTTGTGTCCGCCATAATCCAGCTGTGGCTGTAAGTCCACTAGAAGTGCAGAAACCCAACTCAAAAAAATGCTACCGCAGGTAAAAGAAGAAGAAGAACACGCAGTAGATGCATCCACTAAATTAAGAGATGTTTTCTTATATTTGTACTTGACAATAAAAAAGCACCTACCTGTGACATTTCAAAAAAGTAAGATTAATTATTATTAAGACAAATGCAAATTCTTTGCATTTTTAGGTAGTTGAACCGAAAACATACGGATAGGGATGTAACCTTTCCCTTTATAATGTTAGGTACCAACTAAAAAACATTTAATGTAACTACATTTTTACCTGTTACGCGTTTTGTGAATTAAGGATTAAACCTTGTATATATTTGCCTGAATATTTCAAAAATTTGGATAATTCCTTATTTAAAGAGGGAAATCTGGAATTTGGTACTTCACCATTGCATGCCAGAATTAGATGCATGGAGTTTATATTGAAGGTTGCATACACTTTTCCGCAAGTTACCGAATCCTTTGAAGACAACACACCAGACAAAGAAAAACAAAATATCAGGAAAAGCAAAATTCAAGACGATATCTTTAATCGACTTGGACTGATAGTCGACCGCCCCAAATATGGACACGGTAACTCAAACGATGGAAACTCATCACGAAAATTCTTTGCAGAAAAAAAAATGACATTAGAAAAAACTGGAGTAGATGATGAAATTATCAAAAGATTGGGTGTTATTTTAAATATTATGAACAGCAAGGAAAACATTAACGGCAGCAAATAATGAATATGCCACCAAGACTGCAGAGCTGTTAATGGAAAAATATCCAGGACAGAAACTGACTCCTACGCTTCACAAAATTTTGGCACATGGCCAAACTATAATTGAATATCATTGCCTACCCATTGGGGAGATGTCGAAGAAGCCCAGGAATCGAGAAACATGGATTATAAAAAATTCAGAGCTATGAATACATGTAAAATATCACGATCAAGGGAAAACGAGGATCTTTTTAATATGTTAGCAGCCTTTTCAGATCCACTAGTTTTATCCCTTAGACAAGTGAGATCCAATACAGAATTAACAAGTAGTTATTTAAAAGAAATGTTAAGTCTTTTGGATATTCCTTCAAATGTAAACGTGGATGATTATTTTACAAAAAACTACTGATAAGACAAATTATGTAACATATTATAATAAAAAAATTGTTAAATTAAATTTATTGACTGAAATATAAAATAATGAACAAAAAAATGTATCCGCAAAATTTCTTTATAAATGAACAAAAAAAATATTTAGGTACATATTTTTCAATGGCAAATGTTGCACAGGCAACAAAATTCAACTTCCACAGCATATTGCCCAGCACTCAGATATCGTGTCACAATGCATGGGTACTTGTTTTAAAGCCTGAACATTTTTCTTTCAATTAAAATTTAATTCATAAAAATATTTCAATTGGTTTAGAAAATATGAAAAAAATATGTATATATTTTTCAATGGCAAATAGTGCAAAAGCAACAAAATCCAACTTCCACAACGTATTGCGCAGCTTTCAGATATCGTCTCACCATGTATGAGAACTTATTTTAAAGCCTGAATATTTTTCTTTCAACTACAATTTATTTCATTAAAATATGTCTATTGGTTTAGAAAATATGATTTTTGCAACGCTTTTTCGGCTTCCGTGCCACTGTGCGTCGTCAGCATATGCGAGATCTTCAGTGTGTTCGGTAAAGTTCCACGGAAGACCCCTTTTTTTGCCATCAAAGCAATTTCGGAGCACGTTGTCTATTACAATGAGAAATAGTATTGGAGACAGCAGGCATCCTTGTTTGACGCCTGTTTTTGTTTCAAAGCCTTCGGAGATAAGGCCGTTTTGAGTGACCCTACACTTGAACCCTATGTATTATGCTTTTATAACGGCTATTATTTTTGTTGGGACTCCTCTATCGCTTAGTGCTTGCCATATGTTGTCGCGATATATGCTGTCGAATGCGGTGTAAAAATCAATGAAGGCGAGTTGGAGAGTCACTTGCCATTCATTGACTTGTTCCACTATTATACGTAGTGTATTTATCTGGTCGATGCATGATCGGTTGGGGCGAAAGCCCGCTTGTGTTTTCCTCAACGTAGCATCTAGCGCAGACTGGATTCTATTTAATATTATTCTTGCAAATACTTTTGATACAATTGGTAGAAGTGTTATGCCTCTGTTATTGCTACAAATTGAGAGGTCACCCTTTTTTGGGATGACTATAAGCGTGCCCAGTAACCAATCGTCAGGCATTTTTTCTTCGGTCCATATATCTGAGAATAATGGGTGTAGCAGATTGGCGACGTGGCTTGGGCCACGATTTTATTGAATCTCAGCTTCTATGTTGTCGTGACTTTTGTTGTTTTTTAGCTTTTTAGTGCAGTACTTGGGTACTCTAAAAAACTTCTTAATGCCTTTGCTAACAATATCTTTACAAACAAACGAAACGCAACGAATTTTGTACAAAAAACGATTTTTTGACCGATTGGTCCTATGGGAGCTATATGATATAGTCAACCGATTTTGATCAAATTTGCTACAGTGCTTGAGAACTCTAAAAAACTTCTTAACGCCAAATTTGGTTACAATATCTTCACAAACAAACGAAACACAACGAATTATGTACAAAAAACGATTTTTCGACCGATCCATCCTATGGGAGCTATATCATATAGTCAACCCATTTTGATAAAAATTTGGTACAGTGCTGGGGGCCTCTAAAAAACTTCCGATTGCCAAATTTGGTTATGATATCTTCATAAACAAACGAATTATCCTTCTAAAACTTTTGCTTTTTTTTCGAGGTCCTCTGAAACACCCCTATGGGAGCTATATAATGTAATCCCAATATCAAAAAAATAAAATAAACTTGTCTCCTATGGATTAATAAGGGATCTAATCTGAAAGTTTGGTTGCCCTATCTCTTACCATCTCTCAGATCTAGGCGTTCATACGGACAGACGGACAAACGGACATGGGTATATCGACTTCTCTAGTCACTCTGATCATACTTTAGGTAACTTTGGGGGGTCTCCGACGTCTCTTGTACGTTACATACAATTTCGGCTTGCACAAATACAATATACCCTTTGTACCATACGGTACAGGGTATAAAAATAGTTCCGCAAAGATAAAGTGTAATTTATCAATCTATACTTGTCAATAGAAGCGGATTTTGAGAATTTTTTGGCCCACTTGGGTAACCATCCATATAATATCGCCCAAATGGCGCCGTGGCTGGCTCTACAGGCCCGTATGCGAACATTGTAATTTTCGAAGACTTTGGCTGTTCCATTGAACGAATAAGCAACGTCATTTGACGTTCATTGTAAGCGTGTAATGCAGATCCGTATGCTTAATTCGACGCAAAGTGATCCTAGGAAGATGTAATTCCTGCGGACGATGCCGCGTCGACGTTTCCAGCGACTCGTCGACACTGTCCTTAACTATGTCTTTTTCACAGAACAACCATTCTCTCATAGAACGCCTGTATGACTTTTACGCTTTGTTCGGATATTAAACTATCTATGGCTAAAATGGAGAAGTTTTGACCTTGACATATGTCGAGAGCATCCACTTTGCACGGCTATGTTCCGAATTATGAGTTTTTAACAACCAAACCAACAGATAACCCACCCTATAATTGTACAAAGATATTCTACTTGGAACGAAGATCACTTGGATGAGTTCACGGTGTGGAACGTTTCTACTAGTCCTAGTAAAGTGTAGTCCCATTACTTCAAAACTAGATTACGTTTGGGAAAACCTGAAATGTAATTTAAAGAACAAATTATGCATCTTTACAAAGTTCTTAATTTATATTTAATCGTGTAAGCTTGAAAACAAAAACAGTCGTTAAAATCCTTTTTGTAATACACTATCCCAACTATGATCACAACAAAATAATTTGGTAGTTTTGGGGTATTAAAAATTAAAGTTGGGAAACGTTTTGACCATATTTTTGAAGTCCTTCTTGTTCACTCTACTCTCCCTATTCACGATCTATTTTCCACCCTGCTCATATCGCACACAATCTTATGGAAAAACTCAGGCAAAAAACCAATCACCAAGGCATTTAGTCATTCCAAAATGCTACATAAACTGACAGTCTATTTGTTTTATGTCAAGCGGCAGCAAAAGCTTCATGTATAAGGCCAAGCAGCCATTTGCTGGCAGAGATTGCGCCTTACTCGACCACTGGTTGTTGCCACTGGTGCCACATGGTGCCGCAGTTGAAGCTGTAGCTGGAGCTGCTGCAACTGCAACTCCAACTGCTGCTGCTGACTGTCGTTGACACGCCTTCAATTGCACTGATATGAATCACATGGAGACGAACGAACGAACGAGAGAGACAAACTTGAATGAGTTGCATTATCTAGATAAATAATTATTCAACTTCAATCGAAATTGTAATGAATTTAGTTTCTAATTTTGATTTAATGTAAGTACTTACTAGGAGTATGTTGGCTTTGTAAAGAGGTTGGCAAGGAACTACAATATGAACTGTGTTAATAATAATTTCCCTGACTGACTATTTAGTCATTGGGGATCTCTATTAATAACTATTCGAAGAGAACAGGGACCTACAGTTTATAACCGAATCCGAACGGCGGAGTCTTGAATTAAAAGAGACTTTCTTGGGCAAATAAAATAGCGTCTTTGAGCTATCGATGCCAGTGCTGGGCAAATGTACCAGTGCTACTGCGGGGATTCGAACCACCGTCCTTCGGTTTGTAGCGAGTACGCTACCACTACGCCACCGACGTCCACGATATGATCTGTGTTGGTAAAGGTAAACTTCTAAGTAACACTAGGAGATTTGATAGGATAAAAAGATGGCGTACGTTAAAGTCGGGCGCGGGCGACTTTGGGATACCCTGTACCACTGCATGCAATAAAATACCTTCATAAACAACCAAAAACAGACGAATTTCGAATTTCGGGTTACAATATCTTCACAAACAAACGAAACACAACGAATTTTGTACAAAAAACGTTTTTTTACCGATTGGTCCTATGGGAGCTATATGATATAGTCAACCAATTTAGATCAAATTTGGTACAGTGCTTGGAAACTTGGAAAAAAACTTCCGAGTGACAAATTTGGTTGTGATATCTTCATAAAAAAAAGAATTATCCATCTAAAACTTTTGGTTTTCTTCGAGGTCTTCTGAAACACCCCTATGGGAGCTTTATAATATAACCCCGATATCGAAAAAATAAAATAAACTTGTCTCCCCTGACATAGTTACGATTCTAATCTGAAAATTTTGTCGCTTTAGCTCTTACCATCTCTGAGATCTAGGCTTTCATACAGACAGATGAGTATCCTTCTGTATGTTACATACATTTTCGGCTTGCACAAACTTAATATACCCTTTGTACCATACGGTACAGGCTATAAAAATTGTAAATCATATTTCTTGTTGAAAATTAAACAAAGAAATATTTTAAATTTGAAACTTGAGTATATGGGATTTTCGTCTAGCGATATGTATGGTATGAAAATAAGATAAACATATAAATTACTACGCTCTTTTATCTTCAGTTTCAAGCTTTGTCCAAATTCGTCAAGCAAAAATCGAGATATCTTCAAAAAAAATTAAAATAATTTTTTATTACTTTTGTACTATAATATCGATTTGTGATTTTCGATGGATTTTTAAAGTTGAAATCTGTGTTTAAAAAGCATTTATACTTAAGTGAAAATCATTTGTTCGGCACACAGGTACAATTTTGATAATCTTTCGAATTTATTTATCTACCTACCTATATTATTTACACGACCATTAGAGTATGAAATTTTTGTTAAACTTTAGTTCCAAATCCATATGGTTTTTTTTAGCGACATTTGAGTCGAGTTTTCCCTGTGGTTGATGTGGTTGTTGTTGTTGCAAGTTGCCTTTTTGTCGTTGCTGCGGGAGTGTCAAACTGACGGCAAATGCATTGTCAGTACTTCGTTAGCAATATCGGTTGAATGGCTGACTGGCAACATGTTGCCCGTACAACATGAGCTTGGCTGGCTTAATTGGACAGCGATATACATCAGGCAACGACTTCAAATGGGATTCTCGCACACAGATCCAAACACGCCCCCAGTCAAAACACCTGCAACCGTTTACAATTCGACTTTTGGCTGCAAATCCAATGGCAATTTGTCAAAAGTTTTCTTGCCACAGACGTTTGCACCCAAAAAGCAATGGGCTGGATTGCCTCACTTAACGCCCGATCGGTGTGCAATTATCCTTATTAACCCCGGCATAAAAGGTGTTTCGCTACATATAATATGCTGCTAAAGCCCTTAAGCCCAGCCTTTAGGGTTCTTGATGCAACTTCTTTTTTTTTGTGTTTTTTGGCTATCAAGTCAGCGCTTAGCTTGTTTGCACTGATAAATGCGCAGTCGCGGCAACACCTTTAGTTAGCTTAATTACAGTCAAGAGTTTTGGTTTCCTGGAAGGAAACCGAGTAAGCGTAACGCATGTTTTGGCCACTTTGGAAATTTCACACCAGTTCTTAGTGAGCATTTCGCCTTCGGGGCGGTCACTAGCCAATGCTTAACGTCTGTTAAGCTTTAAGCTTCATGTTCTTTTCACTTTTATATACAGTGATGCCTTATATGTAGATACTGGTATGTCTGGACTATCATTAGTTGTTTGGCCAATTTTCAAGTCACATACGGCTGCTGCACATCAATAAGTTGCGACTTTGACTGCGGCTGCGACGTTTTCAGCGACCGCCGCCGCAATTATGGTCTGCTGCATTGTGGCGCATTTATGGCGCCGCATATGTCCGGCAATTAAACAATTCGCTTGGTCATAGCCAACTCCGTCTGGCGCTCAAATAGTAGTCACTAGTCAGTTAGTACTTAGTTGGCCAAATTAAGCACTGAGCCTTACCATAGTTGGTCAAGAAAATCGAAGCAAGTTGTTTTGCGATAAGAACTTAGCCGCTATTGTTGTTTTCGTTGTTGTTGTTGCTGGCATTGTTGTCGCCGCTTGTTCGTTGACTTTAAGCTGAGCATATAATTATAGGCATTATATATAACATATGTATATGTATGGTATATAATCGACACACAAGATTCAGATATGCGCACGGTTGTCATTTGCATATAAAGTGGGTTTGATTAACGATAAAGGTGTTACAGTTTACACAGCTACCGAAACTCGATATAAGCTCCCTATAATTTAGGTACTGCATGCTTAGGTTATCTGCACTTGTAGGTTCAGTATGGGAGAATGACGTAGTGTGGGATGCTATAGTTACCTAAGAGGCTTTGCCCCCTACTAGAAAAGATTTAGAATCTATCTCTCCACACACAGTTCAACACACCTTTCCCAAGCTTGGGATTGAAATATACAATCCAAATCATTCAAAATCACTTCTTAGTGCTCACCTACACCATAAAACGAAACTCCTTCGATTTTTAGAATCTATCTCTATATAGAAAGCTCAACACCCCTTAACCAAACTTGGACTGAATTATCCAATATTCAATCGAAATCATTTAAAATTTCTTTGTACTCACCCTTTCCCAAACTTGGGATTGAATTATCAATCTACTACATGAAAACTTCAAAAGATATATGTAAGTAAAAATATTTTTTTTATCCCACAACCATATAAATTACACTAAAATGAGTCACTAAAACCGGTGTCTAGACTCTAATAATAATAATATCTATTCTTTTCCACCGCAAAATTTTTTTACCAATTACTCAAAAACCTTTTTATGTAGCGGGTTACTCCTTTTTTCATTTTCCGTCCATGATAGCAAATATTATCGAAATCGTTAGGATCTTCGGGAGTTTGCCTAGAAGATCCTACGTGGACATTGGTAGAGGGTATTTTAGAGCAGGCACGACTGTAAAATTCTCAAAATCTTAGAAATTATGGACAGTGCTGGAAAGTCTCAAAATGAATGTGGGAAGCACGTAGGGGCGGAACCCTATAGTTTTGTTTTGTAAGGTTTGTATAATAATGCAGTTTTGATCTATGAGTAAAGCAATTTAAGTTTTTCGGAAACAAGTAGTGCGCTTAGGGCTTGTCGGTAGTTACTACCGGTATGCTTCTTTCTCCTAATTCTTTATAAGTTTTGATAGAAATAAATTCTTTTAGTAGTAACGGGAGATTACTAAGGGGCCCGTAGATTTGAAAAATTAATTAAACATTTAAATTCTTCGGAAAAAAAGAATGCGCCGATGATAGTCACTAACGGGTCTGCACTTCTCTCTCGACGGACCTGCAATATAAATAGGTAACAGGTAAGATATTCAGACCATAAGTTATTCAAAGAAAATTATCACCATCTACTCGTTCGATCTGTATGAACATATAAATCCTTGTGAACAAATGAACCAGAAACTCAAAGTTTTATTAAAAAACGTAGTTTTTTGTCTGTGATATGTTATATGACCCTGTTCCGCGTAGGGATTTTTGGTATTTCAAAGCTTCATACAGCTGTTCCTTTTTTACTTTTCCAATATTAGTAAGATAGGATGTAGTATTATAAAGACAGTGTAACACTTTTTGTAAAAGAATTGACTTTTACAATATAAAAGCTACTAATTTAAGTGCTTGGTACTCCACTCTCAGCTTATTTTGGTTTCTCCAAACCTTTAAGCGTGCCTACGAGTTTTTTCTTTAGCCAGTTAAGTAAATTTTTTCAAAAATGTGCTTAGTCCACTACTCGAGTTCCTTTACCATATACAAAAAGGTATCAGTAAAAGTGTAGTCGTATTCCGCTAATAAACAGCCATTGCATAAACCAGATTAGTCTATTCTTCCACTCAAGTCCAATAATATCGTGTAACTTAACTAGTTAAGTCCATAATTATTATTATTTATTAATATTATTGCCTTGTATTTAAGCAAATGAAGTCTGCAGACTTATATAATTATTTATACTATTAGATAGCCTCAAAAAGATTAAAAAAAAAATGGTCTAAACTTATTTTCAAAACTAACTGACTTAAGTAAGGCCCTGCGCTCCTCAACGAAATAAAGGAACTAACAACAATTGACTTATGCCATTACACATTATAAAATTTTTGAACGATTTATCCAGCTTTTCGGCATAGCCAGTAAGTTCAGAAATTTCATATAGCTTAATTATTTGAATACGATAGTAGTATCGATCTCGAAAAAATTTCTCCGCAATACATATCTCGATAAGTTGAAGAATAGACTTAACAGGTTATGCCAATTATTACGCTGTTAATTTGCACTGTTATTGCTACTTTAGTTTAACATTATGTAAACATGCAGCGCAGATCACTGTTAGCATCTAGCATCTCAAGGGAGCGACTGTTAAAGTGCTACTCTGATGTTGATTTTTATGCATTCTTTAAGTAGAGCTTATAAATGGTATACTGGTACGTTACTATGTGGTTGTTAAATCCCAGTCAAGACTTATTGCCGACAACTAATTAATTTGCCATTTGTGTCCCATTAAAGTAATTGTCTGTCAGTTAAACTGGGAAATGGACAGCGATTGCCTCTTTGACTTTATAAAGTGCCGGCATTTAGTGCTGGGACTGGACAACCTTTGTCTGCGATTTATGTGTCACCAAGTTAGTTGCGACAGTTGCCGTGGAGCCCATTTACGTTTATGCAAACTATATGCAAAATATATAGTGATTTTTTTATGTGTTCGCCTTTAATTTGAATTTTTTGGCGCCTTTAATTTGCTTTAATCGAAACGGCAAGAAGGCGTGGCAGCTGCCCACATATGAAGATCAAAACGCAATTCTAATTGTGGCGCCCGTCAGTCTATAGAACACCTGCAAGCCAAAAAGTTCCCGGCGCAATAGCAATAGTCGCAAGATCATCTGCCCACGCAGAAGTTGCAAGTTGGAAATGTTTTTTAATGCTCTTGCCACCCCGCCATGCAAAGCCGCTAGAACAATTTGAGTGCAGCTGCAACAGTTGGTTGCATGCTCGTGTATGTAGTCTGGGCAGACGACAGGCGGCAACTGGGCGACTTGTTTGCCTTATAGAGCAAGCGTCGCCATCCTCTTCGTTGCGGTCGCGGTTATGTTTGTTGCTGCAATTTTCATAGATTGCTGGCGCAGATGTCGTTGTCGCCAGTCTGCAGTCTAGATGCCAGACAAAGACTCTCTCAGACCCCTTGGCATTTTATCTGTGTTATGTCTGTGCAGTTTCTTGCCCACGCACTTGTCTGGCTCTGTAGTCTTTGTCCTCCTGAACAAACAAAAGGATTCTCAATTTGTGCCAACAATGTTGCCTTCCGTGCGTGGGTGTGTATGAGTATGTGACTCTGTGTGGGTTGACCTAGGCTAAGTCAACCCAGTTGAACTTGACCGCATACAAAAGATAATTCCCAAAGTATTTTTTTCTTCATATAGAATTAATTGCAAAAATAAGGCGTTTTTGTGGTTTCGTCTACACAAAACGCTAGCTCAAGAAAATACTTCCAAGGGAAACGATACTGTAGGGAAAAGTAAGCAAATATATGTGAAATAAATCCGCCAAAATGTAATCAGGAACTGTATGAGTTCCGTTGGAAGGATCGGGTAGCGAGCTAGCTACCTGGAGGCCTGAAGGGCCGTAGCTAGACTATAAGTTGTTATGACCAGTTAACAAGAATACTATACTCGACGCGAAAAATTAAAACTTGCGAACTAACCATAATTTAAACATTTCTACTTAATTAAAACTGTGGAAAAAACTTTATTCTTATCGGTGTCGTGTGCTGTCTGTAGTACAGGATGCTAACGTCCAAACTATAGTAAGTATACAGCTATTATTTGACACATACAATAAGAAACGCGCATTTAAATAAAAAATAAAATGTTTACAAAATATTATTCTGAGTATGTATAAGAATTGTAATGGTTCGTTTCTGCCTTATTAAACAAATGTTAATTTGAATAAATTCAGCTTTTATTTTAGTAAATACTAATGAATAGTTGTAGAGTTCATGTTTTTGAATAATCGTTAATGATTTAGCTAAGACACTAACCAACGTAGTCACGTAAGAAAGTGAGATGGTCAGCCTAATAGTGGGAGGCAAATGTCATTGTGACAGCTGTCATCGGCTCTCAATTATTTCTCTGAGAGGCTGAGAATAAACTAAAATGCCGGCTCATGGTATAACTATACAGGTAGTCTATTCCGGCTCACTGAATTCTTATTTTTTGTGCGAAAAGAAAACCACCCTCGTTGCTATTGTTGTGCATAAGCAAACATACATATATAAAACGTTTTAATTTTGGCTATGCTTGCAACTACTGCGGCTTATTTTAAAATTCGCAACGAAACTAACATTAAGAATTTTCGTGAGAGTGAACTAAGAGAATAGACTACCTTGTTAATTATACCATGTGCCGGCTTTTCGATCTTTTTCTTTTCAAGCGTCAATAAGATAAGTCGAACATTGCAGCTTGTTTCAATAAAAAAGTGCATTTATATTTGGAGGTTAACTAGCCTATAAAGTGCGGTAGTTGTACAACACCGGAATATTTTAACTGGCATCCGATATATTCAATTCATTAAATTACTAAAAGGAACCTTAGGCATCTGAATATATTTCAATAATTAAATTGCCTGTAATCACTATCAAAACTACGCTTTTCCAATTTGCACATGGAATAGTTAAATTCCTTTGTTAATCATTGAAGTTATTTAACAATTGAACCCTCACTATTTGCTTAAGCAAAGTACTTTTATATAAATGCTGAAATATAGAATCAGGTAATTTGTAATGTTGAGCAAAGAGGCCAAGCCTAATTTCGTTCATTTTTACACAAAACAGATTGAAAAGAAAAAGAAACTTAGCACGAAACCGTAGTACCAGTTTATATTTGGGATTTTCCAGTAAAATTGCTGTCGGAAAATCATAGGTAGGGAGGGTACAGAGGGAGGGCTACAAGAACATCGCTGTAGTCCAGTGGTCGGCACGGCCCAATCCCATGGGATTGGAGTTTACACGTACTGTGTTGTACACGAAGCGCATGCATGTGTGCGTGATTTTTGTACTGAACTACTCTCAGCAAATTCTCAGGCGTTGCCATGCTCTTGTTGCAAAGCAACAGACACGAAGTTGCTTGTGCATGACTTCGGCTCTTGCTCTCTCAACGCTAAAGCGATCCAGCATTAGTATGTTGTGTTTAGTTGTCTGCATGATTAGATCGCACTGCGCAAATTATTGATTTTAAAAAGGGAAAAATGTTCAAAGCGGAATGTAAAAATGAGCAGCGCGATCTTAGCTTGTAGCAAATTAAACATAAACTGATTTTTTGTTTTCTGCCACACAGCACCAAAGCCAAAAAGCAAGCACGCTCTCTAAGCAAGAGCCGAAGTCATGCACAAGCAACTTCGTGTATGTTGCCTTGCGACGTCAGCGTCGAAATACGTCACAGCGGCAGCAAATGTTCAATACAAACGCACAAAAAAAATGCATATGTATATTTTGCCGACCACTGCTGTAGTCTAATGTTGAAGATTAGGTTGGTATATTGGCTCCATTAAAACTCATTTATTCCTTTTGACTCTATTTTATTTTTGATTGTCTGCCTCTAAAGTTTTCTAAAAAGGCTTTAGGGACTCTTATTATTTTTTTTTTGCGTGTGTGGGTATTGCAAGGAAGAGGAGTCAACGAACCTCCCCTCAGGCTGTTTGCTAGCTGTTGCCAGAGAGTCCCAACCGACAATTCCCCTAACAATAACAGCCCATATTCGTCCGGCGTAGCGATAACCAAGGGTCCTCTTTTCGAGGTGTGTATCCATTCCATCTGGTACCACTGGGACGGAAAAAATCGTGTGGCCGACTCGTTATTGCAGAGGTTTGGGTATATGAATCGGAGCAAGAATATATGTGAAAGACCACAACCCAACGACGGAGCACTACATAAACAAAATTGGCTCCCAGGACGGAGCGTTACAGAATCGAGGAGAAGAGTATTAGAAACAAGGCAGCACTATCATAAAATCAAATTTCATAATTCGATGCTTAAAATTCATAATTGGTTTTTATTCATTTGTTTTGCATTCGTTTATTAGTTTTATTGTCAGCAAAATAATTAATTTCCTACTTGCCTTTTTTTGAGCATTGCGAGTTAGTAAATAGTTAGATAGTGCACCCTAACACATGGAAGAAAAAATATATTAAAATCTTTATTATGTTTATCATTATAATTACTTTTAATTTCATTCTTGGTGGCTCGCGTTTCCTATTTGTTTTTATTTTTAATTCTCACGATTAACATCTGAAATGCATGTAAAATAATAAATATTTTAAAAATTTTTTTCAAGCTTATAATAGTAAATAAATATTTTTTCTAATTATGAAAATTTAAAGCACTCAGTAGGTTCCAAGTTGAGTGAAGTGAAACTCTTCTACGAAGGAACTTTCTTGTAAACTCGCTAAAGAAATTCCTGTGAACTAAAAGCTTGTGCTCTCCAAAGGGAGCTACAACTGGATCTTGAATGCGGTTGACAGTATGTTGTAGGTAACATAATTTTCCCAAAAACAGCCAGAAAATTTTCTACAAAAAGATTAAGGATTTCATGATATATTTTCGGTGTTTAGGGCAACAAAGCAACCTTAGCGCACAATGCCAATTAATTTACAAAAAGGCTTTTATATCTATATATAGTACATATGTATGTTCCATCACCATCCGCAAGTTACCACTCACCATTGAATTCACTGATGACTGATGAATACTCTAACTATCAGTCAGCAGTCAATTAAAAATCATATATTTTGTATTTTTTTATCTATTTGTAATTAATTTTTGTTAGCACTCCTGGATCCATAGATTTTGTTTTTGCCTGGATTTATACAATATATTGAAATGTTTATTGTTGGTGAAAGTGAAGAGCAATTTTAATGTGGTTAATAACTTGCCTATGAGAGTGTTATACAACTTTTCTAGTCTTTTTAATGAAACAAATTAATCGACTTGTTGAAGCAGAAGAATCTAAAAACAAATTTTCAAATTGTTGACATTATTTGGCGATGCAGATCCTCCTCTGCAAAGGAATTACAACTTTTACTATATAAATAATAATAGATACCTTTGGGGGATATTTTATCACAAAAAGTTTGGAACATTTAAACACATAACATAAAGTTACTTGCACATGATCATTTGAAAGCTACTTCAAGATTATCAATAAATTAATTGCAAACTATTTCCATACAGCAATATTTGAAAGGAAGCATAAAGAACACACAAATCAAGAACAGAATCAGCGCCACAGCAGGGTGTGGCGCCTTTTGGATGCTGGATTCAGGATACATACATATCTGCTGGATGCTTGCTGTGCCAATGATCAGCCACAGTGGGCTTTATGTATTTAAATAGCCTGGCCGGGTTTCGGCTTGCAGTCTGTCGCCTTGTTAGCCAGGATTGTTTATGCTGGTGTTATTTTCATTGCAAACAAATGATGAGAAACACGCAAACGCACTCAGCCAAGCGACAAGCCTGGAGAGGCACAACAAACAAATCCCTAGACACGCATATATTGACTGTTATGGTCATGGAATAATGGCCATGGCTTACGCCTGAAGTAGTCGGTCGGCAGAGGCGACATAACTTTGAATTGCCTTGGCATTCAAGATCAACAAGCATTATGCCTAAATATGATGGGTACAGTTGAGAGATGTTCCTCGTTCAACAAACCATTTTAGCCAACTTGCAACTGCAGCTGATTTTTTCTTTTTTTTTTTGTATTTAAAGCTTGGCAAAATCACAAAAAAATATATATATTTTCACTTTATTAAAGCTGATTGAAATTTATGCTGACGCTTGGGCACCTCGGGCCACAGTTCTTCCAAAAAATATAATAATAAACAAAGAAAAAAGTGCAAGGTGATTTTACGAGTATGTGCCAAAAAATTTCGACAGAGTGCAAATGCATGTTTGATGCTTTTTGCAGGTGTCGAAGGAATTGCATTTTTACGATAAGATAGCACCCAAAAAACGTTAAAAATAAAAGGCAGGAACAGCCGTTGGTTTAATGAGAAAAGGGCCGAAATGGGCAGGAACAGCATGGATGCTGCCGCTAAGTGGTTGCTGTACTGGCCATAAAATTTATAACCAAAATCGTTTAAGTGCCGTTGAAATGGATTGAAAGTGCTTACAGCATGAACCGGCTAACTGGAACCAAGGAACCATTTAATGGAGCGATTTCGTACATTTACACTTAAGGTTACTCAGCAAAGAGCTATGGAATTTTATGTAGAAAGTTCTTTCCAAAAAATACATTAACATATGAAATACACAGAGATCTACCAGATTTACTACAATCACTGTAATCACTTAAATAACAATAGTTTCAAGAATTTGTACCTTCCAAAACAGACACAAAAAATGCGTTTTCATTTTTATATTTGATAAAAGAAAGAAGTTATTTGTTAAAAATAAATTAAAAATATGTTTAACAGTAATAATAATTCAATAAATAAATGAAATAATTTAAAACAATTTTTAACAATTTTTAAAAGTACAAAGGCTTCAATAAGTTCGTGCAAATATATGTAACGGGCAGAAGGAGGCGTAGTAAACCCCATAAAGTATATATATATTTTTGATCAGAGTCAACAGCTGAGCCGATATAGCCTCGTCTGTCCGTCCGTCCGTCTATCTGACTGTCCGTATGATAGAAAGAATCTCAGCGACCGTAAGAGATATGGAGCTGCAATTTTTCCAAAAGATGCGCATTTTCCCGTTTTCTCGTAGGTGAATTTCGCGGTTTACACTCACACTATAAAAGATATCGGATTCAAATTTATTTCGCTTATTCAAAATGATTTTAAGAATAGTATGCCGTATCTTTAAAAGATAAAAGTAAAACCAGTGTTATTGAAGTATTTACCTAAGGGGCCATACCCAAATTACGTGATCTGTTTAGGGGGGGGGAGGGGGTCTTGAAAATACCACGCTTGGTCACTCGACCGGGGGGGGGAGGGTCTAGGTTTTTGTCACGTAGTGCAATGATCTTTTTTTTTTTTTTTTACACATATTCCTTCCACAAGTGGCACTTTTCTATGTTTTTTGGTTTGTTGGACTTTTTTTTTTTTACTTAAGTTATCCGTTTTTGAAAATCTATGACCACGTGACAACTTGGTCTTGGAATATACCACGGTTGGTCACCGGAGGGGGGGAGGGGTTACAAAATAGTAAAAATCGGGTCACGTAATTTGGGTATGGCCCCTAATGTGACATTTTATTGCAAACTCTATTGATATGTAAGATCTAAATGCTAATGTCTTCAAGTTTAAAGAATAAATTATAATAGTGTGTTTAGGTTTCGAGATTTGTGCCGACTGGCTTAAGCGCTTAAATGTAGAAACCAGACTACAAGAGCAAGGGGTTAATACTGTGCAATGATCGCATCTCACAGAAGATTTAGAGATTAGAAATGCAGAGCAGGAGAGCGATATAAGGCATAGACCGCGTAGCAGCCAACATAAGAGCAAGCTACGAACGCAGCACAGAGAAGACATAGAGCTTGGGATTGCAGAGAAGACAGCTCATTGAAAACTAAGAGCTAAGGACTGCAGAGCTGGAGCATGACCCAACACGTAATTTAGTTGAGCAGGCAAGAGAAGCTATTAATAGGAGAATCGCAAGAATACAGTCACGCCACGTTGATGAGGAACCGATATCTTTACTTTTTATTTTCTTCTAGCTTCTTTCTGGAGCAATAGGTGAGGAACAGCGACATCTGGATATGACCTTAGATTTTGATTCAGAGGAATTGTTTTTTTAAGAAATTTTCATAGAAGAGGATGTAGAATAGATAAATTGGTTTTGATACACGCCAAAAACAAAATGGGCAAGGAGGTGGGTAAAAGTAGGAAAAACTGCGTTGAAGTAACTTTGGCGCGCTCTACCGCCTAAAATATAAACTTTTGGATATACCTTCCAGTACAAACAAAAAAAATTAAATTAAATTTTAAATATTTTCTGCCTTGGAAGTTTTTGTGTACGGCTTATAGATTTCGAGATAAATGGCCTCAAACATATGTCAAAATAACGGAAAAACCTACGGGGGGAGGAGGTCTCCAAATTGGTCTTAGACTTTTTGGATGGTCCTTAATACATTAAGCAAGAGAAATTCAGATGAAAAAAAATTGATACAGTCGAAGTGCTGCACGACATTGGGTTACCCTGAACTCTTTTTCCGGAAAGAAGAGGCGGCGTACAAGATACAATGTAACATCACATTGAAAATAAATAAAGTATCGGCTCAATGTGGGCTATATGATAGTGTAAGCCGATTTTGATCAAATTTGGTATAGTGCTTGGAATTCTAAAAAACATTTTAACGTCAAATTTGGGCTCGCTATCTTCAAAGACAAACGAATTATCAACCTAGAACTTTTAGTTTTTTACGAGGTGCTCCGAAACACCCCTATGGGAACCATATAATATAACAACGTGACATATTGAGGGATCTCCAGCTCTTAAGATCTGTAGGATCTAGGCGTTCATAAGGTTATCGACTTCTTTAATCATACTGATCATACATGAGGTAACTTTGGGGTCTCCGCTGTGTCTTTCTGTTTGTAATATTCATTTTTGGCTTGCACAAACTTAATATACCCTTTGTAACTTCAAAAAATATATTACAGCATACTTTTTATTGCAAATTTAATATTTAAGTCAACTAGGCAGTATACAAGAAATTAAAAAATTCACTATTTTAGTGCTGTACTGTATTTATACCTATAAGTTCCGTAAATTTCTGCCGATTTTTATGAGGATCGAACGTTAAATCAACAAAGTTATTAAGATATATTTAGCTATATACATATGTATATATATAGCAGGTGTATTTTTTGAGAGTTGTGGAAGAGAAAAATTAAATTTAAAAAATGGATAATTTCGCTTCGGCCCACACGATCCTACATAGCTACTCGAGCTTGTGCATTACATTACTTAGGGGAAGTTGTGCGGTTGTAGGCAACCCTGCATTACTCTTGACCGTGAGCAGATGCAGCTGATCTATAATTGTCGTCACTATGATTTTGCGCTGACCCCGAAGAGAACGACGCATATTCGTAGTAGCTACAGTCGATCACATTTTTTCATCAGTGAAAATCAACAGTGATCTAATTTTTTATTGTGTACAAATTATCGCACTTTGAAGTGAATTATTGCAAAAAAGTGAGTGGAGGAAATTCAATATATTTTGTGATTTTATGTTTGCGAAATAAAATTTGCTGGTAAATTTTTAAAAACTGAGAATTTCCCAGCTGTGGGCACCTAGTTTTTTCACTTAAAGCGTTTTTTTTTTTGGTGTATTTTTAGCAATGTCAAGTCAAAAAATAAATTTAGATGCCTACATTGAAGCCATTAAACAATGCAAAATTGACAACGAACGTTATGGCGTTCCTCGGAGTACATTATTAATTATTTTCTGTATTACTACTGTCGTCCTTGATATGCATATATTAAATGAAGCAAATCCTTAAGCTGTTATGAGAATAAATTAGAAAGGCGAATGGACCACACATATGTAGGTATGTATTCACTGAGAGTGTGCATACCAAAAATGTATACTCTCTCTCTATCTCTCTCTTTGGATTATATAGTTTTATTGTACACTAAATTTAATTACTGCATAGTACTGTACAGTACACGCAGACCTCAAATGCACATCAATCAAACTGAGGGTAAGTTCACTTGATTTTACTTTACCATAGTCGTTCTAATTTTAAATTATTTTTTAAAAATTTAAATTTTAAAAAATTTAATTTTTAAAAAATAATTTAAAATTATTGTATATTGCCTAAAAATGTAATTTTCTTTAAGTAGCAAAATTTTTCAATTCCAGATTGGAAATTTTAGACACTTGCTTAAACACTGCACGTTCAACGACATACAACTTCAGAGCTATTCAAAATAAGCAATATCCTTTAGAAATGAATAAAAGAGTTTTATTTATCCTTAATGTTTGTCGAGATTCCAACTAATCACATTATACTCCTCAAAAAATTCAACCTTGCTTGTGTAATTCGAGAACATTAAAATAATGACTTTTTTTTCTTATGGTTTTAAAATAATTTTAAATCATTTTTGGTTCCTTATTGCGAAAAGCTAAACGTTTGTTATAATGAGCACATGCTCCTGTAATTTGAGATCTCAAAAATTATTGGGCTACTGTTTTGTATGGAGACATTATTGAATTTATCCGATTAAAGTATTTGGCAGCTGTTGTTCTGACACGTCATAAACCCGTTCCAGAGGTGCGAAACCAAGCTTAGAAACTTTGCTCTCGTATTACAAGAGCTGCCAAAGACAACAGCTGGCTGATGGCTCAATCAATGCACGGACAGTAAATTACCAGAGTTCAAATTACCAGAGCTGGGTAAGCAATTTGGACCAAAAGGAAAAGCTTCATAGGCTCTCTTTATGGAATCCTTAGGTAAGGCATTTGGTAACGATCAACAAATTTTCAAAGAACAATTAAAAACTCATTAGCTCGATGGATGTTGAGTCATTGAGGTAGAGTCAATTTAAATTGCCGGTTTGCCATTACCAAAATGTCCAACAGGCATACAAAAATCACTTTCAGCACGTGCACTGGGCCGTGGCCAATAGCGATAAAGCCAAAATGATGGGCACTTGAATTAAATGAAACGTTTAGCCAGAGCTTAAGCCGTAAGACAAAGGCTCCATGTAAGAGCGAGTTCGATAGAGACAGTGCATAATAGCGATGGTTGCGTGACGGATTTATTTAGCACGACTTTACACGTTAATTATACTCGTTGTAAATTTTAAATCTTATATGTAAACTTTTAAAAGCTGGAAAAAAAAATATATATATATATAAACGTATTGGCGGACTTGACGAAGATTGTACATATCTGCAAAATTTCTAGTTTATTTATGGTGCTTTTGGAATTAATTTGTTTATTATTAAAAGTATTGTTAACCAGCCTGAAGGCCTACGTTGCTCTGGCTACAAACCTTTTATAACTTAGAATTAACTTCTACTCTATAATTATAGAAATAAATAAATTAAAAATATTGTACTTACATATTTTTAGCCTCCAAGACGACCTACCAAATTGCGCTCGGTTTAAGCCAATATTTCTTAAAGCTGCCATGCAATACGCAGTTCGATAAGACCACGTTATTGTGTTGTGTATAATCTTCATCCTCAGTACTCGTGCGGAAGTTGTCAGAAGATATTTAATGCATTTGCTCTGATGATCTGTCGTCTTCGATATTGGCTCATCGCTGATGAAAACTCACAGTACATATGTCCTAAATTTGAGTATTGTATCATTTTTTTACAGGATACCTACAAGTAAAAGGGATAAAGTTTGTTGAATCATGTCAATATCTTCCCCAATATCACACCGTTTAATATTTTCATCTTAAATTTAACAGATGTGTTGTGGATACATGCATATGTGTGTAAAAAATTAACAAAATCGGACAAATACAACAAAAGTTATAGCCAAAAATGTACAAATTTCACCTCCCCTTGCCAATAAACTTCGTCAATATTTGACTTTACGTAATTATGGTAAGCTGATTCATGTGGCTCTTATATACAAATTCACATCCAAATTTTATCAATGCGGACCCCCACCTCCCACAATCGATTAACCGTGTTTTTTCCCACAACCCTCAACATAACAACTTGAAACTTGCCACATATACTTTAAATAGCTTCTTTCACGTAACTTTCGGTACAAATGAACTTATAGATATAAATATAGTTTTGCACCAAAAAGAAAAGTTTCCAATTGGAAAATTCTTAGAAGGAATATGCAAGTATAAAATTTTTTTCGGTACAGGGTATTACACCGTCGGGCACCGCTTCGTTTCAGTTTTTTTATTTAAGAATTTTTTAATAAAAATCACACCGTTGCATTAAGAGTATACGATTTCAGAAGGATGCCGATCAAGAAGTTCACGATGCTGATAGAACCCAAAAAAAAGTTTGTGAGTCTGGTCCATCTCTAGTATGTAGCAATTAAAGGCAACTGCTGTTGTTGTTGATATCGTTGTTGTTGTCGTTAGTGAAGATGCTGCCTGCCAATGCATGGAGTCCATGTCCTAAATGTGTTCAATTTAAATTAACGATCAACGCTAAATCCCAAACGGTGGCCAAGCAAAAGCTCAGAGACTTTGCTGCAATTAAGCAAAAGTTTTATTTAAATTGCTGGCCAACGAAATTTTGGCGTGTTTATGGCCTGTAAGTCTTCTTCAGAAGCAACAGCAGCCGGAATACAGTCCGTTGTTGGATTTCGACTTGGTAAAGTGGAATTGTGATTACATAAATGCCTCACATGTGTTTGCTAATTTCTGCGTGCAATTTGAACATTAATTAAATTGAACATTTGCGCTATAAATTGTTTGCTTAATTGCCATTTAGGCGTTGGGATGTTCCAAAGCTGGACCCACGAATGGGACAGAGATTTGCCGCATTGGCATTTCGAATGCAAACAGTTGGCAAGTCATCGTTGGTAGTGGTCCTCGTCGTCGTTGTTGTTGTTGTTCTTCTGTTGTCGTAGTTGTCCAGAAATAAATTAAAAGTTCCAGTAAAATGACAGCAACAAGATCGTCCAGCAGCAGCGGCAGCAGGGGCATCAAGTTTGGCAACATGTTGCAGGCAATTGGCATCGAGGAGCGGCGGCCAGAACAAGAGCAGAAGCTGCAGGAGCAGCAGCAGCGGCATGACCATCAGCATATGGCCAGAATCAAAAGTACTGCATAGTATTAGTATGTATGTATATAGCATAGCATATATATTATTAATGATGGCGGAAGCAATCCCTGGCTGCAACAGAGACTGCGGCGCTTTTGATAATGTGTCGCTGTTGTTACCGACTTGTCCAAAATACTGACATGGTCTAAAGTAACACAATCGCAATCGTCGTTCAGTTGCAGCAATTGCAGAATGTCTTAAAGGTTTAAAATGACAAGCACATACATTCATTGACAGTAGAAGCTTGTAGCAGTTTAGGCCAAGTTGGTAATATTTAGCCAGCTGATGAGCAACTAGCTCTTATTGGATTTGAGGAACCTACAACTGCAACAACAATATCTTGGCACCAAATTGGCAAATCGTTTTCACTACCAAATAAAGAGTCCGTTCCCAAAAACTACAAAAACCACAAAAGAAGCAAGGAAACCCAAAATAAAAACCAAAACACAAATCGTGTCCATTTAGATGCGTGTTTGTGTAATATAAAACTTGAACCGATGTTGTTGTTGTCGCAGTATCAATCGTTGTAATACCCTTTCGTAAAGCATGAACTGACTATATCATAAGGCTTGCAACATATAAAATGTAAAATAGTGTAAAATACTAAGTTACAAATATTCAGCTTCATGTCTTTTGCAAACATCAATAACTTTTGACAATTGCTCATCATGTCCATGCAGTAGTCTAAGTTGTAATTTCTTATCGTGCACTCCAATGATGATTAGGTCACTCTGCATACGATTCTCATATGATTTACCACACTCGCATATGAATTCACAATGACGCACTTGCTCACGTAATTTGGTCTCGAATTCATTAAAAGGTTGACACTTCTTTTGTGCAATCATGTTAAGTTTGTATGACTCCATGGCATTGTTCCATTGAGGTAGACAAAATTCATCAAATTTCTTTAAAACTTCATCCATTGTCCGTTACTGAATAAGATTATCCGATGTTACTGTACCGAGCATGGACTCCTGTGTACCATCATTTGTATACAATGTGTTGTATATGCATTTGCATTCCTTTTCTACCCATCAGCCATAAGTAATGTGGCTCCACTGATTCAATAAACATTAGCGGAGTCACTGATTCATTATAATTTCCGTTTATTCATATAATTGTTGTCTTAATTTAGTTATAAAGTAAATATGTGTCTTTCAATTCAATTTAATACACAGCTAATCAAAATTACAAAACAGATTTGTGTTTACGTGCGACAATCTCAGCACTTCACGCTTCACGAGCGACTGTTTGAGCATCCTCTTTTACTCTCCACTCAAACCTATCTTACAACACTCAGTAGTTGAGTCCGCTACGCGTGTTCTCAGACGCAACATGTTCGTTTGGCTTTTCTGAGAATCCCACAGAAATTTTAAATTTTCTTACTTTCTTCTGACTCTGCTGATTTGCCCGTTGCGATTAGATAGATTAAAAAGTCCTGCTTCCAAATTATCGGATGAAAATTCCAAAAAATGCCCCCAATCCTACGATCAACGTATTGCAAAATGTTAAAGCAAATTATT
The DNA here is from genome assembly GCA_018150985.1 of Chymomyza costata. NCBI lineage: Eukaryota > Metazoa > Arthropoda > Insecta > Diptera > Drosophilidae > Chymomyza > Chymomyza costata. Next base: position 5,837 of record JAECWU010000668.1, on the reverse strand, counting down.
TGATTTGGAAAAGAAGAATTTTAAATTCAATTTTTGAATTTTTATGCAATTTGTACCAATTGACAAATGTAAACAAACACAGAAAAGAAGAAGAAAAGTCCACAAGTCAACGCATAAAGTCAACAGGAGGGATTCACGCTTTGGCGTCAACACAAAGCGTGAATACTTCAAATATACTTAAATTTTTCCCTTTGTGTATTAATTATTTTTCAAAACGATGAGAAACCAGAGGAACTTCATTATAGCTATCTTATCACATAAAAATTGTTTCTTTTTGAAGCTCATATATGTTCGAAATTATTTTAATGTGCAACGATTTGTTTTTATCCAGCTGGTGTAGTAGCTTTGGTTTCAAAGATTCTGCTTCCACGGTAGCATCGACTGCAAGGGTATATAAGTCAAGACTTGCCAAACTTGGATTTCCTGGCAGTATCGCTTTTGTGGCTATTATTGTTGTTGGTTGTTGATTGTTGTTTGCATGTTTCCACAATAGCCGATTGGCGCCAAAACTTTGCCGTGGGACGTTATTGCTATGCAACTGCAACAAAATCCTTGGCTTTGGCTGTTGAAAACGTTGCATTTAGCCTGTGGCCAGATAGACAGAGCAGATAAGCCAAATGGGCAACATTTAGTAGGCAACTGCAATAAAAACAAAAATAATAAAATAATAACATATCATGACCGGACGGACCAGCATGACTTGCCGAAGATATTCAAATGGGGAAACTCCAATGACTATGTCTTACTTTTCACTAGTAGTACATAAGTAAGTAAATAATATGCATATAGTAGGGTAAAATTAAACTTAAACTGATGCAAGTTGAGCAAGAGTCTGCTTTATGATTGCCATTAATTGAATGCCATTAAAAGACAGTCATAAACTTTAAAAGCCATAAAAAAAATGTTTGTAAAAAATAAATTTAATGACTCTATATTATTTAATCAAACATAAAGCTTGTAATTATTTCAACAGTCTGTTAATGCAATTAATGCAAAACTGTCTATAGACATACATACATACTAAATCTCTAAGTTGAAACACTTGTTACCATTTTCCACCTAATTAAAAGCCATAGATCTAATTAAATCCAACAAGTTCTTACTGTTTCAACTATCGAACGTTATCCATTCGTTTACTAACTGAAATAATCTCGAACGAAATGTGTCAGAATGCATTTAAAATTGCATTAATTTATGCAAATGCCACAACAACTTGCCACAGTGTGCAAATGACAAACGACTTGAACTTGCCAAAGTCAACGAAAAGTAAAGCAACAGCCCCAACAACAACAACTACAAGAACCACAACAACTACATAAAATTAAAAGTAATATTAAGAAACGATTGAAAATTTAAAGATTTTTTAAGTTGGTAAGTCGTTTTGTCGTTCGTTGTAAATATTGCAGCTTTTAGAGCTTATATATTTGTTTTTGCCCACGCGAAGGTACAGTGATGCACCGAATACTTTGACTTTTTCGTATTTAAAAAACAGTAACAGTGAAAAAATTACTTCCTGTGGCAGATGGTTTCTACAAAATGTTCGACTTAATCTTGGTGCCGATTTCCATATACAAACTATGATGATTAGTAAGACTGGAGCTATTGTATTTTTACTCGAGTACTCACTCGATGACCCTTAAATATGGAAACTAGTGTTATTGGACCTTTCGATTTACCGCTCGACTTTTGCATTATTGCTTCACACGAAGCAATAGGGTATTCATTGACATAAGACCTTTTCTGCCATTTTAAACGCTTCATAACTTTAGGACAGTAGTTACCATATAATAAATGTGGCTCCACGAATTAATACACATAAGCGGAGTCACTGATTCCTTATAATTTCTTTTATTTAATATAGGTAGTTATTCTAGTTTAGTTTAAAGTAAATATGTCTTTTAATTCAATACAACAATTCATACACAGTTTAGCAAACAAACATAATTAATTATAATGTGCGACAACTTTGACACTTCACCAGCGACTGGTCGAGCATCCTCTTTTACTCTCAGCTTAGACCTATTTTGAGTGGAATTTAGTATTTGAGACCGCTACGTGAATACTTAGACGCAACATGTTCGCCTGGCGTCTCTGAGAATCCCACATAAATATATAAATATATATTTTTTTATTTTAAATTAATTATTGTTCATTTTATGATAAAATGCCTCAAGGCATTGCTTTTAGTTTAGAGAAGAGAGACTGATTTATAGCCAATCACGACATGGGGCTTGGAATGGTCAAGATTTATGAAAAAACATATAAGCCGATACCATAATTACCTTTGGAATTTCATTAAAAACATAGAGAAATAAATAAAAAACTTCATAAATGAAAATTTATAGGCTTTCTGACCGTTAGAGTCGCCCTCAAGAAGGTTTTCGCGTGTTTGCCTACTTGAATTGAAACATTGTATGTACTGTTAAAAAGTATGTATAGTATGTTCATCTGTTCGCTCGTTACAACTAAGCCGCTTATCGTAATTTGACAAATGAGGTATCGTTGGAAGAGTTTTGATCGTCCGATGGTTATAGGCTATATGTCGTTGCATCAAATTAAATGCGGCACCCTCAATAAGACATTAACTCATGCGTATTAAACTAAAGCGCTTGATTAGCACATTTCGAAAATAGTATTGCCTGTTACTTCCGAATTTGTTCTAATAAATTTTTCTAGCAATATCAGTGCTAGGCACATGAACCAGTGCCCCTGCGGGGAATCGAACCACCGAGCACGAGTACGCTACCGCTACGCTATCGATGGCCACATAACAAGTATAATAAAGTGCAAAACATTTGTATGTAAGAACCAGGGCCGTGAGAGAAAATCCGGGCCAGGGGCGAAACGTATCGGCCCGTCTAATACACATTTAGCTTGAATAATTGTGTTCTGTAATTACGACGAGCTTTTTCACTCGAAAAAGCCAATGCATCATGTATTGTTATTTCGTTACAAGTTTTACATGAATAAAATTTTTAAATTCAAGTGTACGAGGAAAATATTTGAGAAATAAGGTCCACATATAAGAGTTCATGTTTATTATCCACAAAAAAACAATTTTATTGGTTCTCAATATTTAAACACAATTTTTATCACTAGCAAGAGATAAGTTACAAGTTTACTTTCCTTTCCTGTCTCGATAATGACACCAAAATCCAGTTTTCTTGCTAATTCGGATTCTAGGAAATAGAGTGAAAAAAATTATCCATCTAAAAAAGAAATTGCAGAAAATTGTATTACTACAGTAATTACACGGGGCCCCTGAGAAAACTCCGGGCCTGGTATGTCTAAACATATGTCATCAATATCAGGTCAAAAAATGGAGCTTTCAAAGAGATTACTTCAAAAATACTTTGGGAAATTATTCTTCGATTTGTAAAAAATAAATGGGATCGTTACCATTAGTCTCGTTCATACTTCTTTGAAATAGGATTTACTTCTTTCTTATAGTCAGTGAGGCATCGACGATTGCTTTTTGAACACAACTGATTTTAGAAGTAAATTCATAGTGAAGATTTCACAGACATATTTGTTTCCCTCGGCCAAAACTTAAATTTTTCGTTTATTAATCCCTTAGTCATTCAAGAGCTATAGTTAACAAATAAGTCGCATTTAGTCGCAACCAAAAACAGTTTAGTTCGACATATGTATATTGGTAACAATTTTAAAATTATCTAGAAGAAGAAGGAAAAATCCTTCGAATTGCGATCATGCTGCTTCCTACAAGGACTGCAAAGCCTATCAGGAGGAAAATCAAAGGTTTGGAATTAAAACACAAGGTCAGCCAGTTTCAAATTCACAGGCCAAGGCAAATACATTTTATCTAAGAGATAGTTCAACTCCAAGTAGTTATCCGTGGAAACAATCTTTTACCAATTAACAGGCCTGAAGCGACTGTTTACCACTCTAATCATCAAGCTATGTCAGAAAACATAAACAAATTAAAAATCTCAAGCTCCCAAGAAATTGATTTTCACAATCACAAATTTAATAAATAAACTCCTTAAGGCCTTTTGGTCGAAGTTTCTGCCAATTACTTAGCTGTTAACAAAGCCAGTGAAATCTTTATTATTAAAACTCAAAATCCCAAAACGACTTTATATAAAATTATGTCCCAATTGCTTAATCGCTTTATAAGCAAAACCTCGCAACTCACTCAAGTAACGTGATATGCGAGGTCCGACTGCAATATTATTTTATATTTGTGTTTGTGTAATTTACATGTGTGCAACACGCTGTGAGGGGTCTGAAGGTGAACTGCACGCACTTGCAACAGCAACAGCAACAACAGCAGCAGCAGCAGAGGCAGCGGCAGCGGCAGCTAAGAGCCAACAACGTCAGCGCAGCCAGCATCAAGTTTGTGCCTTAAGTCTTTTGAATTTATTTTAAATTTTTGCTTAAATATGCTTTTTTTTATTTTTAAGTGCGTGCACATTTGCATGGTGCGGCAACAACAATTTTTTAATTGATATTTAATTGCAGCCATGGTCCAAACACTTAGGCAAACAGTTGCGGTCAAAATAATAGCACTGCGAAGCGTTTCGACAGCCGAAAAAAACGAAATTCATTGTGGATGTGGTTATGTTGTATGATGGAAGGGGAACCCGGAATTATTTCAGTCGAACACCAACTATTAAACAGGTGGAGATGGTGTGATGGTCTTGGAGTATATGACCTCAGCCCCCCGTCTTAAGATTAAAAATATTGTGGATCAGCAAATTTTGTAAATATCTTGAAAGATAGCATTTTCTCCATAAGCAGAGGACAATTTACAGTAGGATCAATGTCTAGGAGTGTCCGACGCAGCCTTAAGACTGGAGCCCAATTTAAAATATGGGCTCCGATGTTTTAAAAGCGATTATTTAAACGCCAACCTAGAAATAATTTAGAACTTGGGAATCTATACAACAATGCTGAAGCAGGGTATGTAAAAAGTTGGTAGTTTCATTGATCGCCCATTGTAAAAGTCCGTTTAATTTATAAAGAGATCCGCCACTACCTACTAACAGAAGCTTTTGAAAAGCAAAAAAAAGATCGCGGTCGTGAAAGTCGGACGCTGACGACTTTGGGATTCCCTCTACCCTCTACATTGTAATCAAATCCGGTATATTGCTTAAGAATATTTGATTCGCCAATTTGGTTTCGATATCACCATAAACAAAAAGAATTTTGCACCAAAAACTTTATTTTCACTAACCGGTCCTATGGGGGCTTTATACTATACTCAACTGATTTTGATCAAATTTGGTGCAATGTGTTGAAGCTTAGATGAAATTACATTTATAGACATTTTTTTGAAGTTTAGTTATAGTTATGTTTTAAGAGAATTGTACATTGAAGTCATGGTAGAATAAACAAGGTATGCTATTCCCGAAAAATTTTCGCAACTCAAACCTTATTTTAGTTTCGTTGATATTTCTCACGAGGAAGGTTGTTTCCGCGCATAGTTTTTCAGCATTTACCGTAATTTTGTGCAGCGGTAAAAAATAAGCCACTCTAGTTGCAACCAGCAGCACAAAAAAAAATTTCTTAATATGCTTGCCTACGCACAACAACAGCAATGGGGGTGGTTTCGCTCTCTCACTTTCTCGCTCAGACTAAAAATAAGGTTTCAGTGCAGTGAATAGCATACCTTGTTTATTCTACCATGATTGAAGTTGTTAGTCTAATTTAAGAGAAACTTTATGAATTTTGTGTACGTTCTAATTGCACTCTCTCTGTGTTTAACTTTGACTCTTCGGGATTTCCCGATGGATTGAGTACAAGCTTAGAGGGTCACTTAGATCTAGTTATAATTGAAAATGTTAATCTCGTTTATGTACCGAAACACTACGCAC